>WKFP01015522.1:2476698-2544714 GCA_011057875.1 Pterocles orientalis | reverse complement strand
TGGATGCGTTCCTGTGCGATCTGATCTAGGTGTTCCTGCTCTGGCAGGGGGATTGGACTAGATGATCTCTCGAGGTCCCTTCCAATCCCTAACATTCTGTGATTCTGTGATTCTGTGATTCTGTGTGTGGAGTTACCTTTTCCCGGAAGTAGGAATGCATAGTGCTGTCATTAAACTGAAGATTTGTTTCCTAGCACCACCACTGATCATGGTCTTCTGCTTTGTGAACCATAAAATAAAAATAATCTCTATGCATCTCTCTTTTCCTCCTGCAAAATCGGATTGGTGTCTGTTCTTCACTTCCGTCAGCTTTCTCTGACATAACAAGTCCTATCAGACAGTGCTGCATTAAGTGGAGATGGTGTCTAGCCAAAATGGTTCAAGGAGCATCAGAACCCTTCTCAGCCCCGAGGCTTTGGTGGTCCTTTATAGGGAAGATTGTTTTCTTATTCCCTGTTACTTACAGTTTCATACTCTGGAAAATGGAAGTATCCAAACCCCACCAGTAGTCTGATTCATAAGAGAAGTTCAGCTGTTCTGCTCTCTTTAGCTAACTCTTGCCCATTTGCTAGTGTACTGGCAAATCTGCAGAAGCTTATCTCTTTGTTTCTCCATTGGTAATTTTAAAACCTTCCCTCTGAAGAAGACATAGTTGAATCTGCTTTCGTTTTCCAGCAACTGCAGTTCAGAGAGCAATCATTAAGAATATAATGGATCTTTTAAATTATTATTATTATTATTATTATTATTATTATTATTATTATTATTATTATTATTATTATTATTATTATTTTATTTTTCCTTTCAGGGACTTTTGAAGACACGGATCCAGCACCGGCTGAGGTACATCCTGGAGGTGGTACGACCTGTTCCAACAGTAGTGCTGGATATACTGCACATCCTCACCCACATAGCAAGGCACTCCTCTGAAGCGTGCAGCCAGGTAAATTACCCATTGTACAGGAGCTCTGGAATGGTAGAGAAAGGTTTGGAAATGGGAAGAAAGAAACAGGGAAAGTTATGACAAGGAGATTAGACAAACTTGGGTGTTTTGCATGTCTGTATAGTTGCGTGCCTATCATTATTATTATCATTATTATGATCATTATTATTATCATTATTATTATTATAATATTTGTGCTGCCTGCTGTTTTTCTGCAGCTGCTTGACTGTCCTCGGTTGATTGAGACCATTGTCAGGGAATTTCTCCCTACTCGGTGGGATCCCCAAGTGGCTGAACCAGGATGTTTGCTCACCAGCCTCCATGGAGTTCCTTGTGCCGCTGCTATGAAGTTCATCCGAGTATTGGCATCTGGAGGCCGAAATGCAACAGCCAGGGTGGTAAATGATTCTCGGAGGAGCTTTTCTGATTGCAGAGGCCTTTGTTCTCTGTGCCTTATTGTCTAAGTAAAGGTAGAGGATTCATTGGAGGTGACTCTGAGCTGAAGCTGAAATCATTGTGAAGAAGGTGCATATGTGCATTTTGAAGGAATTGTTGTCAGCCTCATAACAATGATGCCTTCTGCTGTGTGCCAGTAGAAGAGCTGTCTCAAGCTTTTGTCTGCTTTTTTTTTGTTTTACCTAGCACAGTTATGCAAAATCACGTAGCACAGCTCAGTGATACTGACCAACAGCAGATGTTCAGAGCACATGTTGGTGTGTGATGCTCTGTACTCTCTCATGTTCCAGTGAAAGGCAGCTCAGGACTGTATAAACCAGAGTTTTAATTGCTATCCTTGTATTTTACAACCCTGGTTGAGCTTTCCTGACATTCATTTGTCTTAATAACTCTGAGATGATTTATTAGTATTTCCAGCCGTTCTTACCTACTTCTGGACAGGTTTTTAACTTCAGGGATAATTGCATTCACTCATATAGGTCATCACACTGGTGCTATAAATGCATAACATCTACAAGAGCAGCAGCCATTACAGTCCAATGAACACCTCTTAGGGTTTTTGATTCAGTATTGTTAATAGCATCTGATAAATTGCCATCCCGGGAATCGCTAACATCAGCAGAAGAACACCAGTCTGTGCTATAAAAACCATAGAATAATGTGCTGATAATGGATAGTGGGATGTTTAAAGGCTGTTAAGTGGTGCAGGGAACATAATGGAAAATCTCTGAATTTTACTCTATTTCAGGCTTTGTGTACTCCAGGTGTTTCAAAGCATGAAAAAATTGCTTACAAGGTTCCTACCACTCGGGCTTTGGTTCTGTTGTACTCTCATATGGCTTGTTACAGGCACTCAAACATGGGAATGGAAGATAATAAAAAACTAAATCAAAATAATCAGTGGAGGAATTTATTTTAGCTAGCAGAGAAACTCTTCCATCTTCCTCCTCTGGAAGTAAATTTAACTTTGCCCCCTGTTCTGTAGGAGGGGTGTCAGAATTCATAGTTTGATTCATCAGCTCCTTTGCTTTCTTGCTGGTGTGCATTAATTTCCCTACAAGATGTCTCTAAAGCATTTGAATTTTAAATTATCTATAATATATCCCTGTGTTGTGAAAAAGACATTGTTATCTCATTTGTTTAGACAGAGCACACACAAGCTTTCGTATGTGTGGGAGAAGGAAAGAGAAGCTCTTTTTTATGGTTAAGCAAAAATACCCAGTTGTTGGGGAGGATAAAAATTATTTCTAGAGAACTGCAAATGAGTAATGTCATGCTTAATTCAATACTAAAATAACCTCAGAACATTTGTAAGGCATCAAAATTCTATAATCTTATAAAAGTAATAGGCAGGAGGTACTCTTTTTGTAAAATAAAGGCTGAATCATAGAAAGACTTAGATTCTAGGACCTCTGAAAGCCATTTAGTGTGACCTCCGAAAAAGAATATCAGCATCAATTCAGTACTCCTGTATACAGTGTTTTTCAGAAGATAGATCTTTGTATGTAATCTTGACTAATAGAGTTCTGTTTATGACTACTTGAGGTTAGCTATATATTTTTTTAAAAAATCAGTTAAATGCTGCAGAGAGCATCCAAAACAAGAGCTAGACAAACCTCCATCAGGAATGATTTAGGTGTAGTTGATTTGTGTTAGGAATGGATGAGGTAACACCTTGGCATCCCTTCCAGGAATTCTTCTCTCTTAATAGCCATTGACCATTTATTGATCATTTTTAGTATGCTTCTTGAGATTATATGAGATAAAGACAAATTTGAACAGGGCAAGAGGAGTTTAGAAGGAGCTGAATTGAAATCTGCAGCTCTTTTGGTGTCAGAGGAATGAGGTAATGATGCATGCAACTGTTGTCTCTTATTCCTTTGTCTTTTTTGTTGTCCATTCTTTTATTTTTTGTTTGCTTGTTTTACAGCTTAACAAATTTGAAATGAGAAGTCGGTTAAGTCGATTTATAGCTGAAGACCCATTGGATCTGCTCCTGCCAAAGGAAGAAGCCATCAGACTAAGCACCGAAGCCTTCCGGCTGTGGGCTGTGGCAGCTGGCTATGGTCAGGCCTGTGATCTCTACAGGTACAGTCCAGAGCTGGAGAAACAGGGGTGGAGGGCACAACAGGGAAAATGGACGTGCTCTTCTGGAGGGGCAAATATAAGGATCTCCAGGCTCAGTCTCTGCTCCCTTCAGGGAGTCTTATCACCCTTTCTCTGCAGTAAAACTGAGTTTCTAAAGGTATTTGTGTTGAGTATTGTCTTTTTTTTCTAGTTGTTCTTTATCTCCTGTGTTTAAGCACTGGTATCACCTTAGCTTTTTAGAGCTGTCTTTTTCCCCTTGAAGGCATGAATAATCTGTGCTTGTGTGACATCATGACACATAGTTTGCAGCACACCTAGGATTGGGTCTGATGACGAGAAGGCAGTCTGTGGGCAGCAGTCACCAGCACGCATGCGAAGTGAGGTGGATTGATGCAGACAAACTCTGCATGCTGCGTCAGCTTTCAGTTCAGTACAAGTTCTTGTGTGGTTGACCTTCAAGGTCTGCACTGGGATACGTCTGACCTACATCAAGTATTGAATCTTTTTCCTCTAGTTGCACTGATTTAGAAGCACAGAGATGGCTACGGAGTTCTTCTAAGGAGCAGTAAAAGGAGGCCAGTATTGAGTTTAAGATGGGAGGTTCTCTCTCCACAACATCATTCTCTGCCTAATCCAGTTCTCCAGCCTGGTCAGGTGTATTGGTTAATAAAGAGTAAAAACTGTATATAATTTTTTAGCATTGTAAATAATGTTGTGAAAAGAGAAACAGCAAAAGATTCCTTAAAGTTGCATGGTTATAACTGTGGATACTTTGACTGAGAATTTGAAAACTAGGGAAACAAGAAGAGAATAGAAGTAGTTTTTCCAAGAGATTATTGGAATGCTTGGAGGCAGAGTATTAGGTAGGTCCCATTCAGATTAATTTGGAATGACCGTATTCTTCCTTTGAAGTCTTTTTTCTATGTCTGTTTAGTTTTGTTATTTTGGTGGTGGTGATGGTTCTCATAACTCATTTTAGCAATTTTTATAAACATGTGATGGGAGGGTGTAAGGAAGATAGAGCCTTATGAAGGGAAAGTACAAGAAGGCACGGGCACAGATGGAAATACAGGAAATTTCACTTAAGTGTAAGAAAAAAAATTTACTGTGAAGGTGATCAAACTCTGGAGCAGGTTGCACAGGAAGATTGTGGACTGTCCATCCTTGAAGATATTCAAAATCCAAGTGGACATGTTCCTGGGCAACTTGCTCTATCTGACTTGGCTTGAGCAGGGAGTTGAACTATAGATGATTGCCAGAGACCCCTTCCAACCTCATCTGTTCTGTGATTCATCTATTCCAACCTCGTCTGTTCTAGTGATCTTTACCCTGTGCTGGTGAGGATACTGCAGTCCCTGCCTGAATTGCTCAGCGCTTGCTGTGGGAAGAGCCCTGTGATTGAGTTGTCTGTCCAGCGAGCTACAGCAGTGGTTACTCTGCTGACACATGTGACGCAAACAGCAGGCTGTGCGGCAGAGCTGCAGGCCAAGCTGAGCAGGTATGCCCTTTCTGTCACCAGTTCTATGTATCCGAGTAGTTGGCATCCCATCTTCTCTCTCTTTGGTTTGGAGACCTGGCAATCACCTTCTTTTCTTCCTTGATTTTGGATGGTTTACCGTCCCACATGTGAAGCCCTGCATGGTGGGGTGTGTTCCGTCTGACACAAGGTCAGAAGGGGTGTCTAGTTTGACATCTGTATACCTGCTAGCTTAGTAAGAGGTGGGAGCAAAAAAATCTGCATTTTTACTCCTATGAGGCAGAAGGGCAGTGTTAGCCAAATGCCCTGCGGAAAGGAGCTAGGAAGTTTCTTTGACCTTCCCTTTGGGGAAAAGAAAATAATGTCCCTGAGGTTTTGAGGAAAGAACCTCTCTGCAGAGACCAAGATGGGCCAGGATTAAGAGGTTGGTTTTGCTAGACATCAAACCAGTATGATGTACTGAAGATACAGGTATGTTATCTGGTGAAAAGCAAGAAACTCTTTAACTAAACATGGATATTGGGGTTGTGTGTCTGGTAAAACTAGAGCATAGCTCAAGGTCAGAGTAGTGCAGGTGAAGAATCTTCAGCTTTCATCAGCAGATTTTGCATTTGTCCTTTCTGCGTAAATTGATTTGGTCTGGTATGTGGGAACGTGCAAAGACTTTTTTTCACCAAGTGGCTGTTGTCGGGTATTGCCTTCTAGACTATGTGCAGTTGGAAATCTTGCTATTAAAAGTGATGATTTAGGGAAACAATTGTTTCTGAGATATTTTCGCTATCCTGTGTCATTCTTCCATTGTGTTTCAGTAATAGCTCAGAAGATAGTGAACAGATTCCACCTCCTCCAGTAGTGTGGAGTCAAGTGTCAGGCTTACAGCCCTTCCTTGAGACCAGTCTGAAAAAATACCTCCAGGAGATATCCCAGACAGAAACTTGGCAAACTCTGCAGCCTCTGACCACAACTTACGTGATCTACCTGGGAGTTTATTACAGAGCTTGCAGCCAGCAGGTAAGGCCTGAAAATACAGGGTGTCTTTTCATCTCGCCAGCATCAGCTTGTGCATTACCTCTGAAAACCTGAACTTACAGGCAATGCTGGAAAACACAGACATTGGTGCATCTAGCTGAGGACTAGATCTTGCTTACTGCAGCTCATATCTAGGCTGCATAGCATTTAGGGTCAGATAAGTCTGCTGAATCCTTCACATTAGCAGTGCCAAATATCACTGTCATCTTTTCTTCCTTTGGGCTCAAGAGTCTCAGTCAAGGTACGTGGTAGTGCTGTGACTGTTCTGATTTACTGCAAAGATCCAAAGCATGAAGCAAGTATGACCTAATTTAGTTTGGCAGCCCTTTCTCCTTGTGGACTAAATCAAGTTGCACATTTTTCCATATGCTGTGGTCTGAGAGCTTGCATGTGGACAGCTACACTGGAATAATCTGGTCGGAAGATTGAGCGTTGAGGGTCATGCCATATGAACTTTGAATAGGAAACAATAAAGATAAATTTATTTGCTGCCCCACTGACATTTGAGGTCAAATTCTGTAGCCCAGTTACAGTTGTGGTATATGACCATCTTTTAAAGTGAATTTTGTGAAGGTGACACATCAGTGTGATGCTGTTGAAGAATAATACTCTAGCTACTTCAAAGATTAATCTTCTAAACATAAATGCAAGTTTCATCTTTACTGCCCAGCTGATATGCCTGACTTCTGACCTGGGAGAGGTGCCTTTGGAGTGTGGGGGTGATTTAATGGCTGTAGTTATTCACACTTCTGCAGCTCCTCTGAAACTTGCCCAAAGCAACTGAGTTTGTTAGTTGTGGCTAGGGTGGAAACTGGCAGTATCTTTCAAAGATTTCTTCAGTGCTCCGAAGGCTGGTAGTACCCTCCACATGCTATTATTAGGTCTGGAGTATTAAAGGACCAGGATAACCAGCAGGTTAATACTCCATTGCAACCTTTATAGATACTCGAGAAAACTAGCTGACAAAATAGTTTAAGCCATTGTACTATGGCCTTTTTTTTTAATTTCCCCTCAAAAAGAAGTTCAATCATCTACCTGTGGTTAGCTAATCTGATTAAAAAAAAATTTGCATGTAGTACATTTGAATGGACTAGTGCAAAAAAAAAATCAATGGTACCTTCTTGGAATATTTTTGTTAGACGACTGAGAACTGAGATTAACATCTTCATGTAGATTTTGCTGATTTCTGGAGAGGGATTTCATCTGGGGGAAAATTAGATTTAATGTTATAGAAATGAGTATTTCTGTGTCTTAAAGGAGCATTCTAGTGAAGGGAAAGAACATTAAAATTTGCCAGCATGTTCCTTCAACCTGGAATATTGCTTACTAGGGTCAGAAGAATTTGGATAGTTCTCTAAAAGCCACAGATCCTCCTCTGTGCAGTGTTCATCCACAGCCATGCTTTGATGGGTAGGTCAATCACACTTTTAGAGTTGATTTTTTTTTAATAATTTTTTTTAAACCCTCATGGTGCTACTATGCTTTCTCAAGGTAGTGCTGATCACCTTTGTGTCATCTTCAAGTTAAATGGAAAGATCAGCAAGTAGATGGTATAGGGAGGGGGTTTTAGCCACTTAGGGCAAGTTTTCATTTAGGGAAACTTGATCCCAAGGATACTGTACCTTACTTCCAGCCAATTAAGAACTCCTGTGATGTGTTTTAATACTTGAGTGCAAGAGCACCTTAAAGTGCTAGCTCTCAGCTTCCACTCTGCCAGCAGTGAGACCATCTCTAACCTAGAACAGGACCACTATGTAGATGATGTGGTCTGGCAAAAAGATAATAAATACAGAGAAAGCAATTAAATAACCTTCTCTTTTTGCCTTCGCTGGAATGTCTTCATTCACCATCTTTTCCTGTCTTTCTTCATGTCTTCTGCAGCCATCAATTAATCCAGTTGACTGCTTAGAGGAACTGGAACGTTTGACATCTGAGGTTCTGCAGCCCCTTCTCAGCCAGCCAGCCATGCACAGCATGTGGGACTTGCTCAGGTAAAATAATTTCACCGCTAAGATGCTTTTGCCAGAAGCTAAGGGAGCCTCATGTCTGTACTGTGTGGCAATTTCCCCCCTCCCATTTCTTTCCCCTGTACATATGTGTCTCAGATATGTGATTAGAGTGCAGTAGGGCTCTGTGTACACCCTGCTTTGTCCTCTCTCCTCTCACAGCAAACAGCATGATGGCCACAAAGGTTCTCCAGTTCCTCCTTTCATGCTGGTGCTGCTGTGGGGTCTACATCTCTGCCCTTACGTGTAGCTCTGTTTTTCATATCGATTTTGGTTGCTCTTGGCTTTGATTCTTCTTTGGGTTCATGGGCTTAAAAAAAAGTAACATAAATTTGAGTCCCCCTTACACTGTGGAGGTGTGTGTATGCATGTACCATACACGAGCTCTGTGTGATGCCGCTTATGTAAAATAATTTAAATTAGTCTTTCATCTTTTAGCTCCTGCAGAGCTTCACTAAGGCCTTGAAAGCCCCCGCAGGAAAGCAAAAGACCAGATACCAAACTGTTCTTTCAGACGTTTGGGTAACATAAGCTTTGTCTCTGCCTCTGGAAACTGTTCAGCACTGCAGATATTCTCTCTGTCTGCTGTAGAGGGAGCCTCCCCACCAGCCTGTGGGGGATCCTGTGGAGAGGGGGAACCTGAAAGGCCTCACTTGTAGTCAGGGAGTCATCCTGCTGCTTCTGAGAACATCTGATATAAGGGCCCTTGAAATCTTCGGTTTTAAGTGGTATTTGAACGGTCTTCAAACAGTTTGGCCCATGTTCTTTCATGACCGAGAGCTGAGGTCTGAAACTCTTAACACCAAAGCTTCCTACACAAGAGCACTCATTAAACCCTTTTGTGCCTGTCCTTGAGGTCTGAAAACAATGGGTTTGGTCAGGCTGCAAAAGCCCATCGGCAAGAATTCTTCCTGGCTGTTCTTAACATTGGCTGGTAAAAATGCAGAGTCAGCTAATCTCTGCCTTAATATTTTGACAAGCTTGTCTAAATTAGCACCAGGAGTTCAGGGTACTCTGTGAGCCCCCAAATGTGTCCACACATATATCCTACATGGTAATGCCAATGCGTTTAAATAATTAGTTCTCAGTCATATAGTAACAATATGGATTTTTGACAGGATTTGCCTTATTGCCCCATTACAGTTGAGCAACATGCTTGTGGTCACTTTTCCTTGTAGTGGTTTTGCCTGTACAGACCTGGTGTGTCTAGTGTGGGCCCTGTAAGCACTGCTGCTATGGAAAGTTCTAGTTTTGCCTGCAGAGACCGAGCACACGTACCAAGAGCGGTATGTGGAGTCATGTTCACATACATTAAAGCTAGGTTCTTTGTGAATAGACTTTAAAAATATGTGTTTCGTGAGTACGTTTCGTGAGTACATAAGGGGCCGCGCTTTTGCAATGTCAGTTTTAGATATAGGCTGGCTTTTTGGCTTTGCCTACCAGTTTATTATTGAAATGTCTTGAGTGGGTGGGCAGCTTTATTAGCTGGGTTTACGTGTGTATGTGGGAAAACATGGGTTTTTTTAAATCAAAGGCCCAATCTTTCAAATGTTTGACATCAGAGATGCATCACTGCATCCGATATTTCTGCATGTCATGAACAATTTATCTGAAGATTAGAATTCATGACAGTTCACTGACATTAGCTTTCATGGCAATAGGGCTTACTTGACCAACCATGATACTAGGTTTTTTCTTGCACGGTCTTTGGGGCTTCCATTTTACTGCAACATGTGGCACAGTTCAGATGGTAACATTCCTACAAGATAATTCTTCAACGGTATGAGTGCTTTTGAGCTGACCCATCTCTCTTTACCTGTTCACACAGGCCATGTTCTGCATTGTGCAACCCTCTGTCCTGTGCCCCAGCACCAGAATCTGTCTCCAGCATTGCATCTTTGAGTTGCACTGGAGGCAAACCTCCTTTAAGTCTCATTGGCTCCAAGTCACCTTTCCCCTTCCTCACTGCCCTCCTATTTCTCATCGACAGCATCACTCACGTTCACAAAGGCCTGGCCAGCAAGGTGAGAAGAGACTTTTTCACTGTAAATTTTAGGTGAATGATGATGTACTTGTGAGGTTAGTGTTTATATCTTCCTAGGCTTAAGAGTGATGTTAGTAGGACTGTTAATAGTTGTATATTTTTATTTTAAAAATATCAAAGTACTATAGAAACACCCATTTTCAGAACAGGTGGGATGAAGATCTGAAAAATATCCTCTGTCTTTGAATTCCAGTATCGAGTTAGCTCTGGGAAGCTGGAATTATAGAGCAGGTGATGAATGATGATGATACTTAAAGAATGGATTTATAAAGAACGTTGAGAAGGGTTAAATAACTTGTTTGGCTAAGTAAAATAAATAAGAGTGTCAGAGGAGGAAAGGGATGGTTGAAGCATATACAACAAAGAAAAGTGGGATAAAATTAAAAAGAGAATGAGTGCTACAGTGGCTGAAGAGGTTTCTTCCCACTTCTGGTTGTCCTGAATTTTTAGAATGAGAGTGTCGTGGAAGATTGCAAATTCTGAAGAGGAAATGGCAGAGCCCTAGAAAAATGGAGTACCCAGCATAAGCTTTGTCAAAGCCTTCCTCTGTCACCTTTTGTTGAATTAGCTGACTGGTTACCAATAGGAATATCTGACCAGATGAGAGAGAAACATCTTAAGCCACTGGCCAGACTTCTGCCTTACAAAGCACTATGGAAAATGTAGGCAGTGACTGTTGGTTTCCTGCTGTGGGGATGGTCATGATGGATGCAGGTGAGCCCTGAGGCAGAAGAACAGATATCTATCGGGCTATTTTTAAATATCCCTTTTGGAGGAGCCAACAGGAATTCTCATGTGAGAAAGTAGGGGGTAGCTGTTGGAGAGGGCTCTGTTTTACTTTCCTCCAAGTACGAACTGTCTTAGTAGTATTTGTCTCAACTTCTGATTCCTTTATAGTACAGCTCTGTGCTGGGCTTCAGAGGCTTGAAGGATTATCTGCATCACAGCTGGCAGATGGGACCTCCCTCCGTAACTCCTTCATCTGTGTGGATCCTGCGCCATGAATACCATCTGCAGTACTTTGTGTTAGCCTTGGCTCGGAGAATGGTATCGTTGTTAGTCCTTTAATTTCTTTCACCCAAGGAATTGTCTTTAACCTGGCCTCTACAACTCAGTGTGTCAGACTGGCAACTGGTCTTTGCATCCGTGTTCTTTCTTAAATCTGACTTAGATCTGGTGACTCTTTGGCTATCTTTTTATCTTTTATGCCCCATTAGCAAATAATATCTTTATGGTTACTGATATGGGGATTTAGACCCAAAATATTTTGGATGGTAAAATTATATTTCTGCCTGTCTTTGGGCTAGAGTGAGAAAAAAGTCTTCAAGTGTGCAGCTAAAAAAGATGTCTGACTATCCAAGATGATCAGGGGAAAGCAGAAAGATCTCAGAATGAATGCTGTGTTCTTGCAGTCTGCCTCAGTCTCTCACTTTCCAGCGAGATCTATACCTCCTGTCCTTGTTGATCACCTTGTTGACAAATGGTGTCTGTTCTCTGTTGTTTTGTTTCCTGTACAGGCAGGCACTTGTCCGGATTACGCCCATCACGCCTCACTCTATCACTGTGTTGCCATGGCATTGCTAAGCCGTCTGTTGCCAGGGAGTGAGCATCTGGCTCACCAGGTCCTCCTGGATCTTGCCTTTAATCCAGAGTTTCTTCCGTGAGCTTTGCATTTTTTTTTTTCCTTTCTATAGTCTGGTACATGTGAAAATGTCACAAAATTGAAAAAAGCATATGTTGGCACTGCAATTTTGTCGTAGTTTTTGGCCTTCAATAGGGTCTATATTCAATTTTTAGTCATGAAGCCTTCTAATCAGACCAGGAGTCTGGTTGCAGATTTCTTTCTGAGGTACCAATGTTGAGAAATGTGTGCAGTTTCTTTTCATCTCCTTTGTGACAAGAGTCCTGTGATTCCTGATGGAACTGATTCTCACTAAGGCCCAGCATCTGCTGTCCTGAGTGTAGCGAGTCTAGAAAATACGTGGAATTTGACATAGCATGAAAAGCTTATTAAATCTTCCTCAAACCCTTATTATACCAGTTCTTACACAAATTGTTGCTGATTTGACAACTGTGGTGTCTTCCATCTTGCACTGGAAGAAATAATGAGCATCTCAAATGTGAAGCCTTCCATGTCTGGCCAGGAAAATGGTATCAGTTCATCTTTTTCATCACAATCTCTGAAATTTGCCATGGTGCATCCCTATAGGAGGTTGGGTCAAGGTGCTGCAAGGCGATACTTTAGTTTTCCAGAAAGGAGGAGAGTTTGTGGGTGGGTTTGTTTGTTTGTATGGAGTTTTTTCCTCTTTTTTTTTTTTTTTTTTTTTTCTTGCTATAGAGCTAACATTTTGTGAGAATTTAGTAAGTAACTTGAGACTATGGTCAGTCTCTGCTCTGAGATGGTAGCACATGGATTTGACAAACACCCTCCCAGTTTCTAACTGCCAATGTTTATGGTTCCCCTGATCTTGCCACTGCCAGCTGCAAAGCTTCTATTTTGAGAATTGTCTTATTAGTTCATGTAAGCCTTATATGTTATGTAGTATTTCATCTCAGCACCCTAACAGCTGCGTTGCCAAGTAGACCGCCTCTCTGGACAAAGGGTTGCAGCCTCCACACCAGACTGCTGGCATTGTGTGGAGGTTTTTCATGGCATGGCCTTAGTGTTGCTGCCTCCAAATATAGTTTTGTGAAGTGCCTGTAAATACCCAGAGAGCTGATGTTTTGCAGGCACTCAGTGTTATCATAGCTGAATGCTGTAGGAAGTGTTGAGTGCTGGGCATATACTACTCTCCTTGATCCAGAAAGATTGTAGAGAGGAATTTCTGTGATCTTTTTGGTTGTTTGGGTTTTTTTTGCTGTTATTTTTCGTTTGTTTGTTTCTTAAGCTGATGTTTTTCTATATCTTACAGGGAAGGAAAAGCTGGAGGACCAGAAGCAGCTGACTTCTCTGATATTCTGCATCTGGGTACCAGTGCCAAACTGGCACAGCCTGGCTCTGCAGCAGCATTTTTTACAAAGCCTACTCGTGGTGCTCTGCTGAGAGAATCATACCAGAATCTGCCTTTCATCCGCTCCTGCTACCTTTCTCATTTTGTCCATTTGCAGCCTACCCTTACACGTTCCCAAGCATCCTACCAAGGACAGAATTACCTTATCCAGTCAATGCTGCTTCCTGAGGTCAAAGGGCCCATCCTGCCTTCAGACTGGCCATTTTTTCCGCTCATCAGCCTCTACAACAAAGTGACTAATGCAGAGACACGTGGGGCTGTACTGAACTCTCTCCCACGTGATCTCGTCAACACTGTGACCTGGAACCTGCAGTGGGTCTTGTTGCTGGAAACCTGGCGTGCTAAAACCCTTCAGAGCATCCCTACTGCTGCCAAACTTGCGCGGCTTATGTGTGTCTTCCTCACAGGCGGTGACCTCTTTCTAGAAGCACCGATCCACTGCTACACAGCTGCCCTCCTCTCTGTGTATTGCCAGCCCAAGGCATTGGACTCCCTGAACCTCGATGCTCCTCTCCCTGGTTTGGCATCCTTCCACGATCTCTATATAAGTCTCCTGGAACAGTTTGAAGGTGTCTCCTTTGGAGATCCACTCTTTGGAGCCTTTGTTCTTCTACCTCTACAGAAGCGTTTCAGCGTTCATCTGCGTCTGTCTGTTTTTGGGGAGCACACAAGTGTCCTGCGGGCACTGGGAGTGCCGCTCCAGCAGGTAATCCTGGCTTATGGTAGTTGCCTGTCACTACATTTTTCTGGGTTTACTGGGCTCTGGCCTGTGTTTCTCCAACTTTGATTTGGGCATTTTCCTAGCACTTCCCCTTCTTGCTCATCCCTCTTTGTCTAGTAGCATAATCATGCTTTCTTTGCTTAGAAGCTTTTCATTCTCCTTGAAGAAAGTATAATGTGTGGAATGTAAAATAGATTTTGGGCTACAAGAGTAGTGTGTATGTTGTTTCTCTTTTTTTTCTTTAAAAAAAGCTTGATTGATTGTAAGTCTGAAGAACAAGAGTCCAGCCTCTGTAGGTGCAGGCCCTTGTTGCATAATCATTTTCAGAAACCCATTGAACTTTGAGAGCAGATAGTATGTATACGTGGAGGGCAGGAGCTGTGAAATTGTTCAGTCTTCAGTGGAAACTTGTCTCACACCTTGTTTGTTCTAATGATCAAGAATGTCCTTCTAATTTATGGCCTGTATATATGAAGGGCTAGTTTGCACCCCATGTTCTTCTGCCAGCACTTACTTTTCCTCTAAATAAGTGTGAAAACCTTTTCCTTGCCCAGTGCATGGACAAACAGTAATTTTCCCTCTTAACCATGTTTCCACATTTAGTTGTACTGCAGTTGTGCTTTGGGCAACTCAGCAAGAAAATTTGATCTGTCAAGTGCAGGACTGCATTTCTTTTGAATGAGCAGAGCACAAGAGAGGGAGTTCAGCTGGCTTTAAATTCTTTGTCAGTTGACAGACAATACCTAATCTAACCAAAATGTTTGCTAATACAAAGTTAACCTTTCAAAATCTCTTTTCCAAACAACTGTGAACCCGCAGTTTATGTGAGATCAGTGCTTTCCCTTGTGTGGTTGCAGCGCTTCTGCTCTGGTTTGAGTAGCCCTGTGGCCAATTTTTCTATATCATTATGGCCAGATGAGCCTATGTTTTATGACCAAGATATTCTGGCTTGCTTCTTATGGTAAGCTCTTTGTTCTCTTGGTGTTCCCAGTAGCCCTTCTCTGTCTCTGTTCCAGTTCTACAAATGTACATAGAAAGAGAGCTGAACGCCAAATTCCAGATGAAAGCCTTGATTCTACGTCATGTGCTTTCTCTTGTCTTGATCCCTCAACACCAGATCCCTCAGTACCATCAGAATTGTGGTATATGTTATAATGGAGAACATTTCCAAGAAGATTGGTTTTCATGTGCTTAGAAATTTTTTAAATGCCAAATACTTTGAACAATGTTTTTGTTGCTCTGTTGCTTGAAAACAAACTATGTGGTGGAAAATTTGAGCAAGATCACTTGAGGAGGTGTTGTTTGGGGTTTTTCCCTTCATCTTAAATTAACTTAAAATACACTAGCGGGCAGTAGGAATACCCTAGTGGGCAGAGTGCTTTTAGAGTTGAGTGGAATCAACTATTGTCTTTGGAGCATCTTAATTTGCATGATTAAAGTGAAATATGTAATTTTAGCCCTAGAGAACTTACCTCAAAATTGAGAAGAATAAAAATTGGACTTCTGGAGAGGAGGAGAAGCAAATAAAACCAAGTTGTTACTACAAGTTTTTGCAACCTATTTTTTGAAGCTAGACGGTGAAGTCAGAAAGTGTTGGAAACTTCGCTTAACAACAACATTAACTCTGGCTTTCCTTAATATCTGCTTTCTTTTTCTGGCTAAATGCACAGGTCAGCGTAAGCCACTTGGGTACATGAGTGGGATGTGGTGCTATTGAAAGTACTCCGTCTCCTCACTTTGAAACCACTCTTCTTACCTGTACCAAAAAGCAACTGCAGTGATTTAAGCAGTAAAACATGTCTCTGTACAGCTGAAGAGGTCTGGAGGATGCTTTGTCGAAGGCGTGCCACATTAGTCAGTGTGGGCAGCAACAGCTCTGCTCCAAATGGGGGTTGTGCCACCAAGGTACATCGTGTTATGCAGGAGTGCACACACAAATAGCTGGAGAAGGGCACCCTAAAGTCATGAACTTCCTCTCACTACTTACACCCTGACAGAAGTTGTAATGTTGCCTCTGGATGGTTTTGTTGCAGTTTCCTGTGCCTCTCGAGCGATACACTTCCCCTCCTGAGGATAACCTGAACCTCCTTCGACTCTACTTCCAAACGCTGGTCACTGGTGCACTGCGCCACACCTGGTGCCCTGTTCTTTACGTGGTGGCTGTGGCTCATGTGAACAGCTTTATTTTCTCCCAAGACAGCACAACACAGGTAGGTAACGGACAGCAGAGCCTCAGGGCTGGAAGCTTTGAGTTTGGCATCTGCTCTTCCCAAGCGTCCAGTGTGGCTTGTGGTGAATCGCTGACCGGGGGCTTGAAAACAAAGATTGTAAGCAAATGTTTTGAGGAGTGTCTGCTGTTTGAGAATCCACATATGAGATGTGGACAACAGTTCTCGTTTATTATACCCTAAAGCACTTGTATTAATGATAGCCAATCCTACATAAACGTTTGAAGTCAGCAACTACATGGGCTATGGTGCCCTGGAGGGGGCAAGGGGGAGAAGGAAGCAGAGAGGATGAGGGAGCTGATGAGGCAGAGAGAGCTAGTAACAGATTTAGCCTCTGCCTGGGGCAATCTTAAGGTGTAGAGTACTCTTTCCTTTCATCTTGCTTGAATAACCAAGCAGAAGGTCTCCCATGGCCTTGGGGCCCTAGCAATGGTTACTGGTGCTAACGCTTCACCTCTGATCTATAGCTCTACCTGAAAGGTGAGAAGTCAGCTGAGTTTCAGGTCAGGAGAAGGAGGAGAGAGGCACGATCCAAGCGATAGCCATCTCAATCCCTTTCTGATGGAACAAACTGCTCTTTGGAGCATCATCATAATGAGCAAAGCATCCTCCTGGAGTGCTGTATGTCTGTGGGCAAAGGTAGCATTGCACCGTATTAAGCAAACTATGTGTTTTGTTCTCAGGAGACTGATGCTGCTCGGAGAAGCATGCTGCGGAAGACGTGGCTGTTGGTGGATGAGGTAGGATCTGTAAGGTTCAGTCTGTCCCACTGGGACTTATGTTTTTCAGACATGAGATTTACCTTTAGCTTTTGAAATTCGTGTTTAACTACCTTGTTAATTTCAGAATGAGAGCAGATTAGCAGCAGGATTTTGGCCTGCAATGGCTATAAATACTGTTATCCCGTTCTTGTAGAAACTGAACTCAAAGCACAGAGCCCACTGGAGCCTAGATGAATCTCCTCTACTGTATTTCCATGCCTCATATCCAGGCAGCATTGTATCTGGATAGTGAGAGGTCCTAGAGGGATGGTTCTAGCACAACTATGAATAGGTGGCCAGCATGATCTCCCTTACTTCTTAGTTGGATGCTTCACCTGAAAAGAACAAAGCAGGGGTAAGGTTTCTCTTTTTCTCAGGGAGCTTGCCATAGACTATCATTTGTGTAACAGAGCCAAAGGGTCATTTGGCCCTTTATGTTTAGTGTCCAGGTAAAATTCTTAGATCCCACTCAAAATCCCGTTTAGGCTTCTGTCAAGAAGTCATTGTGAAGGGTTGAAGAGACAGTGGAGCTGTGTTCAGGAGAGAAAATCTCATGCAAATCAAAAGTTAATTTTCTTAGAAGAAATTCACCTTTTAATAGCTCTTCTACTGAAGATGATGCAATTAAATGGAATTAATGGAATTGTAGTGTCTGTCAGGTTGCTATGTTGTGTTGGAGACAGATTAGATTATTTTCCGACATGCTTAACGGCTGCTGTGTCTTTCTTCAGACCTTGAAAAAGCACCTACTCTACTACAGACTGCTGAATGCAGAGAGCCCTTTGGGATTTGACCTTTATGAGCAGCTCCCTCCCATGCGACTGAAGTACCTGCAGATGGTGACACAGAAAGAAAATAAGGAGAATGCACCAGTGCTAGTCTCGTAGCAAAACTCTTATGCAAGAAGAGGGCAAAGGAGAAGAATGGAGGAGCTCAGTTGATGCTTCACTGGTGAAACCACGTGCCTTTCAGACAATTTCAGTGTCTCACCTGGACACTCTTGGCATCGTGGAATGCTCCCAGCACTGCAGAACAATTCGCATCTTCTCAAAATATGGCAGTATGTGTGTGTGGGCTCTCCGTGATGAATGCTGGAGCACTTTCCTCCATTCTCTTTCAGGTTATTCTCTTTCTCCCTGGAGAAGGTGAGAATTTGTCTGAGCGGCACTGGACTGTCAAATAAACTGAAGAAAGTGGAAAAGCTCTTGTTTTCAGTCAGGCTGGAGATTGTGGGTTCTTGAGATGATGTCTCTCTTCCCCAGATCTTTCCCTTGCTTTTTTTGTACCCAGAGTTTTGGATGGTCTTTTCCCCACACTGTCTCCTGCAAATAGAATGGCAATACACCAGAGAAGAAGCTGATTGTGAGAGTTTTTTTAAAAAAATACATATGCAAGCAGTTTCTCCAGGACAGTGTTCTGTGCACACAATCAGTCGCACGGATGTATTGTGTCAGACCTCTAAGAAATAATAGTTCCTAGTGCCATGGTACAAACACTGGGTATCCTCTCTTGGCTGCCTTTTGGATTGTCTCTAAACTGCTTTCTTTTCTCCTTTAATTTGGTTACATGTATAACAAGATCAAAAATAATTTATTTGCAGGGCAGGATGTTTGGCAGTGACCACTCTCCATTAGAGAAAAAACCCAAGTATCTGCTGGTTTAACTAGAGTATGTGTTGGTTGCCCTCTGAGAAGAGGGAAATGTAATTTAAATTTAAAGTGAATTCCTAAGCTGAAACCTAATTTTAAAAAGTCTTAATTTGATGCCACTTCTACATTCAGATTCTGTATTGCAACCTCAAGACACAAGGGCTACAAATACAGTGCCCTAAAAGGCTCATCACAAGTGCCAGGTCAAGTCCAGAATTTACCCTAGGTGTGATCTCACTGGATGCTTTATGTCCACTATTTTTTGCAGAACTACAGTCACTCTGGCAGGCTTTTGTTTGGAGAACTTGCTTTTATGAACAAAACTTTCTGAAGTTATTTCTTTTGTTTTGTTCTTATGAATAAGTTCCTCAGGAAGGTGCGGGGTGATGCCTAGCCTGAAGATCTAAGCTTCTCTCTTTACCCATCAAACAGGCTAAGCTAGCTTCCCTGCAAAGAAACCATGCCTGTATTAACCTTGCTCCAGTGAATGTACCAATAGGAGTGTGAAACACTGTTAATAGGCCGCCTTGCAACTGTTGAAATTGTTCCAGACAAGAAACTAATTCCAGCTAGCAACTTTACACCTGTGGTGCTGTCTTTGCATTGCCAGTTTTCTAAGTGTACCAGTCCCCCTTAGGTTACCAGAAAATATACCATTTAATCGTTTTCCCCCTTATTTCAGATAGAACATGGGTGGAACTGATGTGTCATTTTAATCTTTTTTTTTTTTTTCTTCCCCTATTGCAGCTTTTGATCAGTGGTTTCTCTCTGCTGCATATCAATGGCGCACAAATTAACAAAAGCACGGTGGTCAACATGTTTTGTTGTTGTTGTTGTTAATTATTTTTAAAGTAGTTGATGTGATTAGAAGTTTAATCAAAGGCATATAAGTTTCTATTCTGTCTAGATGGTGACAGCCCAGCAGTTATCTTTCAAGAGCAATGAATGATAAAATTTAAGGACTCCTAGCTGCCTGTTTAAGAGCAGCCTTCATCAAGGACTTTGCCTTTTACTTTTCAGACCTCCAGTTATAAAAACTCTTCCAGTCTTTTGTGTGATCCAAAGTTGAGTTTTGTAAAGTGTACAGAGTGTAAATAAATATTTTGATAGCTCTGCAGTTTTTTTTTTTTGGAACAATGAGAATGCTTCCTCTTCTTTATTTAAATTTTTCTTGAGTTTGGACAGTTCTGTTTGCAATTTATCAATATCTTGGGAATGCTACTGCTGTGAGGAAACCCACGAAGCTTTGGAGCTCTGTGAGAGAGCTCTTCAAGTCAAAGGCATCATCCTGCTTGTGTAGCGGGTCAGTAACACAGGGTACCAAATGCTTTCTGTACTTGGGGAAGGTGCAGGGTGGGTATTATGTGACTTGTCTTCCCACCTGTGGCATGTGGCAATAAAAAACTGCCCATGGATTGTATTTGTACATGATGAGAGAGGAGTTGGATTTCGTTTATTTAGTGAACTGTGGGAAGGAGAGGATGAGGTTTTTTTTGCCTGATTCTCAAAAGCCCGTCTTCTTCACAGATGTTCCTCAAGCCATCAGTGTATGCTGAGAAAATACCTATGCCTTTTGACATGAAATTCTGATGCAAGCATCAGCAACAGAGAGAAGGAAAGAATCCCAAATTGTTCTGCAGGCCACACTTGTGTGCAGAACGTTTTAAGGATGCTGCATGTCAGCTGTAAGCTTTCAAAACTTTGTCTGTCACTTGAGATGGTACAGTAATCCTAAACTTGATTTTTTTTTTAAGGCTTTGGGCAGCCTCGTACCAGATTTCTCTGCAGAACACTAGAGGGCATTGCTTTATCTAGTTTAAATGCAAACTTTCTCAGCTTCTGTGCCACGGGGACTTAACCCGCCCCCCCCGAAACCCCCAAAAAATCCAACAAAACCCAACCAGCCCTTAAACCTGGTTAGAATTTTCTGCCCTTTTTTTTTTTTTTGCATATACTTTTGGAGGAAGTGTGGAGAATTAAATAATTTTTGATGTGATTAGTTGCTAAAGATAATTCAGTGCTTTGCCAGCAGGTGCATTTTGGAAAAATCCTGGTAGAGCTGAATGGAAGTTTAAAACTTAAACTGAATGCAGACTGAAGCAGGAGCAAAGTGTGCCAGTTCTGTTAATCCAGTTTAATCCTGATCAGAGTAAGTGAGGACATGAAGAAAATGAAAACCATTCCAAAAATCGATGTGGCTTCTTAACTCCTTATCAAAAGGCGTTAAGCTTAAGATTTCTTTGAGAAGAAAATAGTTCTGCTGGAATCAGACCCACAAATAGGGGTTGGAGTGGTTCTAACGCAGAACAGCGTAAGTTGTTTGATAACTCTGATTGGAAGAGAAACTGACAACAACCAAATTAAAAAAACCCCACAGATGCTTCATTTTAATTTTTAGAAAGAAGAGAAACTTCTGGTCTTTTGTGGCTAGAAAAAGCTAGAAAATGCTTGGTTTCATAGAAGTTACTGAAGTTATCCCATGTAGGAACATTGGGAATCTGTATTAGGACAAATTCAGCAGGGGCTGCACTGGAAGACAGGTTTTAAAAACAATTGGTTGATTGGACTGGAGATGAGTTGAAGATAATCCTTCTAGTATTGCCTTTGAGTTGGCAGGTAAGATGGTGGGACTGTCACAGTTTTGCATCCCATAACTTTAATTACAGCAATTTTCTGCATTATACTGAATCTTTGCATTTTAAAAGGGGAGAGAGAGTCCTCCCATCAGTTTGGAAGCATGTCTTTTTCTGTCTCGAAGAAATTGAGTTGATACGTGACCCTTTGACTGTGTGAGTGGTTTGAATTCCCGGGGTCTAGGATCCCTATGGGGTGACTGGGCCCACTTGGAGCAGGGGCAGTTCCCAAAGGAGAGGTAGGCAGCTCAGTAGCTGGCTGTACTAGACACTGGTGTAGGACAAAGCCTGCTAGAAGAAAGCAAAGAGAGGAAGGAAGAAATCGAAACAGGACTGAAACCCCACGGTATGGGAACTTTTTAACAGTAATGTACACATGGAGCATTGTATGATTAAAGCACTTGCATTCCACTGTATTTATTGACTACTTCAGTTTGACAGTGGAATTTAATCTATGTCTAGACCAATGCATTCTCTTCGGTCACTTAATATGAGGCAAACCCTAAACACCTTCTACTTACGAATTCATGAACAAGCTATTAAGATGTGGGTGTATGAATATGCAATAGTCAGACAACTGTGTTTCTTTGGTGTCAGAAAATAGAGCAGAAAAGGCATGTTAGTCTTTGCTTTTGCTGCTTCCTAGTCCTGCAAAGTTCTCCCTGGAAATGTCTCACCAATGAAGTGGTACTGCCTTCAGTTGATAATCCAAATCTGGGGGCAGAACGTGTTTTCTTTCAGTTTACAGAAGCTCATATGAGCTCTCCATTCACAAAGCTGTCCCTCTGATAGCCTGTGTAAAAATAACGTTATGATAATTTACTGGCCTTTGCCCTAGTTTTTAAAAACTGGCTTTTTTCCTCCCCTTTGAAGGGAGAACCTGCTGTGAAGACGTGCTCTCAGAGCTGCTCTTGTTTTGTGCGATGAGCAGTACCTGTAAAATGGCCACGGTGTGCTCCCCTCCCTCCCTTTTTTTTGTGGCAATCTTGAGCCTCAAAACAGCTGCTGCAAAAATGCTCTATGGGTCTGGCCAGCCCCAGCCCCAAGAGGAAAAGAAGAGCATGAAGAGCCCAAATCCAACCTGGCTGAAGTTGCATGGTGCAAAAGGACCTGCGCTGCACCAGCAGTGTGGAAAGGAGCCTCTGGTGCACCCTGACCCTGAGCCATTGCTGTGTGCAGGTTACTAACAAACAAAGGACATTTTAGACAGAGCAACGCCTGCTCCATTCTTTATTTTCTGCTGGGGCATAACTAGCAGATACCAGCAGGCGCCTTGGCTCCAGAGACCAGAGCAAATATCTTTTATCCTGCCCCTGGGCAACTTTTTGCAGTACGGTGTCTGTGGAGCAACCAGCTCGAAAGTCCTGTCAGGACAGCAGATGTTTCCAGAAAGTACTGAATACCATAATGAAGCCTAAGGTATCTGAGGAAGGCCAGGGGCACCTACCCTCTGTGTCCCCCTGCCCCATTCTCACAGGAGTGACAAACCAGAGGACCACCGTTGGTGCTCGTGAAGTGGGAGCTTGTCTCAGCCACAACAAAAAGGGGCTTGCGTGACCTAGAAGTGCTACCATGTCAAAGCATGGCCACAGTGGTGACCAAAGCGTGTGCTAAAGTCTGAGGGTGGTGCATTAGTTGTTTGTTAGGGTGGAGGAAAGTTTTCTGCAGAGGCCAGGTGGCAGGAGCCTGCCCTGAGGGGTGGCAGCTGTGGGGCTGGGCACATAATGGAGGACACCTGGGCCTGGCCTGGGGGGCAGGGGCAGCCCCAGCCCTCAGAGAGCGTGTGGAGGGGCCAGCAGCAGTATCGACAGGAGGAAAATACCACATTTCATCCTTTTTATCTGCTTTTCTGGAGTGCTGAGTGGCTGGTAGGGGCTGTCGAGGCTTCAGACCAGGTTAGCAGCATTAAAATGTGTTTTTTGTGCTGGGGGTGGGCTGGTGTGGGCCTGTTGGGTTGAGGCTTTGTGCAGCTGAGGTGATTGCTGTGCTTTTGGGGCTACGCTGAGGGTTGCCTCATGCTTCCCCTGAGGAAGGAGGAAAGGTTGCTGAAGTCCTCAGCCTTGTGCTCTTCCCATTCTCAGTGAGTCCTTGTTTTGGGGGGTTTGTGGGGCCCTGGGGGCACTGAGGGGGCCCTGGCTGGTCTGGGCTCCTCTGGTGCCTTGGTGTGGGGGCAGGAGTGTCCCAGTCCTGGCAGAAGCTGAGGGGATGAGGGAGGGGGAAAACATGCTGGAGGTCCCGCCACAGCACAGCCTCACTCCTCAAATCTTGTGACTGGTCTGAGGCTTTGGGAAAGGGACAGAAGGAGGAATTGAGTGAGCTGGGGAGTGTGGAGGGCGGCTCAGCTTGTGAGTGCTGTTTCTGGGTCTCTCGTGTTGAGGTGAGGTTTGGGGTTCCTGTTCTTTCTCTCCAGTGTCCCCCTCCCTCAGAACTCCCCTCATGTTTTCCTCCATGTTGCCTTTGTCTGTCAGTAGGTTCTCCTTCCCTCTCTTATCTCTGTTTACCTTTCTGTTTTGAATTTCCCCCCATTGTAGTAACTTCTAATTCTCCTCTGGCTTTTCTCTTTTGGCTGTTTGCAGAAGCAATCAGTAATTCAATAGTTAAACTAGAGAACTGAGATGCCTCAGCTGAGTTTGAGGTGGAAGCTCCTGTCTCTTGGGGTGTTCATCTGAATGTCTGGGCAGATGTTCATAAATAATGTGTGTGACCTGCCCGTTTGGTTTGGAAACCTTACAGCAAAGACAGATGTAACTTTACTTTTGAGACTCAGATTGCCTGCTGCGTAGGTGGTGTAAGCACACCACACCGTTTGGGTCTGACCTGTCAGATATTTGATGACACTTTAGCAATTAATCTGTTGGATCTGTCTGCTGAAAGGAAGACTGACGCTTGTGTATCAGGTGACTTTTCTTCATCATTATTGCTTCCACCATTGTAAGTTTTTTACCTCACAAAATGAATGAGCGTGTCTCCAAAACAATATTCCTCAGCATGCGTGGGCTTTTGTTACCAGCCTTCATCACTATGCAGGTTCAGGGTGGCTTTTTGATCTCCTCAGAGCAGCAGGAAGTACCCAGTGTTCTGAATTAACTTCAGGTATCACGTTGCTGGTAGTGAACTGTAGTTTCGGAGGTGGGTTGGTTTGTGTCCCACCACAACGATACAATGACAGCCACATAAGTCTGCCATGCAATTGTGAAGGTATGGTGTTAGCATCCTTCACAAAAAAAAACCCTCCAACTTTTTCCTCCTGGCATTAATTTTTCTTTCAATATAAATTATCAAAAATAAATTTAGAATGATACAAAAGTTTCTGCTAAAGTATTGTGCATCTCTTTAACATGAGTGTCAGCTCCCTCAGAAAATATTAGTTTTGCTGCCACCCAGAAGACACCACAGATGGCGGCTCATTTTTGTTCCTCTTGGTACTGTCTGCTGTAAGATTGATCATGTTTGGATTGATGAAATTATCTGGGCAGGAGCTGCTGTTGCTCTCCTCCTGTCTGTCCGCTGTGAAAACGAGTAGGAGGAAGGGAGATGTGAAGTATACTTTTTAGTGTGTTTTTTCTCTCTCTTTGATACTGTTTTGTGAACACTTAAAATATTTATGGAGAAGAGTGTGGGCTTGCTGACCAACCTTCTTTGCAGTGGACTCTTATCAGCAAGTTTTATATTTTATAGCCATCTATGGAGCTCAAATTTTGGTGCTGGTGATGGGGCTTATCTTTCTTGTAGTACTACAATTTGCAAGTTAAAAATAGGATGCAGAACTTGAGTATTCATATTCAGCAGTGACTGTGAACATTCCTGTGCATCGTGAGTCAAACAGTTTCATTCTGTGTGCACTGATGCCATGAAGGCCCAGCACTGCACTGTTGGAAAAGTTAGCAGGTGTGCCTATGTGCATTTTGTAGACCTCTTCTAGAATTAGTATGTAATTGCTAATATTGTCTTAGGGAAAATAAGTTGTCTTCTTGTATGAGTCTCTTCTGCTGCCAAGATACTCTTAAGAAACTATTCTCTGTTTTCCAACTTAACTTTTCCTTTGAACTAGCAATCTTTGCTTACTGCTTTCTGTAGCTGTTTATTTCTGTCGTTCCTGTAGCTAGCTGCAGATCAAGGAAAGAAGTAGTAAGCCTATAGCTAGCATGGTATTGTCAGCTTTTATGTAAACAGAAAATGCAATTTTATAGTCATACTAAACCCTTATCAGGAACATTTTCCAGAATTCCATTTCTGATTAAAACTAGAGAGAAGATACGGTGCACCCCAGTAGCCTGAGGTTAAGGTAATCTCTTGTGATGTGGGAGACCCTAATTACTGGGCTAGCAGCTGTTCTGATGTGAAAGGTGTTCCAAATTTTCTGATTGTTTTGACTTTGTTCTCGTGCAACAGTGAACTTAAATGTGATGGTGTCAAAGTTGTACCCAAAGATGAATTTTTACTTTCTGCTTCATCCTCAACAGACTACTTATGAAGAATTAATTGTTATAGGAACAAAGTTCTCAGAGCATGATAAATTTAGTCTGTGGTTTAGTTCATTCACTCTTATTTTTGGTAGTGACATGTTGTTCCAACAAATTGTACTTAATCAGTAACTGGAAGATGCTCCCATATTTTCCTTACTTCACACTGTAAGTTTAACTTCACTGATGCCTTTTTGGCTTGCTACCTTTGTTCCCAGTGTGAAAGGAGCAGGGAAGAGGGAGCATGAGAGAGTCCTGCTGGAGTTGTGCTCTTTTGACTTCAGTGGACAATGTTTTACCAGGAAGTTGCATGTGTTAAAAAAACCCCACCTGTCACATGCTCTTATTCTGCAGGCTCATCAAAAAGCAAGCTTCATCACAAGAAACTACTTGTTCTTGGATCCTTCTTTTGTGTTTGGCTTTTGGTTGGGTAGTGAGACTGTGGAGGTAAGTATATAGTGAAGACCAGGAAAATGGTAACCTAGTAGGCTTTTCTG
Organism: Pterocles orientalis; assembly: GCA_011057875.1. Classification (NCBI taxonomy): domain Eukaryota; kingdom Metazoa; phylum Chordata; class Aves; order Pterocliformes; family Pteroclidae; genus Pterocles; species Pterocles orientalis. Next base: position 2,518,708 of record WKFP01015522.1, on the reverse strand, counting down.
GTGAAGAAAACTTGGATGTTCTGCTTTGGGAGGATGCAGGTGAGAACATCTCTGAAATCATCTGCAGATTAGCCTGGATCTCTTCCCTAGGGAATATATTCTTAGATTTTAATGGCAATGGAATTGCAGCCTCTGTTTAGTAATGCCAAAGGATCATGAGAGGTGAGTGCTGTAAGTAACCGTAATTGAGTGCTTCTTTGATAACGAGCTCTCCTTTTCATCTATCTGCAAAATAATAACATACTTCTCTTGACATGGAGAGCTCAATTCAAAATCAGCCTTTGCTGTTAGTATCCAGAGGCACTCTCTGACCCAGGCATTCTTTGATGTGTGTGCAGGCATGCTCATGTGAAGATACTGTGTCTCTCATAGCTTAATCTTTCTGGTGATAGATGTGATTGTCCTCTTACATTTTTATTAGAGTAAAAATTCCACACTATTTTACTACATCCATATTTTATGTCTTCTGTAGCTCGAGCTGTGTGTGCCTTCAGGATTTTATTGCTGCTTTATTCCTCTAAGAGATAATTATTGACTACACTGGGAAACTAACTCCTTACTGAATAACTCAGTTAATGCTTCTGTTGTTTGATTTTGCCTGTTCTGTCATCCACTCCTATGGATTTCCGTATAGAATGATCTCTAAGCAATTCCGGAACCCCTGTTGATGCTATTTATGAAGAAGTTTTGGGAATGAGACATGCTTAGGAGTCATCCTGGGTGGAAGCTGGAAGTTGTGCTTAGGCTGAACACGTGTGTCTTCCTTTAGTGACTCTCAAAGAGCCCATACTTATGTTTGGAAAATTTACTGGTTTGGACCATCTATAGTTTCACCTGCTGATCATCAATGTGTTCAGCGGCCGTAATTCAGGCAATATCGAGCTGTCTCAGTCTTGTCCCTGCTTCTCGTTGAGTATTGTCCGTTAGGCTTATTCACTGGCTTATTCAGTGGCATAAGCATTGTACTTTCCTGCATTTGTAGTTTATCTGTTAGCACTCAAAATTTGGGAAGCTCTAATTTATGACTACTCTAGTGTGGGAAGGGTTTAATGAAAATTGAACAGCGTTGAACACCATAATAAATTTCTTATCTATTGTGCTATGCATCTCCAAGTTCCTTAGCAAACGTTAAGGTACATAACCCCCTTGTGGGAGTGGCAGGGAGCACATAGACAAAGATTACTTCACCTAATACTGAGATAGGGAGGACTCTCTTAGTTATGTATTACAGCACACAGAAATGCCACACACTATTTTAGCCTGGAGACCAGAAGAAAGTACTGTATTTAGATGGATCTGTAAGATTGATTTAGGTAGTTACCTCAATTGGATTGTTTCCAGACCAGTGGGATTAACAACCCACTTTTTGAAAAAAGCGTTATGACATCTTTAATGATCACACAAGGTCAGGTCCTGGTTTTATGTCTCATCTGAAAGATCATGAACTTCTAACTGCTGGTCTGTCATTGTCTGATCTGACTATCTATTCTAGAGACTGCTTTATTTCAGAAGAGATTTGTGTAGCTAGGAGTCTAAATGCCATCAAAGCTTTTAGTCCTTGCCTGAGGAGGTTTCTAACAATTTTTTTGTTCTGATGTATAATTTGTTTTTCCCTTTTCACAGTAAGCCAAAGTGAGACTGCAAAGAATATTTTCCAGTTTGTATGTCGGTAATTTGCTACTATGCACAGAACTGCTTACTGAGCTAGGCCTGAAAATCAATTAACTCCTGGGTTGTTCAGGAGGGTATCCAGTTCCCATGCTTTTTCTGGGTGTCTACATGGCCACCTCTCTGAAAGGCCCCTTATTCCCTCTTACTGTAGACTGCAGCCAGAGCAAACTGCCTAAATGCAGCAGGTGTGTATACCATGCCAGTCCTGCTTTAAGAATTTCACAGTGAACTCTGTTCTGACTGTGTGTGTTTACACGCATTAAAAAGCCTCTAGGAATCTTGTAACCAAACGTTTCTGGTACCCTAGCTCCACTGTGAAGAGGCATGTGCTAGGAAATTAGAGGAGCTCTCCCCTCCAACTATTCTTAGCATATTCTATAAAACTTAGCAACTTTTTCTTTATAGCAGAGGTGTAGAATATGAAGCTGGCTCACAACTTCACTATTTGTATGGTGTGGCCATCTGATTTCTGCCTTCTTGTGCACATATTCATATATGGCCGTATGAATTCTGCATTGCCCACAAAAGCACACTCACTGTAGTGTTGTTTGGTAACACAAAAGTACGTATTCATGTCGTACCTGTCAAAGGCCTGTTTAGCCTGCAGCAAGGAATGTGTCTCTGCAGCAAGGTCTCCTTGGAAATCCCAAGCACAAATACAGGCTGGGTGGAGAATGGATAGAGAGCAACCCCGAGGAGAAGGACTTGGGGGTACTGGTGGATGAGAAGCTCAACATGAGCCAGCAGTGTGTGCTTGCAGCCCAGAAAGCCAACCGTGTCCTGGGCTGCATCAAAAGAAGCATTAGCAGCAGGTCAAAGGAGGTGATTCTCCCCCTCTACTCTGCTCTCGTGAGACTGTGTTCAGATGTGGCGCCCCCAACTTAAAAAAGACCTGGACCTGTTGGAGAGAGTCCAGAGGAGAGCCTCAAAATTGGTCAGAGGGCTGGAGCACCTCCCCTACGAGGACAGGCTGAGAGAGTTGGGGTTGTTCAGCCTGGAGAAGAGAAGGCTCCGAGGAAACCTAATAGCAGCCTTCCAGTACCTGAAGGGGGCTACAGGAAAGATGGGGAGGCACTTTTTATCAGGGAGTGTAGTGAGAAGACAAGGGGTAATGGTTATCAGCTGAAAGAGGGTAGATTTAGACTAGACATTAGGAAGAAATTCTTTACAGTGAGGTGGTGAGGCAGTGGCCCAGGTTGCCCAGAGAAGCTGTGGATGCCCTATCCCTGGAGGTTTTCAAAACCAGGCTGGATGAGGCTAGTGGGAGGTGTCCCTACCCATGGCAAGAGGGTTGGAAATAGATGATCTCCAAGGTCCCTTCCAACTCAAACCATTCTGTGGTTCTGTGACCTAGCCAGATGTTATCTGAGATGGAAGAAAATGGATGAAGGAAGATGCTCACTTATTTCAGGGTTCCCCAGGAATGAGCTGTGCGAAGTCCTTCCATCTGTTTATTCTGAAGTTTTGTTTAGCCCAAAGAGTACATTGCTGCACGTCATCGGTGCTTTTAGCAGCTTCATTTCAGCAGCAGCAGAGGACATGAAATTGAAATCAGGAGGTCTTAATTTCAGAGAGAAATAAATTTGTTCAGAGACAAAAGGCTTTTCTCTCTCGAGTTACCAATATATTATTACCCTTGATTTGATTTGGAAGCTATTTAGGATGCTGTAGTCATATGGTTGGCTGGCAGTCTGGGTAACCTCGTCACTGATGTGCCCGTGAGTGGCAGACTGAGTTGGTCACACCATACTCTTTGACTCATGGACTCTGAAGGTCAAATGCAACAACCTTGTTTGAGGGACTTGATTGGCACCAGCAGTGAAAAGGGATGCATGAGCTTGTAGTGAAATGTAGGAGCAAATCAGTTCTTTCTGAAGGGGTGGGGGGAGAAGGAAGCCCAGTACAAAAAGTGAAAAAAATCACTGGTGGTATTGTACATCAGTCAGAGTTTCTGAATCATCTAGGGAAAGTACGTCAGCAAGACCTGCTTGTCTAGAGGAAACTTTATGTCCCAAAGCTCTGAGCTGGCACAGCAAATTTGACAGGCTTCCTTCTTTTCTTTTCTTTTTTTTTTTCTTTTTTTTTTCTTTGCCTGTGCACTCTGCTGTTTAGACTAGACTGTTTCAGTGAGAAGGGACCTACAATGATAATCTAGTCCAACTGCCTGACCAATTCAAAGTTGACCAAGATAAAGCATATTATTAAGGACATTATCCAAATGCCTCTCGAACACTGACAGGCTTGGGGCATTGACCACCTCTCTAGGAAGCCTGTTCCAGTGTTTGACCACCCTCTTGGTAAAGAAATGTTTCCTTATGTCCAGTTCAAACCTCCCCTGGTGCAGCTTTGAACCTTTCCCATGTGTCCTGTGTGTCGTGGTCCATGAAACCACAGGTACAGTTTCCTAAACACCTGGTGGGCTGAGGCAGGGAACTGGGAGGGTTTCACTTACCACTTAGGGTCACGGGCAAGAGACCGACATGACTTGTGGAGAACAGTAGAACAGCTGAATTTATTACCTATTTACAACAAGAAGCAGGGTATTGAAGGAGAGAAACTGCATCTTACACAAAAGCACTTCTCCTCCACCCCTCCCTTCGTCCCAAGGCCCAGAGGCTTTGTTCTGTACCTCTTCCTCCCCCCACAGCGGCACATGGTGTGGGGGGGGGGGAAATGGAGTTGCAGTCAATTCAAAGGTGCCGTCTCTCTCCTGTTGATGATGTTCCAACGGGGCTTCAGTCCCCTGGCAATTCCCTCACTCCTGTGAGGCTTATAGCTTCGGTCCAAGGCTGTTTTCTTCACTTGTAGGGGAGAATGGTGGGGCTTTCGCTGACCGGAATTGCTGTGCAGTTCCATTATCTCTCAAATCTTGCTCCTCTTCTCCGCCATCAGAGGGCTTCATCAGCTCCCGGGAAGAAGGGCTCCCAGATGAGCCATGGTGGGGGCTGGGCTACAGCATCTTGTTTGCAGAAGCCCAGCAGGTGGTGGTGGTGGGGGGGAAATGTCCGTCGTGCTGCGTGGTGCCTCTTCCGACCACACCGCGCCGGAAGAATATGTTATTCGCAGAGGTGTTATTGGCTGATACTGGCTTGGGGCCTGGCTTGAGGTGGGTCCGTCCTGAGCGGGACCCTGCCTTCCAAGCAGTTTCTTACAAAAAACTCGCTTCCCCCACCCCGTTACCAAATCCTTGGAGGGGCTGGGGGTAGCTCCTTAAGAGCCATTTAAAGAAATGGAGCCAACACCTTAACCCCTTCCTCGCCACCAGACAACCCGTAACACCTGTCACTGGATACTAGGGGGAATAGATCAGAACCCCCCTCTCAGGAAGCTGTAGAGTGCAATGAGGTTGTCCCTTAGCTTCTTTTTCTCCAAACTGGATGAGCCCAAAGTCCTTAGCTGCTCCTCACAGGACATTCCTTCCAGCCCTTTCACCAGCTTTGTTGCTCTCCCGTGGATGCAGGCCGTTCGGTAGCTCTGTGGGTCCAGACTGGCCACCGAGTATCTGCCCTTCCGACGTGCCACCTGCAAAACAGGGAAAGGCACAGGAGCCTGAAACTACCAAGTCAGGTTTAGGTGATGTGGATGAGAATGTAGCAGGAGATAATGCATAGGAAACTGAGCTTCCTCCATCCCACTGTTTATGGAATAAAAGCTTTTTATTATTATTTTTTCCACTGCAGTAACCGCTATATCTGCAGCATATATAGATCTCGGAGAAAACACGGTGCTAGTTGATTGGCTGGCAGAAATGCAGAAAGAAAGAATTCCAAACGCTTGGGATTCTGTTGAAGCACTTTGTACGCAGCAAAAGCAATGAAAAATGTGTTTGCATTGGTATGCACAGAGGTGCTATCTACGTGGTCTGTGAGTGAGCAGGACGGCTGCATATGTGACGGAATGGCAAATGGTAGCAATGAAGCTGAGGAGCTGTGTCCTGGGCAGAGATGAGTATTGCTGAAGGGCTTGTTCTGCTCAAGGCCTTGACTAATGATCTCGGAAATGACAAACAGCCCATTAGTTCATTGATGCTGCTAATGTGGAAAGCCTTGTGAGTACCAGATAAATACAAAGGCAACTAAAAGTCTTGAAATCTGGGCAGAAGTCAATACAGCAGAATTCAAACAGGAAATAACATAAAACATGGCTTAACTGGAGACATAAACCTGTAGAAAAGAGGTTGAGAGAGGTCAGCTTGGGCTGCTTAGTAACAAACCACCAACTGGAGTCATTGTGTTTGGGTGCGCACAGAGACAGATCTCTTCTAGAGATCAAGGTAGTGATAAGCTGTATCACTTTATGTAATTTGGAGCTGACATCCAACTGACATCCCATGGCAGAACTCCCCTGAACAAGACTACCCTCTGAATGAGTAAAGAGAGTTTGAAGTGCGGAGTACAGTGTAATACTTGAAATGTGGTGATGTGCTCGTTTGAGTAGAGCTTGTAATAGAGTCAGAGAGACTGAAAAAATGGGGAGGACCTGTTTAGGAAGGTTGAAAAGAACAAAGTTAGTTACTGCTAAACCCTACAAAAAATAATGAAAATAAAATAAAACCAGCAGCTTTATTTTAGCTTGTAAGCAAAAGAAGGGGAGAAATAGTAACTGTTTTGGGAGAAGTGCTCACAGAATAGTAATGGGGATTAATGGGAGGAAAATGTGCACAGAAATAATGCCTATTATTTATTCTTTTGTTTCAAATAATGGACTCGTAAAGAGAAGGCCTAAGGCATCTACACAGCAGCGGTTGAAGATCCAGAAATTCTATTCTTAGCTTAGGACTCAGAGGAAACTCAAAGACAGAATTTCCTTGTGTGCTTGGAGGCATTCTCCTCTTCTGCTTGAGAAAAAAAATGAGCCATGACTCCTCTCTGATCCTTCACATTTACACTTTGATTGTGTTTGTTTTCAGTGTCTTTCTGGCAGGAAAAATTCCTCATCTTCAGTCTTCAGTGTATGTTTTGTTGGGGTGTTCAGGTACAGATGTATTTTCCCAGAAAACCTCAGGCTGTCAAGCTGCAGCAGAGGGACATGCTGTGGTACCAGATTGCTTGACACTGTGAATCTTTCCTGGACTAAGTGCACAGTTAATGCTAATTTGCCTGAATGTGTCCTGGAAGCAATCCATAGACTTCAGAGGGTGTGCTGGTAAGTAATACCAGTTCACCTCTTCAAGGAATCATAGGCATATTTGTTTTTACAACAAGCTATTTTCTCTCGCTAGGAAGGAAAATGCCTTCTTTCCTTTCAAATGTCTCTGAGCTGTCGGCTGATTTTTGGCTATCTGTTCTCCAGAGGTGATCTTACAGCATTTAGACTCTCTCAGGTTTCTCTGCCCTCCATAGTCTCCTCTGTGGAGTGCCAGGATGGAGGATAGCATCTTTGTGCCCCCAAATGTGTTTCTTTCTGTCAGTCTGTTCCCCCTAATTGCTGCGGTTGTTTTTGTTTGATGGAATAATGTGAACTTGCTATGCCTAGGGGAGGCACAGGAAAAAAAATCAATCTTCTGTGTCATTAAAAGTACAGACAAAACCCCCCCCCAAAACAGATTCCCTTGTGGGTATCCATGGCTTTTAATGTCCATTGCATGTAGCTTGATTTTTACTAATTAACAAGCTGTTTGTTTAGAGCTCTGAAATGAAGCTTTAGCTTCAAGGGTTGCTGCTGAAAGAAAGGATGGGAAAAAGGAAAGGGGAGGAAGAAGAATGTATAATGCCATGAGGACACTCACATGAATTGGATTTCTTTTTTTTTTTTTTTTAAACTAGATGAGCACCTCTGCTTTGCGATCCTCAAGCAGCTTCTTTGTCATTTGCAAGGTCAGGATTTTCTGGCTCTCTTGGAGGGGATACTCTCTGACCAATGAGGCATGAAATAGCAGTTGGAGAAGGGCTTGATAAATATTGATTCAGAAATTGCCATGGCTGCTGACTCTGCGATTGGCCTGTTTACCCAGCAAATGGAAGAGGAATGGAAAGAAGTTGTCCATTTCTCAGCGATGGTGGCACATGTATTTTTCAACACTGTCCTAGTTATTTAAGAGGAAAGGGGCTGAAAGCTCAGCCCAGCGTGTTTTCCAGGACAGCATTAATCCATTACCGCAGATTAGATTTTGCAATCTTCTTTCCCACCAGGACCCTTCCCTCCTTAGTGTCATTAAACTTCATGAGGATGGTTACACTCTCCCACCAGGAGGAGGAAAGTTTTCCAATGCAAGCGGGACAGGCATTTTGATACTTTGGGGAATATTTGTACAGCGTTCTGACTAAAATGAGTACATGCTGCCCATGCTTTAAGTAGGATGAATTATGTCTCTGTTAGCCAGCTATGAGCCTCAATCTGCCATTCCCCACCGAGTAGTCTATGCTTCCTACCCTGCTGGGTCTCAGCAGTGTAAAATGTGAACCAGCGGAGTGATATCATACCACTTCAGTATTTTGCATTATGCAGTTGTGCCAATACTAATCTGCTATGAGGAATACAAAATTCAGGTTTCCTGTATTATTAACCAAAATCTGAATTAAAGCCAGAACTGGGATAATTAATTCAAGCTCAGTGTTGTGCTAATGCAATTACCAGATTTTTGGGTTGTCTCAGAGTACAGGTAAAAATGAGCTCAACATCTGCCAGCTGTACTCAGAGGAGGCATCCCCTGGGTGAGTTGTTCCCAGATGTCACCTGAGCTTAGGGGAACCCAGTGTCACAGAATTGTCCCTTTCCTATACACTTGAAAGGAACCCTACGCATATGCAGCACTTCCTATACATACTTTTCCTATTAAGCTTGAAGTTTGAATATGTGTTGTTTTGAAAAAAATATACCAATAAATTGTAAGAGGCAATCACTGAGTCTATGCTGTCACAGAAATTTTCACACCTTCTGATCTTTCTGATCTATACTTTCAGCGGGTTCAAACTTCTGTAACATGAATGGGAGCTGGTTTGTTTCCTTTTCATTTCTGCCACTTGACAAAGTTACTTCAATTAGAGAAGTGCCTGGGGACTCTTGTCAGAATCGGGAGCCTTCCAGGTTAAGTGTGGTGAATGTGTGTAGTACTATGGAGAAGGTTGAGAAGAGGTGGCTTTTGTTCTGAAGAGCTTGTGGTCCAGACAAAACAAAAGAGAAAAGGAACAGGAGAGAGTGGAGGTATCTGATAAACCAAGACCTAAGTTCAACTGTGTGGAATCCTTTTGTGAATAGTGAATTTATTGTGGGGGAAAAAAAGTGTGTTTTCTTTATAACATCATAATTAGTCAGCTTGTCTGAATTTGCTGATGTGTTTTTACTAGATTTGTTGTTTGAAAGCCCTAAATTCACAAATAACGGACAGTGGTGAGATCCAGGGCTTGCTCCTCAGCACTCCATTGTCCAATAGCTCAGTTGTCCCATGAGAGCAGTAATTCATGTTCCCCTGTATGTGCTCTCAACTCTGGAGCACCGGGCCTGGGGAAGAGTTCATTGCTGTGATCTGTGCATAGCCTGCCCTAAGACCACTCCTCTGGCCCAGAGTATCCGTGCGCTCTTCACCGGCCTTCAGCAGTACCAAGGCACGTGGGCCTCCTCCTAAGCTAGCCTGGCCCTTTCATGAATGAGACCCCAGCCCCGCAGGGACAGAACTGAGATTAATTCCTTTCACTGCAAAACACTGGTATGGTTCATGGTCTGATCGCAGAGCTCTCTTTGCTCAGCCTGTCTGACCTGGCACGCAGGTGTTCCCTGCCTCTCTCATGATGGATGTTGTCAGCAAGATGCTGCCAGTCTCTCTGCCCACGCACCTCATTTTTCTCTGCCAGCAGGGATCTAGCCCTTTCACACCCTGCTGCCGCGTGCACCCCTTACACACTGGCAGGTAGCTTCATCCTGACCCTCTGGGCAAGAAAGGGAATTGAGGAACAAAACCATTTAAAAGCAGGTGTAGACTACATACTGACGTGACTGTTCTGCCACAGGCATCTCCTTGCCTACTCCCTCCTCATGATCTCCTGTCTTGGAGTAATAACTTTCACAGGTCACTGTGCAGTATTACTGCTTTCCTGATAACCTCCTTCAACTTGTGGGTAATGAGTTGCTTCTAGAAAGGGACACTATTTTATTAACATCTGACTGTAAAGAAATATTGCTGTGGGTTGGGGCAGGGCTGAGAGGGGGCAGGGGCGATGGCATATGGGGAAAATGGATTCAGGAAGCTTATGGATGTGTCATTCAAAAAAGCACAGGGCATACAAAATTACCACTGGAATAAATGATACTGAGACATTTTGGGAAACCCAGGCTGTTAAACCATAGATGCTGTGATGATGCCTGGCTCATGCCTTCTAAAAGAATATATATATTTTTTTTAATGTTTCTGTTTTGCATGGCCTGGAGGTCAGAATATGAAGATTTTCAAACCAAGCTATCAGTTCTATTTGAACTTTCTAATTTGCTTCACGTTTAAGCAGGCATGATTCTAGCTGATGTATGTTGTACTCAGCTGTGTGAAAAATTCGTATTGTCTTCTAGCACAACTGGTCTGTGCGTGCTGAGTTCTCATGATTTATGCTGTACTTTGTGTTTAAAAAATTCACTGTAAAAACAAAACAAACTTTTATTTTCTATAAAGAATGTGGCTGTGTATTGCTTTTGAAATTGTCTAGTTATTTCTTTTTATAGCTGCACTAATGCATGTGTCCCCCTGTGGGTTTTTTGTACATCAGCCTGTTATACAGGAGAGGTGTCTCATTCCTAGATATTTCTGCAAACCAGCTAGGTGAAGTTTTACGGCTTTCTAATGTTGTTTGTCAGATACTATAATATCAAGAAACCACTTCTGATCCAGTTACTCATTCTCTGAAATTGAAAAGAGAATTTTGGGAGCCTGGCTGATATAATGTTATGATCTAGGAAGAGTGGTAGGAATGGGTTAGTCTATTTAAGAGTTCCTTTCTTGAGGCTATGAGAGTATAGACTAAGCAGCAAAAGCTGAAGAAACAGCCTCTATCAGAGAAAGATGGTTCAGGTGAGTTGCTAATCCCTGGGGTGTAAGGAGAATGGTAATACAAGAAATGGAGGACCTTCCTAATCAAGGAGCTAGGTGTTCTTGTTTTTGTAGCTGGGACATGATCAGATTTGTTCTCAGAATCTTTATTTTTCCAAGAAGTCCCTGTACTTTACACCAAAGATTCACTGGAGTTAAAATCTCCTGGCCATTGCTTCCCATTCCTCTCTTTGTTACGCTGTTGATAATGAACTAACAACTCCAATGTGCTGTTTCCTTGACAAACTAAGGTGAGGAAGTGGCTAGAAGCTGGTTTGTTTCAGTGGACTGTAAGTGCTAGGATCTTACTCAAGCTTTTGGCATTAGCAAAGAGTTAGTGTGGTCAGTATGAAGTGGTCACTTCTGAGAAAGACACACTAGAGGAGAGTGAGTGGGTCTCTCTTCTTTCAGTTCTGGCTCAAAGCCTCATCAAGACACTTGGTTGCACATTTTGAATTGATTTTAAAACCTGATATTGATTGCGTGGGCTTAGCCCAATTTGAAACACCACGTTTCTCGCCAGCTGCACAGCAGCACTGCTCTGGCTGGTTGTCTCTGCTAGTTGTACATCCACAGTAATTGCTCTCTGAAGGGTCTCCGTGACTGCGCTGACTCTGAATGCATAGTTGCTGTGTGGATGGCTATGTTGCAACTAGTGTGTTCCTCATTAGCTACTGTGCATACCTACACATTATACTTTAAGTATACATGCATGAACAACACTATACATCTGTTAGGAGAGTGTGCTTGGATATACTTCCCAGTAGTACTGTTATCAGACTCTTATACTGTGTGTGAGTGTATGTCAAAGCACCAGTTTCATCATCCCTTTTTTACAGGTGTTTATTCCCAAAGGTAAGAGCAGGGAAGAGCCCTGCCTATGGTTACAGAGGAAAACTGAGACCAGAGGCAGGCCTAGAGTTCCAGTTTTACACTTGCAAATCCATCAGTTGATCCAGCAGGCCTTGCTGCAATGGATGCTGTTTCTATGGATCAGTCTTTTTGGGAGTCTTGGTCATTTGATTATTGTGATGTAGCTGTTACGTCAAAATGAAACTCTTATTAGTATAGCTCCAAGTTCCAGCTGTTGTTCACATCAAGGACGTCATAGCACTAACCTTTCTGAAGAAGCTCTGACAGATGCCTGAGCAGTAGTGCTGTGTCTACTTTTAGAGTCTAGGAAACCAAGGTAGGGAAAAACAAAGTGTCTTCCAGAAGTCAGGTTTGGAGGGAGTGGCAAGTCAGTGCCGTTTGCTGGAAACAGTTCCCAGGTGTAATACAATGATGTGCTGCTTCAAGCTCTGCATGCAGACTCACTTCTACCCACAAGAGAACTCAAAATGGCAGATGGTGATGGAGTACACGTGCTCACAGACTGTGGTGGTGTTTCTCAACCGTTCTTAAGACACAGCAAAGAGGAAATGGTGGAAGGACAATGGAAACAAAGGCAAAGGACCCTGACCAGTGTGTGTATGAGAAGCACCTGTTCCACATGGCCAGCTGGATGCTGATTGCGTGTCCCTGTACTTTGGGACACAGCAGTGGGGAGGGTGGGGTGCTAGTACTCATCAATACCATATAGCAGCTGGTTCAATTTGGACCTTTGATTGCCTGTAGCTCTGGAGCTGTTGAAGCGTGTCTATGTTTGCAGGCAGCCTAATTAGTGCTATTATCTTTGTCATTAATGGCTTTTAATGAAGAACAGATGGTTCTGTCAAGGTTTCAAGCTGTGAAGTTCACTGACCCATTTGTGCTAAAAGGAGGGAAGAGAAAATAACAACAACAAAACCCCCTCTTTCCAAATTGATGGTGGTAGAGGGCAGTGAAAATTAGGGTTGCCAAAACTTAAACCTTATGTTTCCTGTGCAGCCTCATCTGAAGGTGTGTGCAAATGCTTATGAAAGCCCTGCTTTTTCACAGGGGAAAACAGGATTTCCTCATGAGGCTCTGACACATCAGTTATCTGTGTTGTGTTTGAGCTAAAACTTCCCTGAAGAAGAATGGAGGAAGGGAAGGGATTAGTGTGATATACCTGTGCCTTGGAAAGGGTCATCACTAGCAGGACACATCAGCAGTGGGCAATAAAGGAAGAGGAGAAAGGGAACATATATTTGGAGGGGTTTTCTGTAGTGTCCAAGTCAAGAACCTTAAAGAATTTTAACTTTACCCTTCCTTTTGACTTTTGCCCCAGGTTTGACTGTCTCTCAGGCATGGTTCATGGTCCAGAAGATGGAATGCACCTATTGTTCCTTAGGAATTCAGAATGTCAGCAGTAAACGTGCGATCATGGTGGAGCCCACCTGGAAAAGGTTAATCCCAAGCACAGGTCATTTGATGGGATCTGTCTGTCCTGGCAGCAGCTTTTCTTGTCTCCCAGTTATTGAGCAAAAAGGGAATTTGTAAACTATAAGCTCCCATTGGTCAGTGCAAAATCAGGCTTAATTTAAACACTCCTTTTCTCATTTAATTGTGAGGGAAGCTTTTAGTCTGCCTGTGATTCAAGATTAGCTATCTACTTTTGGCGTCGTGTTGTCCATCTGGATGAATGGTGTCATATGTACATATAATATGGGATGTGGTTTTGGTATTCACTTCTGTCTTCTGTTATTTAGTGTACCTCATTTATACGAATCAATCAAAAGTATCTGCACAGCACCTGAACTGCCTGATCAAAAGTCTTATCAGCCTCCTGGTCATGTTCAAAAGGTTTCCCGTCAGAATTCCAGTTAGAATTGCCAGTGTAATGAGAGCATGTCTTGTTATACCTTTGTAGATGAGTTTCATATAGGACCATGTGTCACTTCAGACTCATGGAGGTCCTATACTTAGGTGTGGATAGATTGGATTTTGGGCTTGAAATAGATATTGGCTCAATAGCAGTGTCCTCAAGTTGAACTTGTGAACTCCTTAAGTATTTAGAAGAGTTTAAAGAGATTAAGTAAGAATAATAAATAGTGTTATCCTTGTGCTGGAGGAATATATCACAGGAATAAACAGTAGCTGGAAATATATCTTCTTCTGTGCACTGCCCCCCCCCCCCCCCCTTTTTTTCCTTCATATCTTAATTTGGAAGAAGGAAGAAATTAAATTCATTAGCACTGATCCAGTACTATATCTAATTAGCTGCAGTATGGGGCATTTCTGTAATCTTGTGTCATGAGAAGAGTGATTTAAGAGGGTTTTTTTTTCCCTCTTTACTCTGCACCAGCGTCTATTAAGGATTAAGTAGTGATATGCCTGATTAATTTACATAGCCTTTATCAGGCTGTGGAGACAATTATCTCTCACTGGGAGAGTTTTCAAACAAACATGGTCATGTCCATGAAGTTATCTCCCAATGAGTCTCTCTGGAGCTGCAAAAGGAGATTTAGAGCAATAACAAGCAAAAATTCTGCTGCTGTTCCCTGGCTCCTTCCCAGCAGTTTCACAAAGCTTTGTCCACCTTCCTGCCCAGTCCCTGCCTGCCAGGAAGAGGCAAGGCTTGTAGAAATTAAGACTCCTTGTTCTACCAAATGTGTAGCTGACTTGCCACAAGCTCTTAAGCATCCTGTGTTTTAGAGGCATGTGCCTGGGAGAAGTCCTCTGGCAGTAACATGCACTTTATTAAACTCTGTCCTGTGGAAGTTTAGAGAGGAGGCAAACAGAAGCAGCAAAACAAAACAGAGAGAATGCACAGTATTCCTCCCTGTATATCCCAATACAAATTAGTATTTGGGTCCCTCGGAGACGCAGATATACAATCCCAGACTATATAAATACACTTCTCTCCAGGTACCTCTGAGCCACTGAAAGATGCTCTGCCAGAGAAGAGCATCTGTATGCAATTGCTTTAGGTCCTTAAGCTTTCCTATGCAAACATGCATAGGAAATGTGGCCAGTTATCTCATTAGTTCGGGTACAAGGCAGCAGCTGAGGACCCAGGGTGAAGAGGAAGCATAGCAAGCTCCATTAGGCTGAGTGGAAACATTTTCACAGGAGTTTATGAGAGTGGAAATGTCACACTGGGCCTGCAATCAGCAGAAGATTTAAAAGCTGCAAATGTCTGCCCATAGGGAAAAGGTCCGTCCCTGTCCCATATCAAGATAGGCTGGAGGATTTTTTTCTTCCCCACCTTACCTCCTTCCTTTCTTCCTTAATAGATTATTTGTTATGTATGTATACAGCAAAGGTTTTAAGGCTTTTTTTTTTTAGTGTTTCCTATGTGTCTCCATTAGTTTTGGTTTTCTTGCATTTTGAGGCAGACAGGTATGTGTGCAGGTTTTCAAGGAGTGCAGCCCATATGGGAAAGTGAAACCTTTTCCAGTAGGAGCCTGCAGGAGAGCCAGGGACAAGGAGAGCTTGACTGGCTGCTGTGGCCAGAGGAAAGCACCATTGACTGCCAGCAGCAGGTAGGAGCTTGCCACAAGGAGAGGGTTAGATCCAAAGTGAGGGTAGCAGTCTTATCTATGCAGAGTGAAAAGAGGACAGGCTGGCAAGGGACAGGGGTGGACAAGTACTGAGATGTGAGACAGTTTTGAGAAGCATCTGCTTGCATGGGTTGGACAGTTCAAATAGGTGGAAGGAAGGAGGGCTCTCTGGGTGGGACAGCTAGAGAGGTGGAGACTTACTAGGAGGGGGGCTTGGAAAGGCGGAGAGGGAGAGAGGTGGGTGAAAGGGGGTTTTAGGAAATAAGTTTGGGAAGAGTGAGGATAGAGGGCGGCCTTTACCAGGGCAGTGCAATCCTAGGTGAGCAAGGTTGTTCCTGAAAAAGTTCGGATGGATCAGGGCAGGAGTGTGACCTATTTCTTGCAGAAAATGTGGGTCGCTCTATTCACTATCGTCAATATGTGCTTCTTCATTTCAGTCTTGGATGCTTTTCCTAGGCATTTTAATGTCCTGACATTTTCTGTTGAGAGGCTTTCTCACCCCAACTAACTCCTGTATTTAAAAGGCATATTTTTAGTACATTGTACTAGTGGTTTTTTTGGATTAGTGTTTGGTTTTGGTACCGAAGTGGGGATTAGAAATATGATTTTAGAGTTTAATGTTATTTAGTGCATCAACACCAGTTATGGTCTTAATTGGTTCCCGTCTTTTCTTTAGTACTTAAGCATTTAGACAAGAGTGTTAATACGTGATCTCCACAACTTGCTTCTCCAAGGATTAGTCACTTTACAATGTCGGCAAATCACTTTTCTAATGTGTATCCCAGGGCAATGATTGTCAGTTAAGATCTAGGTAGCTTGAGCAGTTTATTATTTAAGATCTCTGATTTCTTTCAGAACTATGCCATCACTATTGTTTGCTACATTTAAGATTAAAAAGATATTCAAATACATAATGGCCTGAATGTAAATCTGTCCTCCTGTATCTTTCTGCATTTTCTCTCCTATTTTGAAATGTACCAGACCATTAGTTTCAGAGGAAACAATTAAGTTTTGATGTAGAATTCAGGGCTTTATTGCAGTTTCCATAGGAACCAAGTATGAGATACAAAGGCCAGCATGTAGTTCACCAGTCAGCTCCACCCAGGGAGCTTGTTCAGGTGACAATGAACAGGTGATGCTATGTGACTGTCCTCACATCATGATTTAAGCTGTAACCAGACACATGCAATATTTACAGACAAATCTGAACCCGGAATCAGTTTGGCTGGCTTTGTATTTTGTTACAAATCAAATTACCCACCAGTTTAAACTTGTCAGTTTCATGTACAGAAATGTCTGGTTATGGCTGTTTTTGCAGAATTGCAATAGAAAACAGTGCAAATAAAGACGAAAGATGCTGAGGGTATGTAACTGCAAATATTACTTGATAAGTTGGAGCCATTTGACATTTTTTCAGGCCATCTGTAAAGTCTATCTGAATGTTCACTTAAATTGAAGTCATCTCTGGAGAGTCCTAGACCTAGTTTTCAATGCAACCCTGTTTTAGGATGTTGTACCATAATTTACATGCAAATATTATCCACATACAATTTTGAAGAAAATAACAGGCAGAATCTGACAGAGGTTGGAAAGGTTGAGTCTATGGCTTGTATTTAGAAATCAATGGAGTTTCATTTAGCTGTGCTTGGTGCCTCATATGACTGTGAGGTGGGTGAATAGAAATATACATGCAAAAGTGAGTTTTAAGGTTATTCTTTTAAGATTATTCCATGCTGAAGTGCAGGGTCTAGTGGAAGTAATTTTCTTTTTTTTTTCTTTTTTTTTTTTTTTAAGTGGGAGTACGCAATTGTGGAAAACCTTGTTGGTTAGCCTTCTAAATATCTTTGGTTTCAGCTGCTCTTCTTTGTAGAGTGCTGTGAATCTTTATTGAAATTACACCTGCCTGGCAGAAATTCACTGACTCTAGAGCATCCCCATCAGTTTGGGAATCCACCTATAACTGTTCACTTTTGCTTGGTGTTGGGTTCTTTTTGTTGTGTGTGTGTTGACTACTTGACTCAATTTAAATACTAGGTTTCTTTGTCTTCTCTTTTGTTAATTTCTCTTTCTGTGTTGGACTGTATGTCCAAGACAGTAGTGTTAATGTACAACAGAGGTGGTGAATTTTGGTCCCCTCCCACTGAAATGGGGCCCTCCTAGATAAAGACTGGCTCCACCTATGGCAGATCAACGTATCAGGGAAAGGGCCACAGGGTTGCCTGGCAGCGTCTATGGTTGCCTGGGGTAGAAGCTGTTCTACCTTTCCTTCAGCTTTTGCTGTGAAAGTGGCTGAGGACTACTTAGGAGAAGTCTAGTAAGTAAAGGGTCTTCTGCTTATCTGAACACAGAAACTCTCCAGGAAGGTGAACTGCTGTGAAATCACATTAATTTCCACTCTCTGCCTTTCCTTTGTCCCTCAAGCAAATGGCAACTGAATTAGAAAACTTTCTTTTTAACTCTGGTTGCTTTTGCTGTTCTGTGTCCCTATAGAATTAAACTTAAGACAGGAGAGCTTACAGTTGGCAGTTAACATGTGGGAATCGCTGTGGCAACTTTAAAGGGAGATGGGACACATTCGAGAACTTAAGAATCTGAATTACAGTGTCTTTTAGTCCCTGTGTCAGGATGCATCAGTTATTCTGCACTGAAGGTCATCCTTAAAGTCCTAAAGCTATAGATAGGGCCTGCTGTGATATCTCGTGTGTTTCTTGTGGTTACTGGGGAAAAAAGTGAACTGGAAGGCAGTGGGAGTGAGCTGGTGTGCTAGGGACAGGAGTTTTGGTGGGGTTTTATAGTAGGATGGTGCTGTGCAGAATGGAGGAAGCGACAGAGCCAGCACAGGCAGGAGATATTTGACTAACAAGTTGAGTGATAAGCTCGTTGTGGAAAGAGCAACAAAAGATAGAAGGAAGAGGAGAGAGCAGTCATAGCAGTAAGGACTAAAACCATGTTTTTGGCTATATGGGAGTAGTAACAGACTTGCACAACACATCAGAGAGGGGAGGCCAGAGGACCTGAGAAAGGCAATAGAATTCATTTAAGAAAAACAAAGCCACACAAACAACAAAATGCTTTCATAATTTTGCTGGTTAAACAAGCTTCATGGGCGCCTAACTCCTGAATTCCTGTGTTTTGAAATGCGAAGTGATGAGAGCCTAGACTTTGCCCACTACTATCAAAGTGAAGTATGTGGGACAACACAGAGGTTCCCCAACTACCAGCGAGTGTCCGGTGTAGAGAGAAGGCAAATGAGGCTGATGCAGGACTCCTCCCTGCTGGGCACAGGCTGAAATTCTGGCAGAAATCTTGCAGTACCTCACGACGGGCAGCTGAACCCATGTGTACCCGTGTGAATAACCATTTCTGATCAACTTCTAAACATGATATTCAAATTGATATTTGTTATCTCTTAATTAGTATCAAAGCTTGAACCAGCCGTGTTCATGTCGTCAGCCTAATGGACAAGTAGATGTGGCAGCTGTGATGTATTTTAATTTTAAGTAAGGGTTGGCACAGTGCTGCATGGCACTCTTGTGTGGATTTTGCTTCTTGAGTTTGTGTACAAGATTGGCACAAGGAGCAGAAAAACTAGGCTGAGTAATCTGTCAATATTTCTTTGTCAAGATGAGACAACATTCAAGTGTGGTCATCAGAAATCTGTCCTGAGTCCAGTACTACTCAATACTTTCATTTGTTATTTTGACAATGAGAGAAAAAGCATGCTTATAGGATTTGCAGATAATACCAAGCCAGAAAGGATTGTCAGCCTTTTGGAGGCAAAATTAGAATAATGATCTTGGTAAATTGAAGAAATTATATAAAATCCGGTAAGATCAAATTCAGTAAAGACAAGTGGTTAGAAAAGGGAAAAATCCAATATACAAATACAAAAGTATCCAGTTTTGGCACCATGTTTTGAGAACAATAAACAAATGGGAGAGAGATCAGAGTTCTAAAAAATAGTGTATGCAGAAAGAAGAAAGGGATTGGGTAGAAAAAAAATGATTTAAAATATATTAATATATGGCAGCTAGTTGCAATGAAGATACTGATCAGATATTCTGAGTATCTAACAAGGTAAGAACGTGATGAGTTGTATTTGCAAGGAGAGATTTGCATTAGATTTTAAGGGAAAGCTGTTTCTACAGTTAGGAAGGTAACACTAGAAGAAGAATGACCTTGGGACGTTACGAAATCTGAGGTTTTTAAGTATCAGTGAGATGAACACCTGTGATGATTTTTGCATACCAGTCCTGCCTCATGTGAGGGGATGGGTTAGGTGGAAGTTCTTTGATAAATCTATGCTAGACAGGGATGTAAAGGGGAATGAGGGTGCAATGAATGTGAAAAAAAAAAATTGAACCATCTGTCTTTTCATCTTGTAGCATAGTTTTACCTTTGCTTTCATGCTCTTCCTGACAGGAGGCTGTCTCGTGTCTGTGGTCTCCAAATACTTTGGGCGAGACCCTGAGAAATCTTATTTAGCTTCAGAGTTATTTCTGCTTTGAGCAGGCTGGACCTATTGACTCCAGAAGTCTCTTTCAGCCTCAGTTATTCTGTGAATCTGTTTTGGGTGGCCCAGGGTCTACCAAATCTCTTGCTGCCAAAACTGTGAGGAAAAAGATTTGACAGTTTCTACTGCCAAATAGATCACCACTTCTGCAAAGGTTGATCTTGCTTGGGGTTACTAGAACAGCAAGAGACAGATAAATTGATGTCGAATGTTTATCTCCTTGTACGCTAAATTGATGTATTTTAAAACATGTAACTAATTCCATTAGGAAAGCATAACAAACATTCTTTGAACGTCATTGTCAGAAGCTGTATTTGCATTAAAATGGGCAGGTTCAAAGTAATTCAGAATTGTTTAAAAGATTTGGTAACTTTGCCAGTGTAGGGCAACCATGGCAGTGGGTGGTATGCAGGAAGCATGCTTACTTGCAGTTATAAGAAATGCGATGGCATTCACTTGGGCATTTCTGCAGCAGATCAGGCAGTGTCAGCTATGAGAACTACATGGAAGTGGTTGTGCCTTGAGACCATCTTTTTCTGTTTGATTACTTGAAGCTGATCCCAAAACAAGAGTGTCTATATCTCTGTATTGGTGGACAGCTAAGTGTCTCCAATTCAAACGTAAATACAAAGATTAAATTTATATCAGGTTATGACATAGTATGCTGTCATGAGTCAGAGCGAGACAATGCGTGAATAGCTTGAAGGTCAAGAGACAGTGCAAAATATGTGATGGGATGATCTTCATGCTTATCTTATAGCTGGAGAAGTATGATTCTGAAAAAATATTTAATGGAGTTGCTTGAACCAGCAACGCTGTATCTTTGCTTCTGGCTTCAAAAGGAAAACTGAGTTGCCTGGTGACCTGTGTGTTGTACATTCTCACACTGATCCGCTGGCTGTGTAGAAGGTTTCTCTGCTGCAGGAACTGGCTGATTTCCTGGATAGCCTCTGGACTTCTGTAACACTTTGGTTCCTTCTTGCTGGTGCACTATCATTAGAGGTTTATTAGCATGTTGATCCAGATGGTTAACATTTTTGGATTTCTGAATGATCCATAGGTGAGTGGTGGTCTTGCAATACAGAATGGCCTTCTGCTCATCCCCATCATTGCAACTGCCATTGGGGAAACTCCATTTTAGTTCCCTGGGGAAGTTCAGATATTGGATGTTATTCCTGATCCTCATGAAGAATGGAAAGAACACATCAGTTAGTGGACTACACATACGGGCGCACAGCCTCTTCACCACAGGCAAATGAGAGAGCTGCTTCATGCTGGTGGATAGCATGATGTGAAAGAACAGTGTGGCTGGGAATGCAGGGCAGAGAGAGTACAGGCCACAGGAGCACTGGAAAGCTAGGTTTGTCTTACCTTATGTAACTACCTGCTAGTTTCCTCTCCCCACCCTCGTCTTGTTTCTGTTGAGGCAAATTATAGGTCCATGAAGACCTTTTCAATGACGGAATTTCAAATCTTTTCTTTATTACACATTGTGAGAAGGGAAACTGAAGGCAACTTCCATACATGACTTCTGTTCAAGCAACACTTTTCTCTTGACTGACTGCAGATTCCTCTGCCTCTGTGTGATATTTCCTGCTCCAGTGCTCCATGTAAGCTTTATTGAAGCTGTAGCAAGCAGGGCAGTGCATAAGTCCTTCGTTTTCTTGTACGCATGGCTGACCTGTAAGACAATCTTCACTGTCCTTCAGTTGTGCTCCTCTAAATGTCTGTTAAATGTGGACTGCAGAACAGGCATGTACAATGCACACTGAAATTAAACATTTATAAAAAGAGGTAAAAGGACTGCATATTTACTTATTATTCTGGTCCACTTTCAAAAATTTGCAGAGCTTCCTTCATCCTGCCATGCTGTTGCACTTCATATGAGCATTAGTGCTGTTAATCCAGACTCTGTCTGCTTGAAATCACAGCCAGGCTCTTTGTGTTGCTTTTTCAGGCAGCTACAAGCATCTCTCTATTGGTTTGACAAGTATTATACATAGTATCCAACATTAAAAACAATAATTCACTACTGGGACTGAAAAACAGGGGTTTGCTCCAATTTAAAGGCTCAGGGTTATGAGAAGGACGGTGCCTTCACTGTTTGCCCCATCCATCCTGCAGTCTACCACCTGACAGTGAGTTTGCAGAGTGTCCGTCTCCCAGTAATCATCGCTGATGTTTGCCTGTGGAAAGCTGGTGGCTTCACTGGCTGGCCTGTGAACTGCAGTGATTAGGAGAGGGATGCTCTGAACATTTTGTGGGATCTGCTGCAGTAAAGGTATTCATGAGTAGAGAGGCATGGTAGCAAACTGGGGACTGCTGTCCTTACCACCACAGCTAGACCAGCGTGGGGTTGTGAAGCAAAGCCCTGAGCTAGCTTAAAGCTACTGTGGTTTTCTTGTGCAGCAGAACCCTTAGGATTGCTTGCTGAAGGCATGTTTGTGATGGCTTTAAGCTGATATGAAGGTGTTAATTGCAGAAAGCTGAATCCACTGTTGGATTTGCTGATTCAGTGCATTTTACATACATAAACAAGGCCTAGGTCTGTCTTCTTACTACACAGTCTCAAGCATGTGGAGAACTTCAGTTCATGAACTGTCCGTCCACCCTGTACAGAACACGCTGTGCCACAGCCTCCGGTTGTGGCAACGCAGATTGCATCCACGTGTTTACATTAGTGCCTTGCAATAATAAGCAAAATATGACTTGTCTCTTAAAGGCTAGGTCAAGACATGCATTGTAAATTACTCTGGAACTCAGCTGAAATAGGGTTTGGTGGGGTGTTTTTTCTTCTTTTTGTGCCTACTGGAGGTGAAATGTTGTTTTAATGCTGCCCTTGTGTAATGGGGCACACTTGAGAGCACTGGTTCCCAATGTGGCTTCTCTTGCATTTGCCCTTTTAAGTTTGAAACCCAGTTTCTATGAGAGAAAGTGCTGAAGGGTGAGGTGGTATGCTATCAAAATATCGGGACTGGTGCAGATACCCGAGTTCCCAGCCTTGCTGCTGGCTGTCAGTCTCTGGCACATCACATAAACCCGCTGTGTCTGCTTTGTAACGCTGTTACAAAGCTACTGTTTCCATGCCCCCCATTGTCTGCCTGTTCTGTTTGTTTAGCTGTTGTGTTTTAAGTTGATTCTTTCTAATACGATTTGACTTCTTGTCTTCTTCCTGGCTTTGTGTCTCACTGCTGTTGATTACTTATCTGTTTTCCAGCTCTGCATGTAGACATGCACATAGTAAGACAAAATGATGCCTGTTCAAACTAGTAGCAAATATATTTTAAAAAATCCAGCTAGATAATATTTTTTTCTGTACTTCTCTGCTTTTATTTTGATTCACAAAGCAACATGGAAACTTTTCCATGGCTAAATTTGTCAGTCTCTGCTGCAACTTCCAAGCATGGGTATGAAGAAGAGGCACGAAGAAGGGAAGAAATGAAAGGAAATAAGAAACATGGAGGATCAAAACAAGTCCCCAGAATGCCTGGACTGAGGTGTAGCTCCATTCTGCTTCTGGCCCTGAGGTTACCACTTTTACTGTTCAAGACCAAACTCTGCAGGACCTTTCCACAGCCTTGGCTTGAATTTTGTGTGATGTTTCAGTCTGGGTCTCATTTCAGCTCAAGCTGGTACACCTGTATTTTTAAATAACAGTTCTAAAGCAGTTCGGTTTGATTTTATAGCTGTCCTTCCTCCATCTTGGACCATATGCAGATATTTTAATGTTGATTTGGCTTGGTGTTTTTTGATGTGGAAGAGAGTTACTGTGTGTCAGGTGATGGAGGTGGCTGTGCATTTGTGTTTACCTGTCACTGTCACCCTGATTATAGTTCCATCTGGGCCTTTTAAGACAGTGCCCAGCACACCAGCTGTCTCGCTTCTCTGCTGCCTCTCTCCCCTGGCTGTTACAGCAATTGCCAAAAATTCAGTTTGCACAACTGCTCTACTTTCTGCCAGGTTAAACTTCACATCCCTGTGTGGACCTGTGTCCATCTGAATGAGGGGCCATTGGCATCGGGCCTCCCTCCAGCTACCTTGCGTATTCCAAGTGCAATAGTGATCGTTCTGCCTGTTCCTCACAGCCCTTTTCCCAGCCAGCATCTATTTGCTTATCCAGCCGGCACAGCTTGGCATTTGCATATGCATATTTGAGGGACAGTTGTCTAATTTCGCTGCTGGCCCAGTCTAATCTCTTATGCTTATTTTAAGTGGTGGAGAATGTGGGGAGGACAGAGAAATAATTTAAATTAATGAAGCTGGATGATGCCTGACTTTGTCTGCTGGCAGGGTTTTGCAGGAATAAAACTCTTTCGTAAGCTGTGAGGGTCTCCACTTGCAAGGAAGAGGCCTTTGTGGTGGCAGAGAGTATGAACAGTGGGGAAAATCTCATCTTGGTGTGGTTTTTTTTTTTTTTTTCTTGTGTGCTAGGTCCGTATATACTTGATTGGTGTTTAACCTGGTAATGTACTTAGCTAATTCTTCACCTGTTGAGTATTACACAGAAACACTGGACTGAAAAGAAGCTGTCAGACTGACTGTGTAGAATTTCAGACTGTTCATGCAGTTACTTTTATATTTCCCCCTGATGGTGGAAAGGAAATGTTTTTCCCTGCTGTTAGTGAGTCCTTCAGTTTTTCAAATTCTGTATCATGGATATAGAAGTTGGGTTCTCAGCTTCCCCAAGGAAGAAACTAGTTTAGAAGAGGTTGGTAGTTGTTCTTGTTGCCGTAGATGGGTGGGGAAGAGGGTAGGCTGTCAGCAGGCTGGTCTCTGGCTCAGTACCTTGCCTAACAGAGCTTTCTGATAGTCTGGCAGGTTTCACTGAAAATGAGCATCAAATTGATGATTCATGGCCAGTGCCTTTGAAACAGTCCACGTGCCTCCAGCTGGAGTACAGGAAGAGGGTCCCTCTACACTTTCCTACCTTCCTCGCAGGCAGGTGCTTCCTAACTTCCCACCACTGGCCCCTGCTGACGGTGCAGCGCTTCAGTCCCAGCTCTTTAAGGCATTTTCTGCTCCCTCTCCTCCGTTACTTCCTTAGCCAGCTCCCAGACTATGGGGAGTGCTTCCTGTAAAGGTCTTGCTCTTTCCAGGCTTGTGGCATCTCCAGGGTTCAGGTTGAGGCTGTTCTTAATTTTGTTTTGGGCCATGCCGAGTCTTTTCTTCCTGCTCAGTTGGGATGGAGAAGTGGTGTTTGGTAATGGACCAGCAGATGACTTGGAGATGTTATCCATCACACAGGCAGAGAGAAAACCTGCAGGTTTTCTTACAGGGCTAAAGATTTCAAAGGGTGTTGAGTGCGTCAATGCTAATCCTGCATTGGGCAAAACGCCAGAGTCTGCCTGATTCCATTGCTGCTCTGACATTTGAGCCTCCATCCTAATGGATGCCAAAGCGGATCCCTCCACCTCACAGAGCCATTAATTAGGGCTTAATGACTTTCTGTGAGAAAGGCCTCGGAAATGAGATTCAGAGAATTTCCTACTGATAATGCATGGCATGCATACCAGCTTGGCCTGCTTGGGTCAGACTCTGAGTTCTCTTAAGTCATATAGTCTGTGCTTCTGTTTAAAGTACCTGCCTGTCTTTCCACCACCATCACCTAAAACACAAAGTCTGTCCTGTTTGGAATGACAGCTTCCTCTATATCTGAAACCATTTTGGGTCTTCTCTGGGCAGGAAATGAGTTTTAAACTTCGCTGATACTGCCGTAGCTCTTGGAATGAGCACTCTGTTTACACCCTGAAACTCTTTTCAGTCCCAGTTACCTGCAGTAGTGGTTTCTATAAATTTTTGCTTTATCTAAAGTTCACTCTGATTGAACGAAGAACCCATTTTTGATATTTTATATATATAAAAATTATTTTTTTTTGAGAAAACACCACCCTTTTTTTTTGGGTTTGTGGTTTTTTTTTTTACTAGATTTGGAAATCAGTGTTCATTTTCCATCAGTTTAACTTTGACCCTTCCTTTTTCTTAACAGAACTAGAATGGGGGCTCTCCAAAAGGCATTGGGAGCAGTTTTTCCTTCTTGATTTTGTATGTATCAGTTTCTTTCATGTATATTTATTAAGATTCCTAAGCTTTAACCTCTGGCTGTGAGCTGTACTTGTGTGTTGATGGTAGAGTACATGAATATGGAGTGTCTGTTTTGTGAGAAGTCTGACCATGATTATGAGAGTTAGAAATATCAGGATTTTCTTTCAAACTCTTTGTAAAGCTGATTGGAAATTCTGAGAAGTTTGAGCAGTACCGGTAGCAATCAAATATATTTTTCCAGCAATTTTCTTGAAACTAGCTGGGTACTCATCTGCATAATGCTTTTGTCAGATCTCTGTTTGGTATTGCTACAGTGTGGTTAGTATTAGCTTGCGCAAGAGCTGGAGTGAAAAACTCTCTGAATTTTAACTTGTTAGAACTACCATCTACTTGTGCCAGTTTCACCAGCAGCAGCACTAACTTCAAAGTGGTTTTCCAAGCATTTGGGTTCAGTTAATGCAACCAAGCCTTACTGGAGACTTGGTTCCTGAAGGAAGGCTATTCTGTTTTTGTTTTTGTTTTTTTCACTCTGGTTAGGTACACATGTCTAAGGGCTGGGTGCAGTAGCCTCCCTCATAGAAGACTATTTAGGACCTAATATCAGCTATATGTCAGCTATTCTAGTTCTCTTACCACCGTTTGTTGAGAGTACATAGGAATTTTGAATGTGTAAGGCTTTTTTCATTTTCTATACTTTAGTGTTTCTACCTGCATTATTTTCGCCGAGCCAGATTCTTCAGTTTCATTATAAAAGTGAAGCAAAGCAGAAGAAACTTTGAATTATTATGGGTTTGCTTTTTTCATAATAGGATTTTTTTAGTGTGAAAATTAAAGTTTTGTCAAATTTTCAGAGTTATACTGAGAGTAGAGAGATTTTTTTTTTTTGAGCTGTTTTGAAAATCCTGGCATAATCTTACAGTTGGAAAAGCAGGTAGGAAGCGAGGAAAACCAGAATGTTTTGCCCTTTCAAAGTACCTTTTACATTACAGGTTGGCGCTAAACAAACTCATAACAGAGAGCACAGCTGTGTGGGAGCCATGGGTCATGCATGTGTGTACGTGTGCAAGTATGACGTGTGGGTGCCTCATTTAGCTAGAAGCAGAATGGGAGCTTTTAACTATGGGTGGGAGCAGAGGAGGTTCTGGGATGTTTCTAAGGGGGGTCTACCACCTCCAAAATCCTTAAGGAAGGACAGGGGAGGTACCAGGGAGTTGTTCCTTCTGTAGCCAAATGCTTCCCAGCACATAGTGCTACAAGTCCCCCTTCTGTCCCAGTGCTGCTTTGTGGCTTCAAGGCTTGGTTTTACTGTCATCTTTGTTTCTGTTACTCATTTATTCTTTTTTGCATGAATTAACCTCTCATTTTTGAGCTTAGTATGCCATAAATTTACCAGCATGACTCACAGAATTAATGTCCCTCTCGTTGCTCTAAGGAAAAGAGACTGGCGCCCCACAGCTCCAAGGCAAAGGGCTGATTGAACGTTTTGACGTGAATTCATGGTGCGTTTGACAGGATGCTGTGACCAGCCCAGAACACAGCTGACAGTAGAGGGGGCTGGTTCAGTAAGGCCTTGGGTTTTAGGCTTAGGAAGCAGCAGGCTGTGTCCAGGCTGTTGCTCAATCGCATGTGCATTCATTACCTGCATTAAGTATTTTGTTGGCTGCTGCTTTTGGTAGTGGGCTAGGATAACTCTGTGCTGGAACTAAAACAGCACTTCGTTTTTGGAGGCTGAACTGGTTCTAGGAGTTACACAAACCAAATCAAAATTTACTATTTGCATTTGATAAGAATGGTAGATTGCTGAAGTCCATATAGACCTTTCAGATACTTAAAGTGTAACGTGTATAACAGACTGAGTTGTTCTAATTAAAATAGAAGAAATTTCTGGGGCTCGTTTTTACCACATTGATACTGGGTCCATCTGAAATGCAGTGGTAAGCTACAGCTGACCTGTTGACTCTGAATTTCTCACCCACACAATGGGAAAATGGGGAAAAGCTCAAATTTGAGATTTTATGGCCCAGATCTATTTTGATCCAGTGATAGCAGTAGGGGCTGTTGCCATGCAACATTTTGTTTGGACAGCTAGGAGTCAATCTTTAAATTATATCTTTTGGTGGAGTGGAGGAAAGAAGGAAGAACAGATTGCTTAAATGTATGATATTCATCACGTAGGAAAGTGGCAGAAGTGGTGTTGTAAAACACCAAACTTTAATATGGTTTCATATAAAGATTTGACCAAATTTCTCTTTCTTCCTGTTCTCTTAGGTGCTAAGAATAGTTATTATTTTTGACCTCCTTCTCATAGGTCTTTTTATTTTTTAAATTTTTTTTAACAATCCCTGAAAAATGTTCAGGTTATGTTTGAAAATACATGCTTAATATTATCTCTTTGATTGTAAAACTATGTGATTCTATGATAAAGATGTAAGTCAAATCACAGACTGATGTCAGAATGGAAATCTCTAGTACTTTAGATACTCCTTGGGAACCCAGCTAGGGTCTGGTCTCAAGGCTGATGCCTTGAAGGACTGTGATTGCAGTGTAACTGCTTCTTTTGAGGAACATGAAATAATTCCTTCAAGGAACAGAGAACATGAAATAATTAGGCTGTGTTTCTTTGGTGTGGGGTGGGAATGGTAGGAGCAGTTAACTACATACATGCAAGGCCCTAATTCTTGGGCCTTTCAAATCCCTCAAGCTCAAGAAGGCTGGAGTAGATGTCATTTTAGAGAAGCATATGGGACAGTATTCACCAGGGACAATTGTACAAAAAATTAAAAGTAAACAGGTTTCAAATTCCCCTTTAGAAAGTGTGGGGGTGAGGGGAAGCAGGAAAGTTGAAAGAGTAGAGGATGGCATCAGAACAAGGTGAAAGAAGGCAATTCAGCAGTCAGCACTTCCCCATCTCCGGAGGCTTGCGTTTAAGCACATCCATCCAGTGCAGCTGCAGCTTCATTTTAGGAATCGGGAAATAAGCTGAGTGGCAAAGAAAGATAGGAGCTGACAGCTCTCACTGTTCAGGCTCTTCTCTTCGCACTGGGAGAGCAAGTAGAGAAGAGCTTTTCTCCTGCGGAAGTGTACACCATTCACTGGCAGGCATCATTGCTTAGTGGAGAAAAATGGTAGAGAGCGAGCAGGAGTTGTGGAAGTGTGTGGTCCCAGCTGCCTGAGAGAATTAAGCACGGTGCCTGTGTGAGCTTTGCTGACTCTGTGCTTGCTCAGGATCGGGGCTGGGGGACACACAGGATGGAGAGCAAATGACAGGTGTGAATCTGCTGACATTTTGTTTCTAGTGGCTTTGCCATTAATGGCTAAGCTCATGCTCTCCACTTTAACCAAAGCCTTTTAGAGCCCCATTAGTGCTGCCTTTGTTTTTTCTAGCCTGTTTAATATATAATTGTGTCTTGTTAATGGAAAATCCTGAGGTGAAGTGGAAGCAATTTCTCGTCATTCCAGGTGGCAGCAGAGTGGAAGCCAAATCCTGCTCATGCCAAAGATCAGTGTGTTCCTGAGCCTTTGTGCTTTTTCCTTTTTACCCTCCCATTGTCGTCTTGCCAGGACCAAAACCAACACTAACTTCATCTTGAAATAACTGAAGATGGCCTATGAGCTCTTTCACCCCCTTTTGAATTGCAGTGCTTTTTGTGGAGCCTGGGGCAACAGGGGACATCTGTATGTGGGCTGATCATGTCCTTGATTGTGCCACAGCAGGGTGCTGCCATCACATCTCTCCTCTTACAGTAGAGCTTTTGGCAACTGTGGATTACCTATGCTCTGAGCATCTCTCACAGCAACTTCTGACAGATAATCATGGAAGACCAGAGGTTTTTAAAAATTATAGCGATGCCGCTATCTGCAGCCAAGACTGATTACAAATTGTGTTCCCAATAGGTAACAGGTTAGCACTGTAGAAGTTAGCACTCAGTGACACCTGCCCCTTGGCTTCTTACAGCCCGTACGTTGGCAGCACTAGCTGTCTACCAATCTAGCTGTCAGCTACTCCATAAATAATAAACATGTGAGGTATTGAATGAGGCATTGAATATGCAAGTTAACTAACCTGAGGGTGCTTAGTTACAGCAGTAAAAGAAGAACCACCGGGCTCAACATCTTTTTTTTCCTATGTTACTTTTGGTCATTTAGTTGGCTTCTGTTAGATGGTGTCTATGTATCTTGCGAGTTATAAGGCTCACAAGAGGCTAGGGCAGTGTAGTCTACTCATCTTCTGTGAAGTGGCAGTGGGATGTCTGTACTGCTTTGCTGATAACCCTATGCAGTCCTGTAGTTTCTAAGAAGCAGTGTACAGAAATTGGCCTATTGATTAACACTGTTTTCAAATCCTAAGTCTCATGAAGCCAAACACTCAACTGAAGTAACTTTTACTTTTAATGCCCCCCACCCCTCAAATTAGAAAGAGAAAAATGTTCATTTGGCTTTAATGTAATATTCCATTTACAAAAAAGTATTTTTATTTTCAGATAATGAGAGAGATTAAGAGATTAAGATTCAACTTACTTTTCTGGATCAAGGATATCTGGGGCCAAAATTACGTTCTCTGCCTCTTTCCCCAGTACTGTGGTTTTGAGTTCCTCTGGGTCACTATTGCTGGACTTCAAAACTTTGCTTGGAAGTCTCGTCTTCGTTCAAATGTGATCTGTGCTGTGAAGAGGCTTGCCAATCCCATCCTAATAGTTGTTTAAAGCCATGATAACTCTGCCTTGCTTGTGTGCTGTTTTTCCTCTTCCTTCTAGATTAGTCAATCAGGAACAACAGTATCCCCCTAGTGACTTCAGTGAAGCTAAGATCAGAGGAATGTTAATGTAAAGTGATTGAGGAAGATCGGTGGGATACCCTACAATTGTTAATCTACTTTAGAAAAAAAACAATCCTCCCGAACAGCCTCACTGCAGATACTCCAACTTCTACTTGCTGCCCTGCTTCCCCTGCAGTTCCGTGATTTTAACCCTACTAGCTTCATATTCTCTTGGACTTTAGGAGTATCTAACATAAAAGGAAAAGTCTTGGAAGTTGTGCCTTCTCTTATTCCATCTTTTTTTCATAACTTGCCACCTCCTGTTGCTGCCTGACTTATTGCGTTCCCAATAAATCTAGTTGGGGGTAGATTATCCTGACAGGTCCCCTGATACCCAATATCAAGTTATTAAAACTGATTGAACAAGAAACAAGGAAACTCTGCTGTCCTGGGAGGGGAACTCTAGGCATCACTAGAATAACTAATGATTTCCAGAGAAAAACCATGTGCAAGGGATTAAATGTTTAGACATATTATGGAGACTCCTATACATAAAAATTGTGTATAGGATGTATAACCATATATGCAAGTATATGTATTTGCATGGAGTATTTGAATGATAGAAGTGCTAATTTCCTTAGGCCAGTTGCAGTGCTGATATATGGACAAGCATGTGTTACCATGTAATTCACAATAAGAGAGATGCTAGCAGAAGAAAACTGTCATACAATGATTTTCATTTTCTTGTGGGCAAACTGGCTAAATTATTGATGCTTGACCTTGCCACCAGCAGCTCACGTTATGGAGATGTAATAGCAGCTTATCCTGCAGGTCGTGGAGAAAGAGATCAAGTAACTTCATCCGCAAGAGGTGAGTTTACTGTTCTTTCCTTTCCAGGTTATGTTTTGATTGCTCAGTTCACGTGAGTGTCTGCTGTGTGCTCTTCTGTCCTGTTCCTGTTATTCTGTATATAATTTTGAGGGCTAGCTTTACATTCAAAAAACCAGGCTATTTTTTTTTTTTTTTGTGGGGCACATTCAAGAGTGCATGAACAGGAATTCTGGCTTTGCAAGAGTGGATTTCCCTGGGTTGGTTTTGAATATATGTATCATTCTTTATTACTTGCAAGTACACTGACTAGCGAGGAGTATGTGCCTGCATATTTCGCATACCCAGCTTTGCTTCAGTTTTCTTTTTCATGTAATTTCTGCAATAGTCCTCCCCTCGACCTCTTATCCCACTTGCTATTCTTCCATGCCTATTTCTGTTTTGCACAGTCTCCCATCAGTTTCATCTCCCATCATAGTTTCCCCTGCTCTTGAAAGACACACTTTCTGCTCATGTCTGCTCTTCTCCGCTCATTTTAACTTGAGTGTCTTCTGCCCCAAATAATTTTTTTTTCTTACTCTCGATTAGTATTTTTTAATGGCTTTACTTTGAATTTATGTTGTGTTTACTTGAAGTGTTTGGTTTTAGTCTGTAATCCTATTCAAGGTGGAAAACATGTCTGCATTTATAACCCACTGGGAAAATCTGCAGTTCTACGTGTACCTGATTTTAAGAATTACTCAAAATAATCCATGGATTCAACAAAGAAAGGCAGCACAACCACTGGGGCAAAAGTAGCAAAAGAAGTGTTCTGCTTCCAAAGCACTTGGGCATAAGGAAAGTGACAAAAATCAGTACCTCTGTGCTTCTCTCTCACTTTCATTTATGTTCCTTGGAAGTTATTTAGATTCATACTACAGCTGAGCAAAGGAAGGATTCAGATGATACTAACATGCTGGTGGAATCACAATAGGTGTGTCTGAAGGCTTATTTTGCTGTCTTTTTAATTTATTACTTCATCAGGTAGCAGATGCCAGCTAAGACCCTACGCATGTGCGCCGTGGGTTGAAAAAGCCTACAAAAGGACCTGTGTGGTGTTAGGGAGCAGAGCTTCCTTTCTATAAAAGCTGGAGAGTATCTAGGACAGCATGTGCAAGGGATGGATCAGGGTAAGACAGGACCAAGACACTTGATCTCATTTGGTGAACGATACTCCTTCAGTTGTAGCCCCCACTCTCTCTAAGGGTTCCCTACTGTTGGCAGTGCACAGCCCATGACAAAAGTTTTCATAGCTGAAACTCTGAAGCATGAGCTGGCTTATTTAGGATTTAGATTCTGCTTCACTTCCATTTAAAGTGCCTTTTTTGTGTTGTGGCTTCTTGTACTACAGGTAACCCACCAGCACTACCTGCCTGTTCCCCCAGGGCCAGATAGAAAGGGCTCGTGGTTGTCATTGACCCATCCTGGATATCAACTTGAAATGAAAAGTGAAAGCCTGATAGCCTGTTAATGAGCTCCTGGGATGTCCATTTATCCCATGTGTCATTTTCTAGTCCTTAAACACTTGGAGTATCACAGAGCAAGTCCTGAATGTGTCACTGGCACCACTCAGGGTGCAGCAAGAGATGATTCTGACAAGTCCTGTGGCATTTGCAGCCCTGTTATTGTGACCTAATCCCATGATAATGTGAGTCATTTTAATGGAGATACCATCTGCAGTTTAAGCCCTCACCATCCGGTCTGCTCCATCATTGCGTCCGCCAAGTACAACAACATAACTCAATGACACTGTTCAGATTGCACCAACAAAAAATGATTGAAATGTTCCTCTTGGTTTCTACTTTTATGTAAAGTGTATTCACCTCCTGAAGCACAGGCATCAAGCAGAAGAACATATTGAGACTAGAGGTGCTGCTGTTCAAGAGCAATTTGCTTTTCCTGGCCAAATAGTAATGGTTTCCCTTTCTTAGGGTCTTTCATTGCGATTGAGAACTATTTCAGCTGTATTATGTCGAAATGCTGGATGTCCCTTCTTTTCTTCAATGAATCGGGGTTTTTTTTCCTGCTTTTTTAAATCTCCCACCACAGTAGAAACTGCAGCAAATATGACAAGCTGAGTGATTATGCATCAGTTTTGGATTTAAGGTCTGGAAAAAATAAAAAAAATAAAATCAAGATGTGCAATCAGGTGAGAGTAGCTAAGGCAATCCCAAGCACAAATACAGGCTGGGCAGAGAATGGATAGAGAGCAGCTCTGAGGAGAAGGACTTGGGGGTATTGGTGGATGAGAAGCTGAACATGAGCCGGCAGTGTGCGCTTGCAGCCCAGAAAGCCAACCGTGTCCTGGGCTGCATCAAAAGAAGCATTAGCAGCAGGTCAAGGGAGGTGATTCTCACCCTCTACTCTGCTCTCATGAGACCCCACCTGGAGTGCTGTGTTCAGATGTGGGGCCCCCAACATAAAAAAGACATGGACCTGTTGGAGAGAGTCCAGAGGAGAGCCACAAAATTAATCAGAGGGCAAGAGCACCTCCCCTATGAGGACAGGCTGAAAGAGTTGGGGTTGTTCAGCCTGGAGAAGAGAAGGCTCCGAGGGGACTTGATAGCAGCCTTCCAGTACCTGAAGGGGGCTACAGGAGAGATGGGGAGGCACTCTTTACCAGGGAGTGTAGTGAGAGAACAAGGGGTAACGGGTATAAGCTAAGAGAGGGTAAATTTATACTAGACATTAGGAAGAAATTTTTCACTGTGAGGGTGGTGAGGCAGTGGCCCAGGTTGCCCAGAGAAGCTGTGTATGCCCCATCCCTGGAGGGGTTCAAGGCCAGGCTGGATGAGGCTTTGAGCAACCTGGGCTAGTAGGGGGTGTCCCTGCCCATGGCAGGGGGGTTGGAACTTGATGATCTTTAAGGTCCCTTCCAACCCAAACCATTCTGTGATTCTATGAACTGCTTGTAGCTCCTTCTCCAACAGCTTAAAGGTGATTATGACTTAGAGAGCATGCTGGAAGTAGTTCACTTTCCTTTGTATTTTCCTTCTATGTGATGCTTTGTCAAAAGAGAGGAAAATCATAGAATTTGTTAACGTAAGTCTTAAATGATCAGGAAATGTCCTCCAATTTTCAGGAGTTATCTCCACCCAGGTGGTTTCACTTGCATCAATGGGATTGTTTACATCAGTAATAGTTTCATGTTTAGATAAAGGCTTAAAATTATAAAAGAAGAGGTTAGGAATAGAAGAGAGTTATTTCCCACTGTGATTATCAGTGAATGGGACAATCGTCATGAAGCATGGATATATAAAAGATCTGTTTCCTGTAGCTGGAAACGCAGAAGAGAGGGCTCTTAACATACATGCACCAACAGGAAAAAAAAAAAAAAAGAGAGACAGGAAGGAAAGAATGATGAATAGACTGGAAGCAGCAGGAATGTGAGACAGAGAATGAGAAAATCAGACTGGCTGCTCTGTATACTCCCTATTGCACCTCTTCTTTCCTCCTTTCCTGGTTCTCTGTGGATAGTCAAGAGAGAATGAAACAGGCAACGTAGCTGAAGACTTGTGGGAACTGGCCTGAACGTTGCAATGTGCAATGCTTTGTAGGATCTAATTCTCTTCATTTTTGTATGCTTATCTGCTCGTGCAGGACACGTTATCTTGAACTGCAGTGTCCTCTAAAACAGTAGTGTGTGGAAAATGTCCTAATTTTTAAGACTTATCTTTTAAATTCTAACATGGTAGAGAATTAGTTTCCCTGTGCCTTATTTATTAGTGATCTGTTTAATGGAGATGTTTAAAGTAAATAAAGTTCTTGACTTATGCTAATGAATTTTGAGATGACCTCTATTTTTATTTCCCCTCTCTGTGGTATATGAGAAAGAGAAGACATAGAGTATCCATCAATCCTGATTTCTTTCTGTGATAAGGGGAGAAAGTTATGATGAGAACAGGGAGAGAAACCTTTAGCTAACAACAAGGTTTATATTTACCTGCAGTCTTCCTTAGCCTCTTACAATATCCAGTCTGAAGGATGAAAACTTACCATTTCTGCTCCCAAGTCCTGGAAAAGGTGCAGCCATGGTTTCAGCTCTCACTGGAAAATGGCAGATCAGTTTTAGTATTCCAAAATGAGGAGAAAAAAAAATATGGCAACTCCTTTTTTTCTGTACCACTACCGTCATCCATAAGGCAGCAAAAAGGTAATTTGGGTGGGAGAACAAATGTTCAGCCCCTGACAAGAGCTATCGTGTATTTAAGCATTTCTACACTTCTTCCTCTTGGTACACCAAAAAATGCAGCTGGGCCTTGAGCCGCTTGTGGACAAACAGCATGTGAAATTCTGCTCTAGCGTTGCTTGTGTAAACTAATTAAGCCCGTGAGACTGTGCAAGCTATGGCTGAGTACTATCTGAGAGCAGCAATGCTAACGCTGAGGTGGCTGTGGGGATGGATAGGATTTCAGGATGATAGGCAAACTGCATGCCTGAGTGACTGTACATCCTGGAGACAAGAAGGACCCTCGAGGTTATCAGAGTCCATCAGCTCACTGGCTTGTTGGCCATGTCTAGGCTATATTGCTATGGGGATGAATTCAGGACATGCATCTTTTCTTCCCATAGGCTGCTGTGTGGATATTTCTGCCCACAAAGTCCAGCAATAAACTGGATCTAGCTCCCATTGATGCTAATACCAAAAGTTGATCAGACAAGATTAGAGTCATTATATGCATATAAGAGGCTATTGATCTCAATTTAGGCCAGGAAGTAGTTCTTTCAATAAATTAAAAGATTGATGCTACTGATCCTGATAACTGGTTTTCAAAGTGTTTATTATGAGCAGACTTTCTATCACAGATGTTTTAATTTGCATGTCAGGGAAAGCGAGACAAAACAGGATGGTATTCCGCAAGTAAGAAAACATCAGGAAGAGCAGCTCCCTATTAGCATTGCTAATTTACATCCCTATTAACATCCAGTCTGGGTTAACTTCTCAAGCCAAGAAAATCTGAGAAATGACACAGCATGTGTAAGGCACAGCTCTGCACATCAGCTGCTACCCCCAGCTTCTCTGCCAGCTGTTGTTACAGCTTGGATTAGGTGGTAAATGTTTACCTTGACAATCCTGTCTGTTCGCTTCTATTCACTGAGCCTCATGCTCTGGAGAATAGCAGCAAGGGATGGTGCTTGTGTGACTCAAGGCCAGCTAAAGAACTGTTCTTTACAAGATATGATTCTCCCTAACACCACAGCAAATGCAGAAATAGTAGAAGAGAAATGGAAACTATTCTTTCTTATGTTTCCTTAACACATTAATCTCAGGGGAGGGACTTGGGAGAATAGCTGTATGAGAAGATGGTTCTCAGAAGTTTCCACCAAGCTCAGCTGATTGCGGTGACGGTGCTTTTAGCTTTCTGCCTTTGACCTGTTGTGTCGGTGGAGTGGTTGTACCTCGCTATACTCCCTCTTTGTCTTACAGATGGGAGAAGAAGCTGTCTCTGCTGGCACCGAGGCCAGCTTTGGGCTGAGAGGGCAGTTTGTGCCTCCCATCCCAGAAGCGTGGTCTGTCTGGTCTGATCTGCTGCTACTTAGAGCTCTTGCTGCTGGTTGTTCTGTCTAACTTTGTCTGTAATCGATAGCATTGGATGAATATTTGGAAAATATTCGTGCCTTTATTACATTGCACTGCAATTGAACAATTGCATCAAGCACTGATCTTAAAGTATAAGATAAAAGCTAAAGCCTGCAGGTGATACCAAAATTGACTTTAGAATCAATGTCTCTTTAATGTGATCATCAGAAATATTCCCTGCTTTAAAAGATCTTTCACAAAGTTTCATAGAGGTTACATTGATTTTAATTTTTATTAACTTTGATTTTTGAAAGGTCAGATGCTGTAATTTCCTTCTAACTCACTAAGCTCCACTGTGATTCTTTGTGTGCTTTCAAGTCTAATTTTAGCTTAATTACTTTTTTCAGGGATGCCTATATAGACAGAAAAATGGTGAGTAGTTAGACTGAGCTGAGGCTTGCTTAAGTTTCTCAATTTTCTTCATTACAGTTTCTTAAAATTTTTCACTTTACAAGCAAATAAAGGAAGCTGGTTTGTGCCTGGATGATAAAGCTGTTCAGTAATTTATGTGCAGTGTGGGCTCTTACTTAATGGGTTAAAGATCTCCATGAAGAGTTCAACAACTGATACAGCCAGTATTAAATAAAACCCACGTTTAAGAAAAGCTCAATTCCTTATAATTGAATAAAACCACTGAGAAATGCCATTGCTCATCCCTGTTTGTCGTGAAGATGCCTTTAGGGATTTGGACAAACAGCAGAAAGATCTTGTAAAGGGCAAAGTCATGCACGTGCCTGTGAGAATGTGTCTCTCTGAAGGCAGTTTTAATTGCGGTGTATAGCAACTGGTTAATTCTAAACCTTGCCAAAGAGTAACTCTTTAATGAGTATATGACAGAAATAATATTTTGATATTTGCTAGGAAGAGTTGACATTTCAGGCCCACAGGAGACAGTCTTCTACTATTAAGAGCTAAAATAACAGCATACATAACCTTTCAGGTGACAAGCTAATTGAGCACAGCATCATCCTAGAAATACTGTTTTAGGGACAACCAATCTTTCGTAATAGCTTTTGTCTGTTTTATATGTACAGCTCCACTGTCAAACCAGGCGTGATACTCAGTGTGCAAGATAAGATATCAGTTTTAGCCAGCACTGCAGCAGGAGCATGCAGAGCTAACTGTTTCAGTCTCGAAATGCTAAACAGGTCACAGACTGAAAAATTTCTCTTGGTTATTTAATATAGGGGTGGAAGAATTTTCTTTTGTGGAAGCACATTTGAGACATGCACCCCTTATAGCAAATCTCTGCTGTATATAATAAGTACTTTTAGCAATTTTTTTTTCAAAGGTTCATAGTACTGCCCTGTATTTAAAATGTGCAAAAGATGAAGTAGTCAGCATGAGAAGCAGCCTAAAAAGTAGCTGTCTGGAAAATGTGTGCTTTAGATGAGAATCCTGTGACTGATTGATTGTGGGCATCCAGGAACAAATATCAATGTGGTAGACTGTGCAGCAGCTTCCAAGATGGAAGACCTAATTTATTTGTGTTCTGGACACCAATTTGCCGTGTGCCTTTGGGGCAAATGTCAAACTGTGGTTCCTGAACATTCCTATTGCTGAGAGTTGAACTTCACTTTATACCGGATAAAGCACTCCATTTCCAATTCAGAAGTTGATATTACTGAGCATCAGACAAATATCACAGTTTAAGGGTAACTTTTTTTGCAGGCAGCCCTTCACTGCTGTAACACTCTTAAGGGTTTTTTATTTTTTGAGGATTGGTTATTTTATTTGTTCAATTTGTGTAGTGCGCTTTATTTGATGTTTGTAAGCTATCAAACTGTCTCATATCTCAGCCTCTTCTACAGGCACAAACATTATTGGAAAATAATTTAGTAAAACCCCCTCCTCTGCTTGTATGTATTTTGAATGATGACTGGTTTCTGGCTCTGGAATAGCAGCCACTGTGCTCACCACTCTGTAGTGTACCAGAGAAGCTGTTTTCTCTTAACTTCTTTAACTGCAGTTGACATTGGAAGCTGGTAGCTTGTGGAGAGGCTTAGATTTTGTTTATTATATGTAGGGTTTTTTTTTTTTAACTTGGGTATGAAGAACTTTTTTTTAATGCATCTTCTATAAAATGTTTGTACAAATGTAACATGAAAAATTAATTAGCTCTGGTCACACATGTTTCCTAAGGAAACAATGCCACATTTTCAAAATTCAGTGGCCATATTTTACTAAAGAAAGAGTGACAATGTGCATCTCGCTTTGGTTAAATATGGTTAACTAGATTCTCAAATGCTAGTAGTAAGAATAGGTCTTATTGATTTTAGTAGTTTCACCAGGTGAACATGTGGTCCAGTATTAACAATTGTCCTGAAGATAACAATATATTTTAATTTAAAGAGATTTAAAGTTCTAATTCTCTACAGTTTTCGAGTGAAAGGATCTGATTTTATTAGGACTGCTTTTGTGGTGAGGATCTGCAATCACGTCTAAGATCTCTGTGGCTGTATCTGTCCCTGAGTAGAAACGTTGTTTTTCAGCTCATAAACTTAGTTTGTAATTTAGTTTGATGTTGAACATTCATAAATTCTGAAAAAGTCACACGTGAACATGCAGAAAACCAACTATCTCCCTGTCTCGAGCGCAGGCTCTCAGCCAGATATTTTCCCAAGAGATTTGTTGTGCAAGCCTGATAATGAATTAAATGATTCACGGATGAAGTTTTAGGTACTACCATTTAATGCAGACTGATACTACAGTAAAAAAGGAGGTTTTTTTTTCATGCAAAACCATGTCAGTATGTTGTTAAAGATCCACTGAATTTCCCCAGAGCAATGAGAAAACTGAATCTGCATCACTTCTCCTTTAGAGACAAATTTGTAGTAAAATGAGGACCAGTGGGGTAGCAATAATATCAATTGCACAAATTCTTTGCAATTTTACAGACTTTCTAAAAAGGATAATGTTCAGTGAAGGAAATAGTTCTATAATGGTGCTGGCCAATCTAGATGTACCTTATACTAATAATTATGTATTTTTGAGAGCTACATTTTCAAGTAATTTTCACAAAGTTGGTAGATGGTTTCAGTTGTCTCTTCTGAGCCCATAATTGCACACTTCATATGCAAATACTACCCTACAGCAAAAGTCACTGGAAAAGTTATGCATTAAATGAAGAAGGTGGGAGGATTATTTAGAATGACCGATTAAATTTTCAGCTTATCTCCTACTTACTGCAAATGATAATGCAGTAATGACAGTGTCCTGTGCTTTTCGCCTGCGGATGTCCTCATCACTGGGAAGCGATTTAGACATTTAAAGGAAAGAAACACCTAAAGTTAGAGGCAGGATAAAGCCAAATCTTCAAACCTGGATTGAAAGGTTAAATGCCTAAGGTTTATAGCCCTCAGGTATATATGACCTTAATATGAATTTCCCAGTCAGTAAGGGCTCTGGTTACTTGTCACAGAATGGTGCTATTCTATTCTGTTTTCCCAAAACCCTGGTGCTACCTCTGCACATGCACTTGGCAGGGGGAGACTTGTTTGGAGGCGAATGAGGTACCTGTGGTGCTTGGCACTCTGCCTGTTCCCAAAGGCTTAAATGGCCTTTTGTGCACAGTGCAGAGTGTCGTCTACAGCCTTTTGGCCCAAGCAGTCTTCCCTCTTAAGGCTCTGCCAGTTAGGGCTGCTCCCACAGTGCTTGCCACCATGCCAGCAGCACATGCCACATCCACAGCTGGGATTTTTGTCTCTCAGAGGTGATGAACCTGGTGCTGCTGTCACCTCAGCCTCCTTTCTTGGGTGGCTGGTTTCAGTAGTGCTTGTGTGGAGCCCATGCTTGTAGGCCTGCTCAGCTCCAGTGTGCACAAGGGCCTCAGTCCTTGTGTTGCCTTTGCCCATTGACTAGTCAGGCGTGTTGGGTTTGTTCACAGGCTGCTGGGGAGCCTGGGCTTTCGGTTCCCATAAGAAGATAAGGCACTGGGGAAATGTTAGAGCAGCCTTCCAGTACTTAATGGGGGCTACAGGAGAGATGGGGAGGCACTCTTTATCAGGGAGTGTAGTGAGAGGACAAGGGGTAATGGTTCTAAGCTGAAAGAGGGTAAATTTAGACTAGACATTAGGAAGAAATTTTTCACTGTGAGGGTGGTGAGGCAGTGGCCCAGGTTGCCCAGAGAAGCTGTGGATGCCCCATCCCTGGAGGGGTTCAAGGCCAGGCTGGATGAGGCTTTGGGCAACCTGGGCTAGTGGAGGGTGTCCCTGCCCATGGCAGGGGGGTTGGAACTCCATGATCTTTAAGGTTGCTTCCAACCTTAACCATTCCATGATTCTATGATTCTATATTTTTCAGTGCCTATTGATGCTGAAGTGGTCTGTTAAATCCTTGATCACCTATGCTAACTACAGTCCTCTTTTTCAGAATCTTCTTTGAGACTGGTTACCGTAATCTCACTGTAGTGTTAGATGGTTGTACTTGCTTGCCTTGCGTTTGCCACAATAATTCATTAAAATAAATGGTCCTAAACCAGACTCTGTGGTCTGGGGATTACCCGTGGATCACAGGAAAGGGCACAGACTCCAGTGCCTGTGTGTCACTGAGTCAAAGCTGTCAGTGTAGCTCTCTTTGGAAGCCAGTGTGTTTTCAAATCTGAGGCTTGAGAAAACAAACAAGTTTAGGCTTTCTACACAATTTCCCCTGTCCTTTCCATTGGGCTACTGTGTTCTTTTATGCCTATTTTGACTGTGATTAGAAGTGTTAGATGTTTTCTGTGGGACTGAAGCACAGTCACACTTCTCTGTGCTCTGAACTTTCCAGAAGCAGAATCTGGAGGGGAAAAGAGGGATGTTGTCAAGTGACTGTTCCCAACAGCACTGATCGGCTTTAACACCAACCCTTTCAGAGTGTCTTTACCCTCCTTGAGAAGAAACATTGTATATTTGGTGTGAAGAATTTAAAAATTAAAAGCTTTTTTTTTTTATAGGCTGTAAACTTGTGCTGATTCTCTAGTGAAATTTCTTAACAGTATCTGCACTATGACACGTTTTACTTCATTTGTGGACTAACAAAAAATAGGAGACTGTTTTTTATATCTGTGCACTTGAATGTTAACTACTTTTTAATTATGCTTCTTAGTAATGTATTGAATAAGGATGAAAGTTTTCCATATCCTTTCTCAGGCCTGTTCCCACCTCCCCCCCCCCCCCCCCCT
>WKFP01015522.1:2363446-2476678 GCA_011057875.1 Pterocles orientalis | reverse complement strand
TTTTTTTTTTTTTTTTTACTTGCCTCTAGTTCATTTTGTCTTGTTTCATTAGTTGGAGTGATTTTATTTTTCAGATTTTTTTTTTTTTATTCAACAGGGAATATAGCTTAGGTTTCCCCAAATTTCAGCTCAACTCACTAATTATCTTTCGTCTGTAAAGAAAGATTTAAAAACAAAGGTTGGACCAGTCATAAACAGATAAAAAAATTAAGCCTGGTACTCTGGGAGAAGAGGGAGATGCTGCAAGTGATGGTGTTGCCTCTCCCAGCATTTGAGATATTGGACACCTGAGTGTCCAATACATGCAGTATTTGCCTTTGAAAGTGTGACCCAGTGTGTCTCCCACAGGAGTGTTGTGACAACCGTACTACATAATATTTGACTTTGTTTCTCTCATAATGTCACTGGGAGGACATAGGCTGTTGCTTCCTCCTCACAGGTTCTGTGGTTGTTGCTGAGGATAACACAGAGTACACAAAGAGTTAAGGGATTCCCAAAATCAAGGCAAAATACTTTTGCAGCTAGCTATGCAAAATGTTTTCTTCATGAAACAAAAAATTCTGAAGTTCAGTGCTATCCAGAACCTTTTTTTTTTTTTTTTTAATGAGAAGGGAGGAGGAGTGGAGAGATATTCTTTTGAATGAAGTTAATTCACTGTGGTGCACCCTTAGAACCACCATCCTGTGTATGTCTATATTACTGCACTCCACTAACTTTTGGGACTATGTTGGTACTCTGGTTTTGACCCCCCGTGATGTCTGGGAAAGCTTGCCATTAGACTGGAACCTCAGAGCTAGAGTCCTTCGTCTGAATGGTTAGCCCTGGGCACCAAACCCACTTCTGCAGTCTGGGAAAATGGAAATAGCTGCATGTAAACGCTGTAGCAATGAAAAGCCCTGGTCTACCAGAAAGTAGCCGTTGTGGTCTTGTTATACCTGAGAATCTAGTTACGAGAGAGACACTCTGCCAAGAAAGTTCTTTCACATGCTGCTGGCTTGTTAGTCTCCAGTGGTATTGGAAGTGTATCTGTCACAAGTGAACCTTTTAGATGTAAAGTTGTCTGGCCTGATCATAAAAACAGTTCTTCCAGGGAGGTATCCTCTACTTCTTGGTGCAGGTAAAATGGGAAATACCACAAGCAAAACATTTCTTACAGTATTTTGGCATTTTTGCCTCTAAATGGAAAAGCATGTAAAAATAAAATTTAGCTTATTCACAAAGATAACGGAACTCATCAGAACTGTTACAAACGTTTCATTTAGGATTTGGGTGAATAAACAGCTTAGGTTCTTACTACAGACAAGTATTTCTTAAACAGTGAACCTAATGAATTAAGGAAGTTGTTGTGTTCCTCTTGTTCAACTATGAGAAATTAAGGGAAAGCTGGAGACAGAAGGAAGAGAAAAAAAAACAGTAATTTTTTTTCTTCCTTGATGGATAAGACTTAGTTGGATTCAGCTACAGTAGAATCATCTGTCATATGCTAAACATTCAGAACATGTGGTTATAATTTTGAGTATTAAGTGGAAAATGACCAAGAAGTAAATAACCAGATCACCTTTCTCACCTAAAAATGGTACTTTGAGCTCCTAATAAAAAAATCCTCAACCCCAAAAATACTT
Source organism: Pterocles orientalis (assembly GCA_011057875.1). Taxonomy (NCBI): domain Eukaryota; kingdom Metazoa; phylum Chordata; class Aves; order Pterocliformes; family Pteroclidae; genus Pterocles; species Pterocles orientalis. Next base: position 2,475,056 of record WKFP01015522.1, on the reverse strand, counting down.
CCTTAAGCATAAGTTTTACTCCCTACTATAAAATTATGAAAAATTAAAAATCTGACAGGAGCTATCCTGTCTTTCCTCTTATTGCTGCTTTTGCATGGGATCCATGGCAGTAATGGTGGAGCCCAATGCCCAAACCAGAAATGGATTTGGAAAGTCTCTATTTCTGTGTTCTCTTCACTGTCCTTTCATCAACTGTTATTTGAGCTGGGAAAAGTCGCTTATGAATTCTGGGAGGTTTTGTGCCCGTCTGTATAAATACATTAAAACTATGTACACACTTTAAATTTTCTAATAATGCAAGGCTTCTGTGAAGTGTCAAGTTTAATAATTTACAAAGAATATACTTGTAACCATTGTAGTTACGTGGTTATTTGGTGTACTTCTGGGAGAGAACTTCTTTCCTTCTGCCTTTACTCAACTCCTGGTCTAATTGCTTCCCTCTACTTCCCACAAAGACCACTCGTAAGAGGAAAAAGAAGGCACATCTGGTACCTCTCCAGTGGGAATTTTTTGTCAGCTGTAGAGAAATTGCATCAGAAGGAAATGTGGCCTTGGGAAACCCAGGGGCATGAGGAGTAAAAGCCACACTGCAAGTTTGTACAAGCTTGTAGTATAACCTTGATTTGCCTTTTTTGATGTGTTTACTTACACCCCCCCACCCACTAGCACCACCAGCCTGAGACTAAAGTGGGTATCAGGAGTCCAGAATTCTGGAGCTTCATTCTAAATGGTGAGATTTGGATGTGTTATTGCAAGAGATGTTGCAAAAGATGTGAGACTATAATGTGAGAAAAGAAAAGCTTACAGATGTAGAAGCTATAGAAGGAGTTGGGGTTGAAACATGCCCAGCTGTTGCTTTTTTGGGACCATGCAGTAATTAGGTTTATGGGGACAGAAAACTTACACCAGAATCAGTTTCAGAATAGAGGCTTTTGGTATGAATAAAACTGTACAGTAAGAGTAGTCTGTACAAAAAGAGATACAATCCATCCTAAGTATGCATTTAAACACCTTGCTAAAGGGAATTGTTTGCAACAACAAGGAACCTTGGGTTTTGCATGCTGAATCAGGTAATTAACTTTTGTAATTCTGTAAATATTATCCACTGTGGTATCCTTCCATAATAAATTTTCAGGGATTGCAGGAGTACTTATAGTCTTATGCAGTGAAGCATAAAGAATCTCCAGAGAAGCTGATGAGAAGCTTTGCTCTTGTTTTGGTCCTTGATTATGCAGGATCAGAAAAGTTCAGCAAAGCCATCTAATTTCAGCTAGTTGTTGTTGAAAGAAGCTTTCCTATATCAACTCCCTAGGAATTTCTGTACTGTTTTCTGCACTGAGTCTGTGTCCTCTCCCTTGTCTTTGTTAAGTGACCAAGCTGGTAGCACTTTAGTATGTTCCAGCAGCTTTCTTCCTGAGACCTGACTTGGGAGATGGTCTTCAGTGTCTTATGTCCACAGGCAGCAGCTGATGTGACCACTCAGCCTATTGTAGCTTCAGACGCTTTAACCTGCAGCTGGGCATACAGGAGATCATTTGGCATTGCTTGGGAGGAGTGCATTTGCTACATATTCAGCTGCCATGGCCACAGAGGTCTTTTCTATAGAAAACACTTTCCATCTTTTTTTGTCTGTGTTCCTTGTCTGCCACCTTTCACTGTGGAGCAGTGTCCTCTGAACAAACTAATTTTAATTACGTAATGAATACATTCCTTGATAACAGGACTTTGAGGTGGAACTTTTTTTGAGATGGATCCTCCTTTTTTTCATTACCATACGGTAAACATGAGAAGGACTTTCACACTGTAAGGTCATATTAGAATATAAACTAGCAAAAATATGTTTTTGAGACTGAAAAAATTCAGGTGTGTTTGACCAGATAGATGAAAATGAAAAGATTTCTGAACAAATATCTCTTCATCCCCACACAGCCTTGCAGTGCCTTTCCTTCAGGCTTTCTCTTAGTCTGGTCATTTTTAGTCACTTTCTGAATTAAAACAAAGTCCACAGAGTTCCCTTGGCTTTTTGCTAAGTACAGTTTTGCAGCCATCACTTCTGAGGCTTGCTTGTATAGTTTTTTTCAAACTGAGCTTCTTAGGGGTCATCCAGTCTCTCTTCATATCGGAGGCTCCCAGTTTGGGGGTCCGTTTCTTTCAGCCTGACCTGAAACATAAATGGTTGCCCAGCTCCTCTGCATACTCATTTTGAATTCATTTCTCCCTTAAGGTGGGGCACTAGAAGATTGGGTTTGGTCCTGCAGGCTTGTCTAACTGGCATAAACAGCAATCGAAGTCTCCTAATTTGCAATTGGAGTTACCTCATACACTGGATATCATCATAGGCCAGCTAGTAGCCATATGAGAGAGTAACCTGTGAAAAACAATGTAAATTTGAAAGAAAGAAGAAAGATATCTGGACACTGGATGAGAAGTTTGCTGCCCTGTGCGGGGAGGGAGAAGAATGTTCAGGAGCCAGAACACAGTTTATGTTGCCTCATGGCTACAGGTGAAGTTGGGATGGGTATAAGGATGTTAAACTACTTTAATTCCATCTGGTTTAGAAGAGACTGTTGCATAAGCATCAGATGGTCATATAACTCCTAAGAGGTTGAAGCCTCTAGGAGAAGTTCAAGACTTTTGGCCTTTTTTGGAGAAGTCACACTGAGAAATTAAACTATTTAAAGCATCTGTCTCAGAGTGGTGGAACTACAGATTCCTGTTACTTCTAAAGGAGAGCTGGTATCCAGCACTGAAAGGTAAGAAGTTCCATGCAGAAATGACAAGAGAGTTTCCTATCTTCTAAAGCAATGCTTCCAAAAAGTGCAGTAAACATAAACAAATTGAAAAACAGTCATGAAAGGAATGTTGAAACTTTCTTAAGCAGCTGTAAGTAAAGACGTAGCAGAATGCAAGCAGAAGTAGAGCACCTGACACAGATCACAGAGGAGGGGGAAAAAAGAGGCAAATAGTGAAAACACCAGGAGAAGTGGTGTCCTGGTTTCAGGGAAGGGTCAATGTTGATTCCCACGCCACTCTTTCAACCCCCTTACAGCTCAATGAAAAGTCATTCTGTGGCGAGGCTTGGGCACCTCACTGAACTCAGGCTGTCCCTCACAGCTCTTTCCTGTGCTAGGTGACATCGGAGCCCTTATAGGAAACACCGAGTACCACCTTTCTTCCCATATCAGTCTCATGATGTTGCTGCTACAGCAGATGGTCCAGCCACTGCAGTGGGTTATGATGAGTGATTTAAACCTAGGATCTCAAAAAGAACTTGTGTGTCATTCAGGTGGTCTGTGAACTTAAGGTGCTAATGAAAGAAGCCTTTTGCACAGGGTCTTAGTAAGTCATACATGTTGTCAGACGCTGATGGGATCGTTGTTTCTAACTGTACACACCAGGCACGTCAGAAAGCAGTTTGCTGAGATGGTTACACAGCCACTGACTCAGAGGGTGGCCTTTTTCTTCATTGGTTTTATTGTGTGACACGCTCCCATAACTTTTGAACTGTCTTGGCTGCCTCCCTGCTGTTTTGCCTTCACAGTTGTGAGCTTTCTGTCTTGGGCAAGTGACAGGAGCTACAGGTACTCCAAGGCATTTTTGGATTGCTGTTATTCCTCTTCTGTCTCCTTAGATATCTACAAGTTCCCAGGGGCTCTTGACATCCATTTCTAGTACCATAGGCACTCTCATTTTCAATTTTCTATTGAATGAAATGTCAGCACATGACAAGCCATGCTTTGCTGGTGCCATGCTCTGATCTAACAGTGCTGAATATGGACTCCATCATTTTTCATTAGTAACTGCTTTATTATTTTGACACTGCTTTCCACTGACTTGTTGTACTGGAAATAATGGGGACTTGTAGTGACATGCCTTGTACGTACATCACTGCAGACTGATAAAACTGATGGTCATTAAAGGTGTTCTGTCATCACACACTGCTAACAGAGTTACTCAAAAATACGGCAAGGACAGTACTGACAGCCACCAGTGACTCCTGTGCTCTGGCAGCTAAGAGGGCAAACCTCATCCTGGGGTGCACCAAACACAGCATAACCAGCTGGTCGAAAGGCTGATTATCCCGCTGTATTCAGTGTTGGTGTGGCCTCACCTTGAGTAATGTTATACAGTTCTGGGCCCCACATTTTCAGAAGGATGTGAAGGCACTCGAATGCATCCAGAGAAGGGCCACAAAGCTGGTGAAAAGGCTGGAAGGAATGTCCTGTGAGGAGTGGCTGAGGACTTTGGGCTCATCCAGTTTGGAGAAAAGGAGGCTGAGGGGCGACCTCATTGCTCTCTGCAGCTTCCTGAGGGGCGAAATGGAGAGGGGGGTTCTGATCTCTTCCCACTGGCACCCACTGATAGGATGTGTGGGAATGGTTCAAAGCTGCATGAAGGGAGGTTGAGACCGGACATTAGGAAGAGTTGCTTTACTGAGAGGGAGGTCAAACACTGGAACAGGCTTCCTAGAGAAGTGGTTGATGCCCCAAGCTTGTCAGTGTTTAAGAGGCATTTGGACAGTGTCCTTAGTAACATGCTTTAACTTGTGGTCAGCCCTGAATTGGTCAGGCGGTTGGACTAGATGATCACTGTAGATCCCTTCCAATTGAAATAATCTGTTCTATTCCATTACATTCCAATATGTTTTCTTCTATGCAGGAATGAATTTGATAGTCTGGGACACAAATAAGTTGGATTTCTCTTAGCCAGCAGTGACAAATCTATGCCTACTTTGCTCTGGGGAATTACTTTTATTTTCTTTTTCCCCTTACACCACCTACATTTTAACCACTCCTGGCTCATGTGACAAGCATAACAACAGTTTTCTCAAACCTGCCACTCACCTGAGCTGGTGTAACATATTAGATTTTAATTTCCTAAATAATTCTGTGCATGTCCTTTGTAACACTTTTTTTCTCTGATGTCTGAGGATTTCATATGCCTTGAAACAAAGCCCCATTTAACAACTAAATTTAACCCTTTATTACCTAGTATAATTTTGAGGGGTAAAGCCACTCTATTAGCTATTATGTGCCATCTGGAGCAACGTTATCTGTGGCACTGGCCACAATTACTTTCTGCAGGGTTTTGCCCTCATCAATGTCTGCAGCAATCATAATACACATTTTGTCTGACACCAGATAGATTGGTTTTTGTTTGTTTGTTTGGGTTTTTTTTAAAGAGCTTGCATGTGTAACAGTTATAAAATCTAGTTCTGGATATTTTTCCTTCATAGTTCTTTTCTCAAGTACTCCAGAGACCATGTGTCTAACCATCATCAGATCTTGCTTAGGTTTTATGCAACATTGCATTCATGTATTTGAAACCAAAATACTTCTGTAGTCTTTTTGCTTGTGGGAAAGGTTAGGCTGAGAATTGCCAGGTCCCTTAGGCTGTAAAGAGTTTTATGAGCAGTTCTAGCTCACGCAGCTCTTCCATGCATGAAGACGTGAAGCTTTAATGGCTATGGAGTAAAGCCAAAGCTTCTTTCAGTATTTATGTACACTAACACCCAATTTGTTTTATGGATAACTGATGGTTCTCCAAGTCTGACTATACAACTTTGAAAAAATTACCAATGATCTCATTAGAAGAATGTGAGGACAAGTTAATTTTGCACTTAGATACTGTATCTCTGACTGGGTTATCTTTGGTTAATGTTTCTAGATTTCCAGATGTTTTTGTAACAGTTAAATCCTCCGTCTGTTAGACAGTTTTGTATAGCAGCATTCAGGCAGGTTGACTGAGCACACCTTTCTTCACATGCTTCATGTTTCAAATGGATCTGTACTCCTTCGTCTTAGTGTGGCCACTCTAGATCATCTTGCCACGTTCACCTTTCTCTGCTGGGCATTTCCATCATAATGAATTTGCGTGGTATTTTCTTAGCTTTTGCCCTACAGCTTGTTTTCCATGCAAGGCTTATGAAGTCTCTGATTGCATTTTTCTCATATTTTTCTTAGATCAAAATGTCATGATACAGACTTTTGTGCCGAATATGCTCTCAGAGGTGTGCTGTATCTTTCTATGAAGTGCACAGCCCAAAAGAGAATAGTATTTCCCAAAGAAGGTGCTGAAGCTAGGTGAATCTTTGCTTTGCTTTGCATCCCAGGTAGAATTGCATGTGGTATCAATCACGTCTCCAATGCTTTCTTCTTCTATACGGGGAATATTTTTCACTGTTTAAACATTTTGTCTCCTGAGTGTACGTGTAAGTGAAACTCCATCTTTTTTTCTGGCAGTGACCAGACCCCATTGCTGGAGCTCTTGCTTGCTCTGCGGCTAAGTGCTTCCGCCTCATCTCCTTTCAGTTCTGAATAATTTTCTCAGTAGCATGGCGGGAGCTTGTCTTGCAACCCTGATCTGAATGTTTTTGAGATGTTAGAGGGTTAGATCAAAGTTCTGTGCTGCCCTCTGTGTTGCATTTGCAACAGTGCACAATAATGGATGCCTTCAGAAGAATGTAAGAACAGGATAAGCATATCTGCTTCCCTCTCTGGGGCTCCAGGAGGTTGTTCCTGGGCTGCTGAGCCAGAGATGGTATCATTATTTAAAGACCAGCAGGTTTTTTCAATTGCTGGTATCCAGATTCTGGCAGTGCTCTAGCTTGTGCATCAGTGCCCAACTTAAAAGTATGTCATTGTCACAGCTGCTTCCAGACTGACAGTTCAGTTCTCCGCTGATGCGGCATTGTCCATTACTCCTAATTACTTCTACAGAGATTTCCTCTGAATTAGTGGTTTTGCTGTCATTTGCTTGTTGTTGTTGGGTTTTGGTTCTTGCTGTGCATGCTATTGCACCACTCGCAAACTGCCGGTGAGTGGCATTTGCTTGTAGTTGATGCACCTTTTTCCAAATGCTGGGCCTTGTTCTGACTGCCATTGTTTTCATACTCTGTATATCTTCTTGTGTTTTCCATTGTGAAGCATTTGGTTTTGCTGTCCTTTATCCTTGAAATCCTTGATTCCCTAGAATATCAGCTTTTGTCTGGATTGGGTGACTTCCTTTGCTCAGTAGATGTGGATTACCTTGCTGAGGATTAACTGCCGACCTTCTAGTAGACCAGGGTTTACTTTTTTGAGTCAGGACTCAAACCCTCAAAATTGGCCAATGAGCCAGTTGGTCAGAGATTAGTCACCTTCTTCTCTGCTTTTACTCTCTGCTTAAAAGCATCACATGTATCTATTTCGCTTTTGCAGAATGCTTCACATTTCTGTAATGAGCCTCAGAATTCAACTGTCTTGGCCAAACTAACTGAAAACCATGGAAAATATGAACAGCTTTGAAACTGAGTATTGTTAGAAACAGTGTTATTTGGTCTGTCTCTGCTGCTGCTACAAGTTCCTTGCAGATACAGATTTCTGTTCATAGGAGGGTTTAGGCATGTGTAGAAATTTCTGAGGTGCCTCTATTTTTTTACCAATTTGAGTAAAAAATTACCTGCTTTGCAGTCCCAGAGCCTCAGCCAAGAAAGTTATTTATGAAGAGAGGGAAAAGCTGGCAGCCTTTTTTTTGGTCTTTTTGCCTTGGGTAGGAACACACACTATTCTTGGTTTATTACTTTGCTTGAGGGACAGTTCATATAGACTTAGTTAATAATCAATGTCTGTCTTTCTTGCTACCATACCTCTGCAATAGATGTGGCCATAGAGGAAAGCCTCAGAATGATGTTTTCTTCCAAATCGTCCAGGTTGTGTTCAGAAATATGCCTCTTAAATCTGTGGAAAATGACAGTATGTTGCTGAACAAAGAGCAAATACCAAGATCCAAACACGTGGTTGTGATACAAAAGCAAATTCTACCCTTGAGCAGTGCATACTTTTCATAGATATCAGTGGAAGATTCGCAGAAGGTTAAGTAAATTCACTAAATCTTTAGTCTAATCTATGTACCACAATTAAAATGGAACCTCTGCCTTGAAAACACCAAACACCCCAGTCCTATCAGGGCTTTAATTCACATCAGTTCCAAATTTCTCCAGCGCCAGTAGCGTGAATGGTATTTTACTCAAGACTTGGGTACTCCCTGTTACGTGCACAAGCTTCCAATCTGAATTGTTGTAGCCCACAGACACAATAAATGATGCTAATTTGGACTAAAGCCCTCCTAATCCGGAGTCAGGTATCCACGGGGAGAATTAATCAGAAATAATGTGTTCTGATTACATTGCCATTTTAAAATAAACTCCCTCTGAAGCGAAAAACCCACATACAAACAAATTGAAGGCAGAGTAAACTAATGTAATTGAAATACTGATGGACCAGAAGAAAAAGGAGTTTAACAAGTAAAGTGATTAAAGAGCTCACAGGCAGAGAACCTCCGCCTTGCAGGGTTGCAGGTCCCTGCTGTGTGTCTTACCCACTGGGGCTGCCTTGCTCAGGAGTTAGGTGGTTATTAGGTGAAGTTAAGGAAAGAAAGGCAGATATCTAGGCTGTGTAAACAAGTCTGATTTCTCTTTCAGGGCAGTCAGTGAACGGACTTCCAGGCTAAGGGAATCTTCTCTCTGTTAAATATGAGCTGAGTTTGGTCCAGGCAGTCCATGTGTCTCGTGTGTGTCATTGAGGCAGCTGCAGGGGAAGATTAAGAAGGGGGAACAACCCAGCAAGATGCTGAATTCAGCTTTTTCCTTGTGAGTACTAATACCTAAAAAATTTATAGGTGGATGTGTTCATGTCTGAAGCAACTGCCTTATGGATTTGCTGATCGAGCAGCAGCGGTATGCAAAGAGAGAGGAGGAGGGAAGGAAGGGAGGTGGCTCTAGGACCCATGCGAGCCCTCCTGAGCAGGAGGTGGGAGTTCTCCTCCGAGGCAGCGGGAGCCCGAGCCCATTTCAGAGCCCGGCGGAGCCGCAGGAGGAGCCGGGTGTGTCCCCTGCGGAGCCGCGCACCCGGCTGGGACCTGCCCGCACCCGCAGAGCCATGACCCGGCTCTCACAGCCCGTGCTGTGGGTCACCGCAGTGGGTAAGGAACTTAATATTTTTTCCCCCATCTCCTTATGGTGCAAACTCCCTCTTATGCCCAGGGACTCGGATTTACTTAATTGCCCATTCCCTTTTACCTTTAAAACCAGTGAAGTGTTATTTTCAAAACAGTGGGGAGAAGAGCTGGGGAGAAAGTACTGGTGTGAAACATTCATAATGTGGATGACATGTGGGAAGGCAAATCTTGATGGTTATTGATTGTAAGTAAATTTTGTTCAATGAAATGAATAGGGGGCAAGGTAGTTTTAGAAAGGCTGCTGCTGGCCGAGGCTCATGGGCTGGAAGCAGGTGCTGTCATTGTGTGAGGGTTCAGTGTGAAATTAGCAGCTATAGCCCGGGACCGTTTTGCTTCTCTGATTATTGCTTTCTCTTAGACTGTTTTGGAGAGGTGGGAGAAAGTCATGCTCCTGGAGTCATGAAGGTTGCTTACAGGAAAAGGTGTAGTTTGGAGAAGGTGTTTTGCCTGAGGAGAGAGATGAGAGAGACAGGTAAAGGGAGAAGAAGGTAATGGGAGTATGAGAGATGGAGTTTGGAGCTCCTGCCTAGAGAGTGGTGCTCAGGCTGAGTTTTGAAAGGAATCTTTGTGCTGCTCTGTTTGTCATTGTCAGCTTTGGTTCTGAAATGCAGCAAGAGGAATGAAATAACAGTAGCAGAGAAGGAGGGAGATGTTAAGACGGAAGCTGCAGTAACAGGAGAGAAGGTGGGAAGCGGCAGCATGCACACAAGCAAGGATGGGAGAAGGCAGGAGTGGGACACATTTACTATATGCGCACAGTGGCAAGCAAACTTGTTACGGAAATGAGGAGAGAAAAACCTGTATCAGGACATGCTGAACTTCTCAGAGAGATGAAGTTACAATAGTATCCCCAGTGCAGAGACAGGGACATCATCTTGGCCCTTAGACAAGCATCAGGAGAGACTTCTGTATTTTCTCAGTGTAACAAATCATATTACTTCCAGGCAAGGAAAGAGGTAAGGCAAACAGGTTGTTGGGCACTACAACTTAGTCTTGCTAGTGCAGTGAAATTCTCTGGCTTAAATGCTGAACCTGTATATTTTCTTTATATGAAGACATGCTGGGACATGAGTTTTTAAGCAGAGTTCATCATTTAGTTCTATTTACAATTGAATGCCAAGGCATAGCACAGAGTTTTGGATTTCAGGCTCTTTTTTGTCCTGTTATTCCTGTTGGGAGGAGGTTGCTTTACTGTCAAAGGATATCATGGCATGTGTACCCCATGCAAGCAGAGCTGTGTGTCCCCACAGCCTCAGTTATCATGGCATGTGGTCTTATCAAGAGTGGCTAAGTATCATCCCAGTGTTTTTGATGGAGTGACTTCCAACATGCAAGTAAAGTTAGTGTAAGGAATGGTCCTTATATTTGCTGTATCTCCAAGTCTGTGATTTGAAGTATTACTCTGTTAGGACAGAGATTAAAAAAAAAAGTGTGTTTCAGAGAGAGCAAGTAAAGAGCTAAATGAAAACAAACTTACATTTTACAGTCTCTGTCCCATCTTTTGCCAAAAATAATCTCAGTCACCCTGGGAGAGACTTAGATGTGTGAGCATTTAACTGTGTAGCTGCTGTCACAATCTTCACATGGAGGTTGCTTGTCTCACTGGGTTATTATGGTCAGCTCTCAGACTCTCCAGTCAATTATTTTAAAAACCGGTTGTGTTTCCACTGAGGAAGCTTTCCTGGAGCATATTCTCCGAGTGGCTTTACATTTGTTCTCTAATTTGGAAAGCCCAAGGTCTTGATGATGAACGAATTTACAGATCCACTTTTCTCTCTTTTGTTTTACTGGCTGGCATATGCCTTTCTGATGAGCTGCATGCTAAAAGGGTAATTTCAGAGTTCCTATCCATTGAAAATTTTGGGCATACCAAAACACTGGAGGAGGTCAGAACTCCTTTTGGTGCAAAAAGTAAGAATTTATGAGAAAATTCCAAAAGTTGTAGAGAACAATGAAGAAAAAAAACCCTCAGAAAAAGAACCCCAAAACCACCACGATAAAACCAGGAAAGGACTCGGCGCACAAATGTGCATTGTTCAGTGTCAAAGCAACCTCACAGCCATTTGGAGGCTGAAGTTGCACACTAGCCTTGGGTCTCAGGAGGTGGCACAAATGTGTGGGAAAATTCTCTTTTTATTTTAAGCACCAGCATTGCTTTGAGTCTTCATATTGGATGTTTTTCCTTTGATTACTTGAGCTTGGTGGAGGGGGTAGGTCAGTCCTTCTTTCCTCTGTGAAAAGCAGGGTTTTGCTTGGCTGGATGTCGTGCTCTTGCCTCTGGGTGTGGAGGGAAAACTATCTGCAAAATTACAGCACAACATACATCCCAGGCAAACCTCAAACACCTTTGCAAAAGTGCAGTCATGTTTATGTCATTGCTCAGAGTTTAGATATTGAGTATAACCACAGCTCTTGAGATAATATTAGTGGAGGCATTTTGTCAAGTCTTTCATTACAGCCCTTTCCAATACTTGCTGTCACAGAGTAGGATATCTAATGTTTCTTTTCAGCCAGGGGAACAGTTATGCTTTTGGGTTCCGTTGAATCCTTTCTAAGGCACAGAGTCATAGGGAGTTTGGCAGGTTTAGGAGTAAGACAGCCAGTCGTTTGTTTGTTTGTGGGATGGTGTATCAGCATGGCAATGGTGAATGCCCTGCTCCTGGATGCTACTTCCTCCTTGTATTTGTCTATAACAAACTGTTTTCAGAAGCCCAGATGGTTTCCTTCCTCTCCCTGGATTTGTCTGCTTCTCAGAATTGAGCTGGCCTGTTTTATAGAGAGAGTTTAATCAGTACACACATATATGAAGATGTCTGCACTGGAGTTCTTTTTGTTGTAAGCCAAATTAAAATAAACCAGCGCGTCTGTCTCACTTAGACAAACCTTTACTGCTTCGTGGATCCCTTTGTCCATCTAGCAGAGAGCATGCAAAGAGTGGAAGGGATGAGACTGTGCATTCTCTTTTTGCCTCCCCATTGAAGAGCTTCTCTCTTATTTTCTTCTTCTTGTGCATATCTCTTCTTAGTTAAAGTAGCACACAGGTACAGCAGTGGTTTCAGTATTTTCCCTTAAATAGTTCCAACCAAAACAGAACCAGGCCATCCTTGAAATTTGTCTTAGGAGTTAGGTCCATCATCCTTTACTGTGCAAATGACAGCAAATCTACAGATACTTGCCCAGTCTGGATACTCAATTCAAGGCACTATGACTGTCACTGAAAGTCAAACACTGGGCAGATGCCTTGAAAGAAAAAAAAAAAAGTTCTTTTTAAGTCACAGGCAATACAAAGTTGAGGACCCTTTGAAATACAGTGGAAAAGGATAGGATAGACATATAGGAATCCAACAGTAAGGGAGCACATGCAGACAGACACTGGGGATTTGCAAACTACATCAAGAGGGAGGGCTAATGTGGAGGAGGAAGAAATCAAATAGTGAGCTGTGTGTACTGTTAATTTAGAGCTGAAGACAATGTCTTGTGATCAGCCCTAGGAGAAATCAATTTTTCTGGCAGTCTTGCATAGTTTCACCGTTTCTAATTGGTCCATAAGATCAAAGTTGGAGAAAAGGATGCCCCGCTCCAGTGATGCTTCAAGCGCATTCCTCTCCCGCCTCCCAGAGTCCTGAACAGATACATAGGGGGGTTCCTGTCCTCAGCCTGCTTGTGTGTGATGGGGTGCATGCTGGCTGCACTGGTGTGTAGAAGTGCATCTCTGATGTGTGTGACTAGAGTGGAGAGAAATGTTTGTCTTGGAATTACTTTTAATGAACAATGATGATGCAGTGACACTAAAATTCATTATAATGTGGTCTAGGTTTTGAGCTGTTATTTGTGGGAGTTTGTTTGGTGTGTGCACCAGTTAGCTCATATTAAGACATACAAATGAGTCTGTTTTAATGTTTGGGTTTTTTTTAATTCAAATTTTTGCTTAGAGAAGTCTTTTATTCAAAAATCACAAATCTTTATATAAAAATCTTAAAAATATTTAGTGTTGAATACTTAGTTTTGACATGAAGTGGTGTAGTTCCGCACTCCCTGAAATGTGTTGGTCTTTGCAATTTTATAAAACTTCTAAAAAATTATCAGGTTGGCCTGTGACAGTTTTTCATTTCTTATTTCTTTGGGCTTGCCAGTAACTTGGAAAATCCTGTGTTATTGGTTATCTTGTAATACCACATAGCTATTTGTACCTGGATATGTGCATGCGGGTGGTTGGTGTCAGGCTGAGTTCATTACTGCACATAGACACCGTGGCTGGTACTGGTGTTTGTAGCTTGATATTGGATTGAATTTCTCAGAAATAAAGGAAACAAAGACAACCTGATTTTTTTGCAAACCTTCAGCAAAAGCAGAAGCACAAAGCAGCTGATGAGGGGAGGGGCAGGTGAGCTCTTTCCAGAAATAAATGGAGAGGAAGGAATCTGTGGGGTTCTTAGTTAACGCAAATTGATGGATGTCTGTAGGAGTACAGTTACAGCAGTGCAACATCTTGACTTCTGTGTCTGGAGACTTTTATCTGAGACTCTTACGAGTAAGCATGATTTCTGTATTGAATGCTTAAATCAGAGGAGGAAAAAAATGACATTAATTATGTTAATTAATTGGATCAGGCTTATAGTCTTTTCCTGCCTCTCAGCATCAGTCCTTCCTCTTATAATTCCTCTTCCTCCCATCCCATTATAATTGCTCCCCTGCTTCTCTCCTCTCCTGGCATGTAACAAACCCGATGCTTTGCTGTGGCCTGTTATATCAGCAGGACAGGGTGTGCACAAAGATGAAACCCATGGCAGGTAGGATAGCAGGCTAGCTTGGAAAAGGGTAAATTGAGGTGTTTGATGAGACGTGACTTGCAGGTGGTCTGACAGATGTGCTCTGAGTGAATAGGGAGAACCGAGATCTCTTGTGAGAGTGGTAACAGATCACACTGGTGGGTTATGTGTGCCTAGGATAACATGTAGAGCTTTTGGTTCAGATTGTGACTGCTACATCAGCCTGGGGAATGCCAGGCTCCTGCCTTTTTCTGCCCAATGTGCAAGAGGGCATGAAGAGTAATGAAAACAGAGAGAAATAACACAAAAGGAAACAGATGACCTTCCAGTCTTCCTCACCTAGAAAAAGCAACTCTGCCATATGTACTGAGGAAATAAAGAATTTCAGTAAGACGCTCCTCCACAGTCCAGGTTTTATCTTTTTAGGAGAATTTCAGGCTGGTTTTCTATATGTGCTCCTTAACATAAAGCTGTCTGGAAAAACTCAAAACTTTACACAATTCTGTACAACCTTTTCTTCCACTTGTCAGTGAAAAACTTGTTACGATTTCTAACTGGCTTTATATTTATTTTAAGCAGTTGGGCTACATGATTGTTGTAGGTCCCATCCAACTGAACTGTTCTGTATGAAGGAAAGGAACTCCCTGACAATGGCACTGACTGAGTTTAGGAAAAAAAACCCCAAACCCCAAACAAAGCAGAAGAGACACGTACTGACGTAACAGGCTCATCAGGATAGTAGTAGTCAAGAATGAGACAGAAGTATTAGAATTAAAAGCTGAAGTCTTTCCAAAAAGCACAGATCTATCCTTGCAACTCAGATAAACTTTTGCCCCGTCTAATGGGAGAGCCGTGTCTGTCAATAAGACATTGCAGATTTTCAGCTAATTAGTGTCTGAAATCCCATAAGCTTTGGCATATCAGCCAAGAATGGTGTATTTATTCATACATTTCAGTTGCTCACTTAGGGTTATTTTTTTTCCCCAGTCTGTAGCACAGCATGTGTTTGAGGGCATAAACAGCCAGACTTTCTGGGGTTAAAGCATCCACACCTCTCCCCCATGTCTATATTTATGGAGATACATATTTATATATTAAAAACAGAGGAGTGATAAAGTAATTGAGTGAGAGCCACACTAGGGAGTGACACGGAGGGATGTGATGATGGTGTGGTGCACAGAGTCAAGTGCAGGAGGTGAGAAGTGTCTGTTCCTGCATTGTCGTGGGGAAGGGGTTTTGTGCTACCCAGGAGCCAGATGAAACTTAAACTGGATTTTTTTTTCCTGCCCTGAATCAGAACTGACCCAATAAGAGCAGTCATACTGGAACCTCAATAAGAACGGAACCTGGCAGGTACTGGTTCAGAGTCACAGTTTGCTGAAATCTTGCTTCCCACAGCAGAGATGCCATGGGCATGGGAGCAACCTCAAACTGTGGTGGGCATCTGGGCAGTTTCACATCCAGCTTCTGCTTCCCCATGGGACCCTTGCAAGCACCCGCTTCCACACAGCGATGCAGAGCGTGTTTGAGTGGCTCTGTGGCTATGACCAAGACCTCCTCCTACATGCTGAGGGTGAGCTCTGCTCGGGCAGTCTCCCTTGCAGCTCTGCCTCGCAAGTTCTGCTCAACTTTACTGGCCCTAGGGAGGCAGGAGGAAAGCGTGGGGACACACAGAGAGGATGGGAGGTGGCCAGGGCTGGGCAGAGGAGCAGGATGGAGGAAGTCTTTTTCCAGTGGAGACCATGAGCCCAGCCAGTGTGGTTTGGCATTACCAAAAAAAGATTAGCAGCTGTCAGCCTGAACCTGAGCAACCTCAGGCAAAGCTGAATTCAAACTGGAACTGAACTGAAAAACTGCTTTGCTTCACTGGACAGTTCATTGGGCAGTTTTGCAGACCCTTGGTGTCTTGACTAATATTTTAGACAATGTAAAGAATGTGGGCCATTATGTTTACACACTTCTAATATCTTAGACTTGTTTTTTTTTGTTTTCTGTTTCTGTTGTTATAGCTAACTGCAGTTTTAATTTTTCAAGTATGTGCTATTTGTATTTTTTTCCCACAGAGCTGTGAGTGATTAATACGTATTTGCTGCTTTGACTTCAGCAAACAGAATCATAGAAAAGCCTGACCTCTTGAAATTTCCTTCGTCTTTAGTATGTTTTTAGGGTTCGCTCTATGGCGTTCTCATGCGTACTGTGCTGGAGCCCAGATCTCTTTACATGAGTAACACTTTTAAAGTATGTAATTCACAATGGGAGAATTTTCTGTGTTGACAGTCACTACAGGAGTCCAAATAGTATCAAAAACCTCTGAAAGAAGCTTTCTTTAACCCCATACAGGCTAACAGTTCAGCCTAGATTTTAATGAGACACTGGACTTTGTGAATCTTATAAGCCCTGATAGCATAGTCATTGCAGAATGCTTGCTATCACCATTTTTCTTCAACTTTTCCGCAGTCCCACATGCCTGTTGGCCCTTCAAGATTTATCAGGTTCTTAGAAGAGTTAATACTTTCCCAGAATTTGATAGATTGTGTTTGTCAGTCTGTTGCAATCCTAGAGGAGAAATTTGAAAGCCAGTAAAATTTGCAAAAAATAACTTCATGAATTAATTATAAGCAAATGTGGCAAATAAGCCAAGCTGGCTTTTGTTTAGTTATTTCAAAAGGGCTTGTGATCTGGCTATTCAGGTGGATAGACTTATGCAGATCTAGCTCTTTTTCACCTCATCTAGAGCTGCTCTAGGTTGGTCTGATTAGACCCAAGCATTTAGCTTTCCCTCTAAAAGCTATTTTCATTTTTGATTTCCTGATAAGTTTTGGACAGGGCATAGCTTTTTTTTTTTTTTTAAAATTTCTTTCTTCCCCATTGTAATTCCCAAACTTTTTTTTTTCATTTCTTGTGTACTTTCCTACATTTATATGCATAAAAATTAATGAAAGGAAAAACCTGGGGTTTCTTCCTGATGGAGAATATTTTTCACTCAAGACCTGAAAAGATTATGGAGAAAAGCTTTGCTTTAGATAAGCTGTCTTCCACACTTTTGTCAGTGGATGCAGTTACCCCAAACACAACAATACTCAGGGGTTGCTGATTCTTTTGCTGGATTTCTGAGGGCTTTTGAGACTGCATGAACATGAAGAAGGTCAATGTTCAGACGATTGTTTAGCTCAGCTCTCCAGCATTCGTGCCCACCTCGACCTCTTCTGCCAACCCCCAAGTGACAGCACAGGCTCATCTTAGCTGTGTCAGTCAGACCGTAGGAATGCTTTGGAATTATCTAGGTTAAAAGGTAGCTTTCTTATTTGTACATCATTTCAATTATCCAGTTAGAGTGACCCTATACAGCTAGTGCAGGTACAATTGAGGAGATGGTGGTTGCTAAGCAAGGACAGGAAGGGAGTCGGTCTCCGAGTGGGGCCAGAGGAAGCGGTGGGAGCGCGGTGGGGAAGTGTTTTTTCTCAACCTTCTCCCCCAGTCATTGAAATAAATGTCTTGTGAAACTAATCTGTGGGGTTAGGTACCTGAATTTAGCCGATGTGAATACATCCTTATCTAGTGATGTCTGCTTTCCTTTCTCTTGCAAGGAAACAAGTGCTTGAGATCAGCCTGGTCAGCTAGATTTCAGTGAGCTGACAACCCCCATATGAATTTCTATCACTGTGAAGATACCTATGATCCTGTTTTGCCAAAAGGAAAAACATTGTTAGCTAGCTAGTTCTGTTTGTGACAACTTCTTATTTTTGGACCTTGCTAGCTTTTGGCATCCAGTTATAAGTCTTTTAAGACTTATCCACTTTTAAGTCTTAGAGGACACAAAATTCAGACTAGTATCTGAATTCTATCGTGGATGCTATAATAGTGAGGAATAAGAGATACACCATGTTACTGTGTGGCCTTCAAGTTTCCCCTTAGCCCCTCAGACAAAATAGTCTGTTTTCAGCTTTGACCCATACCGTGTACAGACTGTTGTTAGAAGAGGTGCTCTGAAACAATTGGGGATAGGAATGAATCTGTTCTGAAGGTGGAGAGCTGAGGTTTACATTTATCACCTAACAGGAAAACAATAAAAGAGTTTTGGGCCCAGGATTAAAAATTAAATTTCATGCAGAAACTGTTTTATAAGCTCTAGCACACACAGAAATGTTCCCGTAAGTTTTCAAAAAAAAAAGGTCAGCTACATTTAAGAATACTCTTAACCATGTTTTATTCTTGGTGACCCAAACACACCAAGGAGCAAGAAACAAAGCTGGTGAGAAGTGTCAGGTGAAAGTACCTGGCTTGGTCTTTCTAAACTTGGCAAGGGGTAAATGTATGGCAGGCACTCTTTTTCTGGTACATAAACTCTCCAAGCTCAGGTTTCACGTCACAAGAGAGGGTTAAAAATCATCAAATTAAAAGAACCATATTTACAAGCCATCTGGTTTCTGAGTCTTTCCAGTTTGTGTTTGCTATCCTGGGTAACTATTAAGCAATTTTTGTTGCTGTAATTTTCATGTCATTACATGGCTCCAGAAACTACATGTTTAAGAAAAACACTGTAGAGAACTGAATTCAGAATAGAATTATAAGCACTGGCAGCACTGCAGACGTTTGCTGTTCTTTCAATCATCCTAACGTACTGCTAGAAGTACATGTACAGAATAAATCCATTTTTCCTTTTAATGTGACTTTAAGTTAGGCAAAGTGAACTCTGAGGTTTTATTATCTATCTCTTTTACAATATGGTAAGGGGAGTCAGATTTCCTAAGGTTGGTTTCTAGTTCTGCCATAAACTTTCTGTATGATTTGGGGAAGGCTACTTAGTCTTGGTGCCTTAACCCTTGTCCTATTTTACCTTTTTTATCTCCCTTATTCAGATGTGGTGAGGCATAAAACAGTATGTTCTAGTTCCTTGAAATAGATCCAGTGCACAGAATTATTTTTTTTTGTTGTTGTCTTTTAAAATAAAATATAATTAAGGAGAATCTATAGCTCAATTTCAGTGGAAATTTAAATATGTTGTTGTGAAAAGTATATTCTTTTACATTGAATGTTGGGTTACTGATAAGAGCTTTCTGACAGCATTGTCTTTTCTGTTGATGGAGGAAACAAAAATGTTCTCCTTAAAGGTGTGCATTTGTATTATTGATCCATATTGTATCCTTATTTGCTCCTGAGAGGAGCAAATGGATAGATGTAAAATTCCCTCTTGTTTCCCTGGGGACGTGACTGATATTCTTCATGCCAGCTCAGTTGTTTGTGACAGTCAACTTTCAGAGTGTAGTTTCATCTTAGGAAGAAGGAAAGGAGAGACTATAGCTATAATTGCTGGTGTTGGCTTTCTAGGTGCAACCAAATACTGGTGCTATTTGAAAGTAACACGTTTTGTTAATGCTAACTAAAGTACAGTAGTCAGCTTCCCTTTTTCTATCTCCCTCATTTTTTTTGACAGAGCTGTGTGCTAAACATTATCAGTTTTATTAAGTCAAATTTGGTTTTATGGATCTTAGAAGCTTTCTGACTATTTTTCCCACAGTGCATAGCTGTTCCTGATCCCTGGCACCCCATCAGCTCTACCCCTAACACCTTGAGTTTCAAAGCCCAGATTCTCAGATGCATAAAGAGGAAGAAATAAATGTATGCAAAGAATAAAGTACACATCACTCAGTGAGCATCCTTTGGAGGCAAGCATTGCTTACAGCAGCAGAGAACACTAGCCATGGTACAAGGAAGACATTTGAAATCTTGGCTTGCAAACTGTTAAACACCCTACTGAAACTTGTGCTCAGTTTCACATTCCACCTTCTTAGCCTCCTCTGAGTGTTTGTTTGACTGCTTTCCTTTTCTGGAGTCCAGCTGGCGTTGAGAGGCTCAGCTGATAGGAAGCCTGTCAGGGAGTCTCAGCTGGCCCTGGCAGACTCCATGCACTGCTGCAGCACTTGCTGGCAAAGTTGTGCTCCCTGCCTTGGAAGCTGGCAGCAATTTCTAGCTGAGGCTGTGGGGAGGATGTTTGAAAGGTGTTTGACTCTGGTCTAGAGCTGACAGGGCTGTGCTGGGGAGGTGATAGTAGGGTAGGTGTTTGTCCACCTTCACTGGCACAGTAAACCGCATCTCTGCTTCAGGGACACAGGCTGGGCACTGCACGGCATGCCCTCGGCATGTTGATATGGAGGTACAGCAGTTGCCAGGACCGCTTCAAAGCTGAGTGTACCCAGCATGCTGCAGCCTGCTCCCTTGCAGCGCTCTGTCAATGAAGCCTGCCTTACTAGTGTCCTGGGAACTGAACTGGCTTTCCATCGTGCCTCAGAGTAACCATAAAACCTAGTCTTGGTCTGAGGACAAGACAGTAAAGTAGGAATTCGGTGCCGCAATGGCAACTACTCTCTAGCCAGCCCTCCCAAAATATTGTGATATAGAAGGGTACAGTAAAGGATTCTAGCTTGGATACTTCAGATGTGGTTATGGCACTATGGCAGATTACATGGCTCTCTTTTCCTTAACGCAAGATGAAATGACCCCTTGTTGAAGCTGTTCCTAGGTGAAAGGCAATGCAAATGCTTCAACATCTGCTTCCAAAAGAATATACTGTGTACTATTGACTGTGTAGTTCCCTCAGGGTGCATGCATCCTCAGTGACACTTCCTCATTACTGCAGATAGAGTTCATCCCCTGCTTGCAAAGAAGCAGTGGCTTTAATTGACCCCGTAGCTGGCTGTTGTGGTGATTGGGATTCTTGGAAGTGGTTGGGATGCTTCTGGTATTTACAGCTTCATTTGAAACTTCCTGATGCAGAGGAGTTGAGGCTTCTTCAAGGGGAGGATGTTTTGAGGTGTTTGATGTGTGGTTCTGTGAGAGCTCTAGAAGAAGATCTGGTGATCACTAATGGGAGACTGAAATGACAGCAATGATTTTTCCATATTACTCTCTCCTCCACTGGGGTGATACCTAGTGGAGTACCAGGTGGGCAGGGAGAACTCTTGACCATCATATATAGAAAAGAACAGTATTCCCCAAATATGAATTTGGTCCTGTCCTGTGTATGATATCTGCTAATTACAGCTACAGTTTCAGATGCTGAATGAGCAGTCCAAGCATGATCTAAATGTAGAGAAACTGACAGGTATGCTGCATTTGGTGGGCACAGTGGGTCAGGGAACTTATGCTTGGTCTGGTGGCTGCTTTCTGAGCATCAGAAGAGTATGTACTGAAAATGTAGGAATTATGTGGAATTAAAGAACCTTTCAGACAGTGCCTGTGTTAACTGTTAAAAGCTATGTGCCACTGTGAGGCATTTTGTCACCTCACAAGCTGCTCTGTGTAAGGGACTCTACACTGATATACTGCACTGGGGGCAGAACCAGGTTTGCTTTAGGACTTGTCATGATTCAGGCTTTTACTGGGGGCCAACAGAGAAGAAAACTGCACAAGCTCTTGACCTCATGTTGTTTGTTTTCCTCATTGTGCTGGCTCATGCGTGCTGGCAGGTGTCCTGGGAGAAAAGAACTAAGGCTGTCTGCTGTTCATCTTAGCTTGTTCGTTTGAGGGCTGAGGAGTAAAAACCTCATTTTTCTCCCTTGTGTGGAAAGGTCTGCAGTGACCCCTTGCCAGCAAAGAAACTCCAGCCGCAGGCCAACAGTAGTCAGGCACTGATCTTTAGGGGGACTCTATTAGGATGTGTAGTCTCTTCTGTAATTCTCTGATAAAGGCCTGGTTAAAGCAAGTAATTACTGAGAGGAGCTGATGATCTTATACCATTTCCCCGTCGATACTTCCAGAGAGTGAGTGCTCTTCTCCTGATTCCAAAAGAACTTAGTACTTCAGAAGGTAAGTGCTGGTGAAGCAGGTCTGGACTCCAGGGGCCACAGTGTTTCATGAATTCACTCTAATAGAAGAGGGGTTTATTTTCTCTTGAACAAGCATAAGAGCTTAAGTTGAGATATCCAGAGAATTCAACATTCACGTGTTCTGTTTTTTTGCATCCAATGTTTTTTTGTATGCTTGTTTCTTGTGCATGTAGACACTTTTCCAGATATATCCAGAAATGCATCCAGTTGTGTTTCCCTGCTGCCTGCAAATTAAATGGTTCAGGACTGGTGGGAAGGTCTGTGCTCAGTCATTTTCTTTCAGGCACTATTTTCAGATACTCATTCAGATTTCTTCTGCTCTGATGTCCTTGCACTGATTTCACACTGGAGTGTGGTTTTGTTTGTTTGGCAGGTTTGGTTTTTTTTTATTAGTGACCTTCGTATCTTCAGCATGAAGCTTAAGACAGGCTGAAACATCTTTGAAAGGAATGAATGAGAGAGGTCCCCTTGTCTTAAAATGGATCAGATGAGTGCTGGTATGATCTAGCTGTCAGTCATTTGGGTTTTCTACTACTCATTCGCTTCCATAAAGCTATCTGGATATAAGAGCTGGGTGATGTTTTCAAAGCACAGTTTGTGGATGTTAGGACTATCAGAATAGCCACGACAGTGCTGGCTGTGCCAGTGTGCCAGAGTAATTCCTACCCTGGAGCTCATTGTAATGAGAGACAATAATCTGAGGCCCTCTTCCTTGGGAGGAAAAAAATTTCTAATTTCACAATTCTGTTTTGGCACTGGTCCTAAACTGGTGCTTTAAAGGAAATGAAGTGTTCATTATATTTAAGGACTTCCTGTCAGAAGTAAAAGAGAAACCTTCATATGAAATATTCCCCATTAGCTGCTTTCCAGTTGGGAAGTGTGGTATAGTAGCCCAAAGATCTCATCTCTAAATGGCACTTCACTCTCTAAACCACACCTTACTCCCTTGGAAGCTAAAAATAAAACAAAATTAAAAGCCAAGATCAGGAAGTATTTTTTTAGGCATAGTCGCTCTCTACAATATAACTGACTGTCTTCTGTTCTATGTGTTCTGAGAACAGTCGGATCATCTGGCTATCCATCCCTACTTTCTTCACTGGAGGGGAAGACAACTGAAAAATATGAAATGCAGGTGACCACTCTTCTGTTTGCAAAGCCAGTTTCCTACCAAAAGTGCACTGGTACAATTAATAAATCTTGGTTATGTTGGTTTAGGCCATGAGCAAAAACTGTCTTGTTTTTTCAACCCAAAGGTGATTTTTTTGAATCCAAAAGTAAAGTTCAGTTCTTGGCACAAATGACAGAAGTGTATTTGAAAATAAATAAACAATTTGCCAAACAGCTATAAGGCAGCCTAAGTCATCCCTGACTTTTAGTCCATTCAGGAAGTCCTGAATGCCAGGGCTGTCCCACCCACAGAGAATCTGTTACACAAAGGTCATTGCTCACAACGGTAATCCCAACTGGAGTTTGGAAAAAAAAATAATTCTGCACCTCTTACACTGTGCTGGCTGTGAGTGAAGGTATTCATACTGGAGAGTCATCTCTCAGGTGGCAAATATTTCAAACAGTGTGAACAAGCTTAGTCTTAATCCTTTCCATAAGAGAAACGTGCAGATTTTAGGAGACTGCCCAGACTCGCCTACCTCTGAAGGCTTGGCGCTCATGCTACTGTGAAACAGCAAGCAATGAAAACATCACTCTTTTTAATCTTCAGCATACCATCAGGGCTCCATACTTATTAAATTGTCTCGTTATTAAGGAGACTTTATATTGGTGCTGTGATTCGAGTTAGCATCCTAGCCCTGTCTGCACAGATTGATTTCCTGATGGCTGCTTCAAGTCTCCTTTTTTTTTTCCCCCTAAGGTCCCTGACAGTTCACAGTTTTTCTTTCTAATGGAACTTTCACCAGCCTCACACATGTTATACCTTAGAAAGTGCCTTTCTTGCCACACCACTGTGGCCTGTCAGCCCTCATTGACAAAGGACATCAGCTGTGTTCTCTGAACCAGTCACACACTTTTTGTTTGTCCTGTTGCTGCTGAGGAAGGACTTCCTCTTGGTCCCTGCCGTTCTTCTCTGAGACGCTCTTCCCTCTGGCTGAGACCTTTCCTTTGTCTTCCTGATTTTTGACCTCCTTGGTCTGGAAGTGGTGCCTGCCTGTCCCAACGCTGTCATTCTCTTCAGTGTTGTCTGCATTGCTGTTTGCAGTCTGAAGCTACCTTGTAACTTGGTGCTCCCATCATTTCTGCCTCTCACCACTGCTTTCTGTAGCCTGTTTTGTGGCTGTGCACAGACTTGCTCCCACGCACGCGGTATGCTTGGGTCCGCAATGAGGTCCTGGCAGGGTGGCTTCAGGAAGCTTGTGTACCCTGGCACTTCCCTTTTTTAAACTCTCCCTGGGCCCGGCTTTTTCCCCCTTGGTCTGCAGCACACCGTGGCCGTGGGGGGCAGCCTCAATGCTTTGGGCCCCCTGATTTCTGCTCTCTACTTCTAAAAGGGTGTGTTGTGGTCATACAAAACTACTAACCAGTACTCCCCCTCATCCTCATGTCTCTTTTTGCCTTTTGGTCATCAGTTTCTTCTCTCTAGTTATTTGTTGCTTTTGGAGTATCTTTCTTTAATTCTCCCTTGCAGTTAAATCTGTGGCACTGGGGACTCATGTCATGGTCTGTAATTTATCTGTGGTACTTTTTTTGTTAGTTGTCCTAGACTGTGCAAGATATTCCTCCAATTCCTTAATTATAATTAATGCAAACATCTCCACTTCTGGAGAGAGGCTGGAGTAGTAGCCCATGGTGCTAACATAACTTCTGTCATTAAAGGTAAAAAAAGATCCATTCTGACTTTTCCAAGTGTTGGGTTGGGATTTAAAGAGGTGGTGAACTGTTCTGTTGTTTGGCAATTATATTATTTGCATGTCTTACATTGTTCTGTTTGTGTCTTTAATTAAATACAAGTGTGTGTTTATAGATAGACACATCTATCTGGAAATTGGAAAATTAGTCATTCTTATTAAACTGAAAACATCTCCTGTCTCTCTTTCATCCTTTCTTTTCAACCCTCTTCTCAATTCATGCATTTTGCTTTAGTTATAGCCTACCTTGCAGGATTCATTTAGAAATCAATAGATGTCTGATCTAGGGAGTCTTTAGACTAATTTTTAGCTTATGCACATGTGCCTAGCATTTGTTAATTGTCATGACTGGGTTTCATGATCCTGGTTTGTCTCTTCCTTGACATAATTTCCATTCCCTTTATTCAATAAGCGGGAATATCCTGGGTATTGGGTGGTTATGGGTCAGTGCAGATTAACTGGAAATGCTTTTCACTGCAGTTAATCTGGTGATCTACCTAGACATAGTTCAGTGGATGTTATACGAGCACTTTTTCTTCCAGGTTTTCTTCCTCCTTCACTGGAGGCTGTGCCAGTTCTGATAAAACCCTGCATTTCCCTGGGCTGGATGTAGAAATCTTTTAAACTTCAAATTACTTCTTAGACATTCATTTCCGTGGAAACCATTCTTTTTATGTCATCTGACTGATGAACAGGGTCTAGTCCTTCATCTGCATCTTTCATCTTCAGGATTATTCTTCAAAGTTATTAGTTGCTGCTAAAGTTCTCCACAGCGTAATATAAACATCCTCACCCTTTTCTATGTCCTGATTTATTTATTTATTTATTTTTTTGTGGGGGAGGAGATGGCATGGAGAAAAAGAGTAGGATGTGACCCTGGAGAACTTAGAGGAGACACCAAAGAAGGAGTAGGATAAAAAGTTTTTCTGCTCTCTTTTTACAGATGGCAGCCTGGGTGTTAACAGAACAAACCCCAGGTCACACAGAGTGTTGGTAGTGCACTGGGAAATTTAATCCAGGGTCTTGACCATGAAGAATGCAAAGGATATTGCTAGAAGATTCCGTTTTTAGTCTTGTACTTTTCTCCAATCTAGTTCAGCCACTGAAGGGCTGATCCAGACAGCAGTCTTTTACTGTCATGTCAGAGATTTTTAGCACATGTTAAGAGGTACAAAGTGGACTCATGACAAGCCAGTTTGCTGCATGGCACATACAATAGGATTCCTTTTGGCTAACTTGAGCCATTTAGTAGGTGAGCAGTTTAAGCTAGTCTTTAGACTCTTCCTGTGATGCTTTTCTCTCTCTGTTAACTGGGTTAGATTTAACACATAAGTACTAGGTGCTTGAAGCAATAAATCCCACTCTTACGTATTTACCAGGCAATTGATGGTAATAAATAATTTAATTTCTTAGCAGTACTTTTGTGCATCCCACCTTTTCACAACTTATGCCTATGAAAACTAAATTTTGGCATGGAGTGATTGGAATCTCTCCTTCTGGAAAGGAATTTGGCAGATACTGAGGAGAGGCTTGTGGCAGTACTTCCATATTTTCCTGGCGGTATTGAAGAGAAATTGTAGAGGATGGAATCTTCCATGCTGCTCCATATAGCTGCTGCCAAGGTGCTGGTGGTAGGTATACTGCTAGATGAAGTTTAGCAAAAAAATTCCTGTATTCGTAGTCTCGTATAAAAATATAGTTTGAGAAAGATGGCCCTTTCTGACAAGGGGAAACCACAAGACCACAAGCTCTGATACAACTGCATAAATCTGATCTGTTAACTGGAAAGCTAAATTAAAAATTGAAATACTTGTGGTGTAAGTGAAAAGTGGGATGAAGCAAATTACTGTGAAAAATAGGCTGGGCGATAGAAGGAAAGTTAGCTGTTTGTGAGGTTGGTATGAGCTGCATTTCCCTGATATTAGGATCAATGGCACATCTATTAGTAACCTGTGTCTGACACACAGTCTGTAAACAGGGGTATATAAATGTCAGGGATCAGATTAGATTGTTGCAAACATAATGGCAAAAAGTCCTCTCAGAAAAAGAAACAGAAAATGCAAAGATTGTATGCTTCTGAAATCCAGTCTCCATGAACAGACCTAGAAGGCCCCTGTCAAAGTATATGAGTTTATTATTCTTTTTCTATTCCATGCAAAGCAGCTGAGTATCACTGTGGAAGCCAGGAGCTTGCTGCCCTGACGCTTCCTGGTCTATTCCGTGGAGACCCAGCACGTTCTTTAATACCCGTACCATCCATACCAAGGGATTGTAAAGAATGCAATACCAACAAAGAAGCTAATGAATTACCTTTAAAAGCAAAAATCCATGAAGGAAGGAAGGATGCATTTTCATACAGATTTAGCCAAAAATATCTCAAAAGTAATTATCTTCCGTGTTTTGGAAATCTCATGGAGTATGTCCTTGTCATTAGAAAATCAACAGCTGCAGGTGTGGTTTTAAATTGACCGGCTTGTTGCAACTTTAGTGTGTTGGAAGACTAGAAAAAGCTCAGGAACTGTAGGGCATGTTCAAGCGGACAATGCCATTATAGTGTCTAAAGAATAAGGTGGGTTTAAGATAGTCTTTTGTTTCATGAAGCATTGTCTTTTTAACTGTATTTCTATTGTTAACTAATCAAACTTTAATACATTTTTTTCATTATTTTGCACAGGTTTGTAATCGGAATCCAGCATATAATTTGGTTCCCCTTGTACCCTTTGTAAACATCAAGAAAGCACTCACTTTCTGTTCATACTGAGATGCTTTCAGCCTTCTGAGACTGTCTGAAATGAGTCTCATGCCAGAGGTAACACCAGCCTCTTTGTTAAGGACTTTCAGGTTCAAGCTGTCGAGAGCTCTTGATTTTTAACTGGTTTATGCCTGAGGAGGTAGTGCTCTTAATTCTTACATGGCATACATGTACTGTGGGGGTTTTTTTCCCCTTATAAATACATAATCTACTGTTAATGGAAAAATTTGCCTTTTCAACATCATTATTGAGAACTTTATGATTTCTATTTAGTAAATGGCCATGTCTTTATTCCCTCTTGTGCTGTATGCTACCTAATATTAAGCTGTGTGCATTCAAATCCTGCAGGACTGAGGCAGCAGTGGTGTAATATAGCGTGTCGCTGATTCTTCTCTTATGCAGCCTGTTCTTACAATCTCATAGCAGCTTCCCTCATACCTCTGGAAAGGTGTGCACCCAGGAGCTAATTACAGAGACAGATACATCAGTTGCTGGTTCACTGGATATGTGTTGATAATTCAATACTTCTAACCTGGCTGAATGACCTCAGATTCTCTTTCTTCTCTCTATTAGCGAACACCGGTTCACTTCTTTTATTTCTGTACCGTGGTTAGTTTATTGTTCATCTATACCCTTGTGGTTATCTGATATATATCACCGTCATATGAGAATGAAAGCATCTACCATGACTTCTTAAAATCAGTTGAGGAAGTTTTGTGCAGACATCAGCAAAGAAAAGGGTGAGGGGTTAATAAAAGAATGCTGGTGCATTTGACAGATAGTGCTTACAGCTGTTAGGTATGTGATGAGATAGATACTGGAATTGTGTCAGGACTGAGGTGCGCTAAACACCAGGTGTCTGATCACTACAGGCTGTGAGAGGTGGAGATGAATGTTGATTCTTGACTGATGTGAAGAGGATGAATGTTGAATTCCGCCCCTGCTATACTTTGTGACAGCAGTGTCGCAAAACCAGATAGAGTTCACATGGAAGCAGGTGAATTAGCAGAAAGACCTAAAAAGAGGAGACAGCAATGCAGTGCATGTTAACATGTCCAAGAATGTTCATTGTTAGGTTACCTGAATCAAAATTCCATTAAGAAGGAGTCCAGGCAGCACAGGAGGGCTTTGATGTGACTGATTAAAGAAAAAAATTAAGTGATCTTTTTATTATTTTTTCACAAAAGCTGTGCAATGGGGTAATTTTGAAATTAGCGGAGAGTGTTGAATGGATGATAGGGTATTAACCGTTTACTTTTTCATGGGGATAGATACTTTAAGCATTGACAATAGCAAACTAGGATTGTGACCAGACTGAGGAAAGAAAGCTGTAGAGACTAATTGATAGGGGTTTGTTTATGGGTAGAAATCACATAGCAGTAAACACTCAAAACTTGTGTTACAGATACTGTATCAGGATCTACACTTCAAAAAATGAACATAATATTGCAAAAGTGCTTGCTGAGAATAGAGATCCTAAATTTTCTTAGAGGCGTGCTCCAAAAGCATCGTGTAATGAGCAGTGCCCCATCCTTCCCTTCCCATCTCCAGGCCTGCCTCTCCCTCCCAAAATAAGTCTGTGTCTGAATGGCAGAAACAAAGAGTTTAAATAGAAGACTTGGAAATAAGGTTATTTCCAGCAGTACCCATTTCTGGAGAAAATGGGACCATGAGAAACACAAAATAATATAATGTAATACAAAATTTTAAGACAGTATTTTATACAACTGTCCAAACTTCCAAGCATAAAAATGTAATGTAGCTAGCACTATTGAGTTGTTGAATATTTAATTACAGTATACATATGATGGTGTCAAAGCATAATATAGCATGCCATCAGAAATCTCATAGCTTCAGTGCCCAACTTATTCCTGAGAAAAAAAACAGTGACTTCTAACTTTTGTCGGTGTAGCTGTTGCCATTATAAGTAAATATCAAGGTTAAGAAGTATGTAGCCAGTTCAGGAAGCTACATTAAATTCCTAGCAGTGTTAGCCCATAGTGGGTGTTAGTCTACTTGAAATAAACAGGAAAGCTTTCCTTTTATTAGCTGTTATTCCAGTTTGTTTGCAACTGAGTTGGAATAACTCCTATCCAAATGCATCTGGGTAAAGTTTAATTTTCATAAATGAAATGACACTCGCACTGAAAAAGTTGAGGGCAAAATTTATTCTCATGTAGTTCAGATAAGGCTTTCTCTACTTCCCTCATTTTCTCAGGGTGTGATGATAGGACAGAGATGAAGAGGTTTGTGAACATGCACGTGGGGGTTTGGGGGTTTTTTTGTTGTTAATTTTCCGAGCTGCTAGTAGACTTGTATGAGTTTGAGTAAGGAATGGAAAGCAATGGTTCAGCTGTGAATTATAACTGCGAAGATTCTGGGATCCTTTTAAATGAAGTTGATACTGCCTGTACTGTCCAACCTTTACCCCAAAGAAGGGAGGAAGAGAGCATCCTTGGCTTCGTCTCCACTTACCTCAGCTGAGTAATGTTTCTGTAACACTCACTGCTGCTGATTGCACCGTGGACTCTTTTGAAAGTGTCACTGTCATTGAGGTTCTCTGTGGTGACACAGGCTAAATTTTGAAAGGCAGATGCCAAAGTAGTGTGGTTTTGTTGGTTTTAAATGCATTTAAAAACTCTGGCTAAGGTACCCAAAAGCATGTGTCTTAAAAGAGAATTAGAGCACATCAGCTATTTCTGGGATGCAGAAGTCACTTGACTGTCCCTGGATTTCTGATGTAACAGGGTCTGTGAATCCCTGAGTAAGTGGAATTACATCCCAGTCCTGACACTTTACATTTCTTATTTTTAAAAGAAAAAAATATAGGTATCAGGGCTTTTTCTCATGATTCACAAGCTCTATTGAGCAGAAAAATGTCTCCACTTCCCAGCCACTCAGAAGTGAACTGAAGATGCTTGTCCTTGGCTACATCAATCTAATGGTTCAGTCCTGAAGCACTGGGATTCACCCCTCTTAGGCTGTCCAGAGGCGATTTAGTTTTGTCATAAATCCATGACCAGCAGACATGCAGTGAACTGCTGTGTAAAGGTACATTTCTCTTCCCGGTGTCTATACAGGGAGTCCCTAGGCAGACCGTGTCCTTTGGACATCTCTCTAGAGAAGATTAGTCCCATTTTACTACTTGTTTTTGTTTTAACAAGCTACTGTCTTGTTTGGTGCCAGTAATTGCAGTCATCTGCATTAAAGCTTCCAAGATCGCAAAGCAAACAAACAAAAAAAAACCCAACCAAAAAACCAAGACACCGCAAACCTAGGTCTCGTTCTCTCTTCCTTTAAACTGGAAGGAAAGAAACTTTCTTGTTCATTACTCTGCAGAATATGTAGAGTGTGGGTGTGGTTGAAATGGTGGGAAATAATGCTGTTAATAGTTCCCTGCATGTAAATGAGACCTGGATAGGACTTTTTGAAACTAGTAAGCAGGTGAACAAGTGTTATTCAAAGCTTGTGTTGTGAGTTACCAACCTGTTTCAATAATTTTTGTTAAATGTTTGGGGTTCTGTATGCAAAATCAGAAGTAAGACTAGCAGAGTAATAATAGCTTATATAATAACAATGTGATACAAGAAAGAAGCTTACTGTGCTCTCTTAAAACTTGTTTGAGGGTTTAAAGTCAGCCTGGAGTGTCATGTCGTGCTACAGCTGCACTAAGAGAACTGTGCTAGGTCGGAACTGAGGTGCAGCTTCAGATGACAGGAAAACAGCAATCACTTTCAGTCTCTTGGTAGAGGATTGATGAAAGGCAATTCTGTCTGTGTTAACCTTGTGATTTGATTTCATTAGCTGATGCATTCATTTGATGATTTCAGAATTTGATTATTTAAGACATCACCATTAACCCATTTGATTTATTGATCCAAATTCTTTGTGACCTAGAGTTGGCTATGGTTAGATTTTCATTTAGAGAATTTTAAGTGGTTTTGGCTTAGTGATATTTGTTCTTAATATTACCTCGCTAATTTTTAGAAAGAGAGTCTGTGCAGAGTGCATAGATCTATGTTTTGTATGTTCTTTCTTCTTTTAAACCCAGAAGTCGTAAGGGAAAAAATATAATTTAGCTTTGGTATTTGAAAGATATTTGACTCTGTTCAAAATTAAATCTTTTGTTCCCACATATCGCACAATACTTCAGGCAGCAATGAAATAATATCCTGTAAGTTGCAGTTTGCTTATTATAAGATCCAAAATTAACTAATAACAGGCAATTATCTACACACTGCTAGTCCCTTGTTTCGGCAAGTCTCTTCAATACCTTAGTTCACGCGTATAAAACCAGGTTCTTACTGTACTGAGAACTGAGTTAGCAGAAATGTCCATATAAATAGCAAAAGAAAAAACATGTGAAACCCCAACATTTATCTCCACTGAAATATAATATTATCCAAAATTCACTTATTCAGAGACCTGGCTGGAGGTTAAAAGCTTTTGAATTTAACAGACTTCAGTGAACGTTGGCTTAATCCTGAAATGGTTGCAAGTGAATACGGTGTGCTAAGGAGCTAGAACAGAAAGAAAGCTACAATAATGTCAAGCCGTGGGTGGGAATCAAGACTGGATTTCAGTAGGGAGGTGAAAGGCTCCTACAGGTGAAGATTTGTTCTGCAGCAAGCAGAAGTATGTGCAATATCTAAACGTAGCCCCAGAGGACACCTTGACTCTATTGCTTGAGAATGTCCAAGACACTGCTGAAAAACATTGCTGTGTCACTGATGCTACAGCAGCCTTACAGCCTCATTTCTTCATGGCTTTTTGTCTGGTTTGGTGTTAACACCAGACTATTAGGACTTATGTAATGGTGGTGTAACCTGACAAGGTAAGGAGGAATCAAGCATGTGGCTTACTGACAGCAGATTCACTGGAGCAGCCACGTGTGCTGCAAAAAATGGTGAACTGTTTTGGGTCCTTTGGGTTATTGAGTAGAGACTGCCACCGTCCCAGGCAGCTATGTTATGGAAATTTAGATGAAAAAGGATCACAAAACATTCACCCTGTACTAGGAGTGCTGGAAATGCAAAAAAGCAAGAGCCTAGTCTGACGCTAGACTCTCAAATCTGTGGCAATGGAGCAGAGCTGTCGTATGGGTTTCCTGATCCAGGCCAAGTGTAGGAGTCAAGGATTAAGTCTTACCTCTTTTCTGTGTGCCAATTGTATCGTTCCCCCTGAAAAGAATAGTTGCCTCATTAAACAATGGCTTACATTGAACTGTATCAAGACAACTGCTGCAGTATTGCAGGAGTATCAAACTAAAGCGTGTAACTGGACGTGCGCTCTGTCTAATGCTTGTGGGAGCAGAAAAAAGTAATGCTATAGGTCCTTTTCACTAGCTTGATCTTTCTAAACATCTGAATAAATTTTGAACAGCTTAAATAACAGTATCCCACATGCTAAAATTCTTCCTGTTTAATGGAATATGCTAAAAGGAAATTACTTTGCTTAATTTCTAAAATGCTGATTTTAAATTTTCCAAGCAAATTGTCCTATGTACCAGTCCTACCAGCACAGAAATTAAGTACTAAACATGCAGCGTGTCCGCTGCCCTGATTTTTTGGAGGTAATAAAGAAATTGGGGTTGTCCTTCCTTGCTCCTCTGTAACAGAGTTATTAGAATGATTTCTAAAGAAAGAGCAGAGTTGGGTTCTAACACCACTAATTATATTTCCCATGGATGTCTCTGCTAATGGCATAACGCAATGAAGATGTAACCTGCGCATTTAGCGTATTTGCTGATCCCCTTCATGGGGAGCTGCAAGTTCAATTGGATGTTCACTGACCTGCCCCTTTCCTTGCCCATCCGAAATAGCCATGTTACTAGGAATGGCAGAAGCAGCACGGGCAGAGATGCTTTTTTCAGTTTTGGCTTATGTATTGAATGCAAAAGCCATCGAGGCGTGTCATTGTCCACAAAATCTTACAGACGCCAACAGATTGTGATTTTTCCCTGTTTTCAGGCAGGGACCTCTCTTGTTTATAGTTCATCTAACGTCGGTGTACAATTCGTGAATGAAGCAGAGGGGTGGAAAGCTCTCTGTCATGGATTCCAGAACCTTCTTTTATCATCAATGCCTTTCTCCTCTGCTGTTTCACAATAACAGAGCTTATAAACTAGGTAGGAGAGGATATCTGCTTGAGAAGATATAGGGCACAGGGTTGATCCTATTTTTCATTGTTCTTTTGCAACACCTGCTACTTTTCCCTGTCTTCTGGGAAGAAAAAAACAAATAATTGAGAAATAAAACTTTTAAGGTTTTTGTAGCTTGCTTGAGGGTTTTTCAGCCTAAGACATAAAGCAGTGGGTTTTCACACACACACACAAACACATTAGGAAAGGTAACTAAAGTGGTTATTAAGCGTATGTAGATCATAGAGTGACTTAAAAAAGATACTTAAGGAAAAGAGAAAAGCAATCAATTAAAAGCATTATCATTTCATGGAATGTGGGCAAAACAAGCACTGCCATTTTCAGAATGGGGCGTGTCAGACATGTGATGGACATTAGTGGCAGGAATTACAGTCAGTGCCCTGAAGAAAGAATTAAATTGTCTGTAGAATAAGGGGGTAGAATGTATATCCTTTCCGTTTACAAAAATAACTGCATTTTTCCTCCAAGGGATCAAGCAGGGCGAGTGGCTTTAAGTGTCTTTTTCTATTTATGGCCTAAACCAAATTTTCACAACTAAGTGTAAAATTGGGAGACATTTTCTTACGTGATCTAGGGGAGTGTATCCTGTATATTCCTTCTCCTTTTGTATTCCTGGGGAAGCATTTTCAGTACAGCGTGTCGGGCAGATTCTGAATGTCTTTGATCCGTTATTTCAGTCAAGAAGGGAAATGCGATTTGTACTTAGGACTACTTTATTTTCCATGCAGATGATTTTTGCTAAGATTCCTGGTAATGATGTATACTTTTCTCAGAACTGGGGTAAAGTACCCCAGGCAAGAGCAAGTCTGTCACACTTTAAAAATTTGTATTGTCATCAGAACTCCTCTGCTCTCTTTGCCCTTGTTCAGCTGTTCTGGACTATGCTATTCATCTTCCTGCTTCATTTCTTACATTTAGTAGTATCTGGGCAAGCCTTTGCCAAAGATCCTTTTCTTGGGGGATGTACTATTTCATATAAGGAAGTGTTGCAGTCTCTGGCCCTTTGAGAAGAGCAGGTAAGTTCTTTGGAGCAGACAAGATCAAAAGATAAGGAGAATATGCAGTAGAAAGCGAGTTATTCTTGTCCCCTTGTGTGTTTATGACTTCTGAAATACGATTTTCATAGAATCATAGAATGGTTTGGGTTGGAAGGGACCTTAAAGATTGCCGAGTTCCAACCCCCCTGCCATGGGCAGGGACACCTCCCACTAGCCCAGGTTGCTCAAAGCCTCATCCAGCCTGGCCTTGAACACCTCCAGGGATGGGGCATCCACAGCTTCTCTGGGCAACCTGGGCCACTGCCTCGTCACCCTCACAGTGAAAAATTTCTTCCTAATATCTGGTCTAAATCTACCCTCTTTCAGCTTAAAACCGTTACCACTTGTCCTCTCACTCCGCTCCCTGACGAAGAGTGCCTCCCCATCTCTCCTGGAGCCCCCTTTCAGCACTGGAAGGCTGCTGTAAAGTCCCCCTGGAGCCTTCTCTTCTCCAGGCTGAACAACCCCAACTCTCAGCCTGTCCGCATGCAGGAGGTGCTTCCGCCCTCTAAGCATTTTTTGTGGCCTCCTCTGGACCTGCTCCAACAGGTCCTTGCAATATAATAACTTCTCTCACCCATAAGGATACAAACTTACTGGAATTCGGTCCTTTGATTACCCCTTGCCATTTCTGCTTAGACTTTTGGTCTGCTTTTTTTCTGCCTTTGCTTATTTCTCTCACAGAAATGAGCTTTTTTCCTTGTAGATTCAACAGTCTGCCTCTTGGGCAGCTTGGGACCACGTGGCAGGTAGAACAGCCAGCAAGGATGTGTGGGGGTCACGCCAGGGTGGTATGAAAGTGACCAAGGAGATCTGAAGCTGTTCCCTGAACTCCCAGTGAGACTTAGGTTGTAGTGACACATGTTCAAGGTCTAAGCTTTTGGCCATAAAAATGCCTTTTGGAGTTTTAAAATATGATCGCTAAGTCTTTCCTAACTCCAAAAAAAAAAAGCATTGTATCAGCACAAGAAAAGTAGATTTTATCAGTTAGGGAAGCATTGATCCCATGACCAATATTAATCTCTCCAGAAGGGCACGTTTTCATGACTTTCTCTTTCGTGCAAAGCAAATGTAATCAATTCTGGTATATGCAGGCACGCACGTGTGCATATTCATATGTATGCTCAGTGTTACCTCTAGATACAGGCTATAGTAATCTCCCTGAACTGTAAATATCAATGTATACTCCAGTACTGCCTTCTTATGTGGAAGCCCACCATGATTATGGTGTGGTGTATTTTTTCCTTATCAGTGGGTTTAATAAAGAGTGGGGCTTCTGAGCAAAATAATTCTGAAGAAGTTGCTGTTTTATGGCAAAACACAAGTGCTGTTCCTCTAGAAAGACATAGGTCTTGGTACTCCCTTACATGGTTACCCCAAGATCTAGCTGCAGCCTTTGGCTGCTCATGAATGGGAACGTAAAGAAGTAGCTTTGCTACAATGTAGTGCTAAGTTTTGTTAAGTGAACTTTACTACTGACAATCATGTTATGTTCTATAGTTTCCTGGAGGTACCACATCTAGGCTTCTGCTCGGTAAACCAGGAAATGACAGCACAGCTCGTGACAGCTGAATACTTGCTTTGGGAGCCCACTGAGGTATTCTCAAAACAGTGGGCACTACCTAAGGATGATAGCTTGTTTCTCCAAGTTCTCTAAAAAAAAATAAAGAAGACATTTTAATATTTGAGTGTAAGTCAGTTGTGCCTGTCTCTTCTAGCACGTGTTTATTCTTCTTTTCTCCATGCATCTTTATTTGCTGTGACATTTCTTCATTGTCTCTTGTATGAGTATGTGAGGTCTTCTAAGCTGGGATTTTGCCTTCCTCTACATTGGATAGAGCCTGGTCCTATTTATCTGTGTTATCTGTGTGGAATGTATTGTAGATGAGAGCTTCTGCCCATACCTAAACTGTTAATAATCAATGGAAGAGCTGAAAATTGGACCCAGTTCTTCAGGTCTTGAGGGTTTCTCTTCCCCTCCTGAATTTCATAAAAGATATTTCACACAGCTCTAAGAAACCACAGACTCATATGGCTTAAAAAGAGGTGGCCAGCAGCCAACTTTCAAATAAACACACTCTGCTCTTTCATTAAAAGAAAACATTATCATAATATTAAATTACAAGTCAAATGGTGAAGGTATCTTTCCCTGTGTACAAGACATTACCCTTTGAAGTCCCAGAGCCCAGAGTAATTTTCACCGCATGAGTATGAGCAAGAAAGAAAAAGGGAAAAAGTAAATAAAATGGTAACATTGGTTGTTCTTCACATTCCTCCCCTGGTTACAGAAACACATGTGTTTGGACAGCGAGTTTCTTGTTACCCACATCTTTTTCTTTTCCTGAACTTTAATGCCCCTTATTTTTTATTCATTGTCTAGGATACGTTACCTTTCTGGTATGCCTCTCCGTATTGACAAATAAAGGCTAACACTGCAGCTCTACCTTTGTGTAACATTTTGAACTCAGATATTCTATTTAAATTGTTGTTGACGCTGTTGCAAGAAAAGGTAGGAAGATTGCCAATTAATCTAGCTGAGATAAAGGAGAAATTTCATGAAAGAGCTGAGAAAAGGCCAATTTTTGTCCCAGTCATAGATAGCAAACCTATTAGATGAAAGAGAACTAGTCCTACTGATTATTGCTATTTTTCTTCTTTAAAAAAAAAAAAAAGCAAATAAAACTCACTCATAGACTAGCATGCTAGCACTTTGTAGAATGCAGAACTGGATGGTCAAGATTGGGAAGCCAGGAAAGTGACCTGGCAAAGCAGCATACGAGTCTGCCTCATTCTACATTTCTGCCAACAACTTTCTTTGGTCTTTGTGATCACACACTTTCTTATACGCTGACCCCTTCCAGCTCGTATGGGGACTTTATCTGCTGCTGATAGAGGTTTTCTTTGGCAGCTGCTGAGTGTCTGTCTCTATCACCATGTATCACAATGCATTTAGCATTCTAGGTGCTACAAAAAACACCAAAAAATCTGTTCCGTCCTTGAGTTTACTTTGGATTTTTTGGTTCTGAACTCTTTCTTAAGGGATTCCAGATGCTTGTTCTTCATACAGGTTGTACACTTGCTAACCGTTAAAGGTTGCTATTGTCTGTCTCTTGGAAACTCTGATGGTCACTTCTGCTAGCTTGGTTACTGGGCAAGATTCTTGGTGAAGTCTTGCTGTTCTGGTTTCCCAGCATGTTAGTGTTTTAACTACTTCCCAGTTCATTTGTCTTTAGATGAAAAGACGTTAAGCATAAGCAGTAACGACTTTATTCTCGTCTCTTCTGTGAGTCTGAATTGGTAAGTGATGAACAGTATGTTGCAATAACTATCAGGTCAAATTACTCGCTGTTTGTCCACCTTACTTACCTTGATACATTTGAACTTCTCTTTCAAATGAATTAACCAAAATGAGAACTGTAGCCATAACTCTAGTGATCAGAATGCAGCCTACAGTGCTTTGCTATGTTGTTGCTGTGAAACCCCCCTTCAGAAGAAATGTTGATAGTACTAGCTCAGTAATAGTAAACACCATTTCTGAACAGGTCTATACTAGCATCAGACCAAGGAGAACCAGCAATGTTGCGGTTCTAGCAGATCTCTCTCATTCTGCATTCTATGCTCTGTACCTACTGCTGATTTCTCTGGATGCTTTTTTTTCCAACAGCAGTATTTCTGCTATGTTAGAATAAGAGATTCAAGTCTCATTCTTATGCTTTCATACTGAGATCGGTACTTGAAATCACACATTGTGGTTTTGATACCAAAGTGTATTTCAGTATTAGGACGACAAAAACTGGGAGCTTTTCCTGCTGCAAGAATTTTTGCCTTCTTTACAGAGGCTCTTCTTGTACCAACACATTAGAAGTGGCTATATAGCTGTAAGCATCCTTATATAATTGTTGGTTTAACAGCATTTTCTACAGTGTCTGAGGAAAAAATCAAATAGCTGGTACCTCTGCATCTTCCTGCTCATATTAACTACTCTGCTCAAGTTTTATGTGGGTTGTTTGCTTGGTTTGGGGGTTTTTGGGGTTTTTTGGGCTGGGAGCAGTGTCTTGGGTTTGATTTACTTATTTATTTTTTAAATTATGAATTTGCAATGCCTGTGAGTTTTCTTTTTGATAGATTTGTTTAGACTTTTCCTAATCCTTTGCTCCTTCTTGGGTTT
The DNA here is from genome assembly GCA_011057875.1 of Pterocles orientalis. Classification (NCBI taxonomy): domain Eukaryota; kingdom Metazoa; phylum Chordata; class Aves; order Pterocliformes; family Pteroclidae; genus Pterocles; species Pterocles orientalis. The sequence continues at coordinate 2,436,489 of WKFP01015522.1, read as the reverse complement.
TGATGAACGTCATCTTTGTCGCAGCCTTAGAAGGGAGAAAAAGAGTCTCTTGTAGTAGAAGCAGTGAAATAGCAGGCTCCTTGAGTCTTCTGTCTTTCTGTAGGGTGTTTTAACTCCTTCTTGCCCCTTTCATTAAAAGGAAGCTGGGAGCAGAGCCTGTTTTAAAGAGACTACATAAAGGAAACAGTAGCCTAAGATGCTTAATAAAGCACTCCATCGTTAGTAAGAGTGTTGAAAGAAAAAGAGCTAGAGGATGTTCACAGTGTTATATGTTTACCACTGATTCCAGGAGGAGGATTTTGTGATTTAGAAGAGAAAATACAGTATGCCCAATAGCAGGGAATCACAAACAATGCTCTTAAAGATTGTTATGGTCAAATGAAATGGGCACTCACTCTTTACAAATGACATTATGTGTATTAGACTGTCCTTTTGCGATTAAACATAAATTTTTTAGCTGAAAACATGGCATCTGGTGCTTTCCCAAAGTGGTAGTTCCATTTTTTTCTTGCTACATTTGTCATTACCACATCTTGGAAACAACTATATATATTGATCTGAATGATTTATATGTCCTCTATTTAATTTAATATCTGAGTGTTTTCTCATAATTAAACATAGATGTGATGGAATCTTTTTCTTGTTTCATTGTGGGCAGACTGTTGTGCAAATATTACATTTATGCGTGAGAGCACAGTGCACAACTGTGCCCACTCCCTTCAAGGCAAAGCTGTATTGAGAAGCTCTTTGCATGCAGTTTGTGTACAGGGCTTTGAGTATTAGCACGGAAACCATCTAGGAGCATGTAAGTTTTTAGGCATTTCTCTTCTGCTGCTGGTATCCTCTCAGTGTTGCCGAATTCTCTGGTAGTCATGTGCTCTTCAGCTGAGAGTGGGTTTTGGTAGGTTTTAATGAAACTAAGAGATGATACTGTTTCTGATATGAAATTGCAAAAGGATGGAATTATCTGCCATGTATGGATTAGTTTTCAATCCCAGAGTAATTTCCTAACAGATTCATACAGTAGCTGAATATTGGAGAACAGCTTGTTGGATTCCACGGCAAAGGGTGCTGGAGAAATTCGCGTTGGCTGTGATAGTCCTTCCTTCTTCTTTTGGTAAACCAGGAGAGTTAATAAGACAACAATAACAAAGTCTGTGAATACCACTTTCCCTGTGTTTTGCTAAAAGCATCTTCCCCAAGAGGCTGATCCCACCATCTGCGGTGTTACACGCAGTGACTCAGGGGGCTGATAACAGCGCAGGAGTGCCAGCCCTGTTCGCGAGCAGTGTCTCTGCCAGACACGATGCTGTGGCACGAGAACCTCTGCTCCTATCTGGGAGGAGCTGCCTGAGAAAGATGCGTATCTAATAAAACTCCTTTTAATAGTGTATGGATCATCCTTATAGCTGACTTATGGTGGTATGCAAGGGTTAAGTTCTCAAAGGGGAATCCTTAGATGATGAAGAGCTGTTGGCAGTCATCCTTGTGTCAAAGGCAGATCAAAGAAAAAAGAAGTGCGGGAAATGTGCCTTTGTGCTTGAATAGCCTCTGTGAGCAGTGCAGCCCCTGGGGGATTCTCAGAGCAGGGCATACCTTTAGAGCATTCCTAAGGCTGTTCCCAGTAAAACAAGAAACACTAAGTAACCTCGAAGATCAAGGCAGCTCAAGGACAGCTTAAAGTCACTTTTGTCCTTTCCACTTAAGTTACATTGTGTGAAATCACGTAACTGAAAATAATTTTCTTTTTACTAAATTGAATTCTACAGGCACAATTCCACGTTCATTGTAATTATTCAGTCAAAACCTGGATCTAAAAATTATATTTTTTCACTTTCTTGCTGGCACACAGTTGCTCTTTTGCTGCAAACTGTTGCACTGCTGTGCTGCGGCAGCTGAAGGGCAGGAACACAGAGCTCCTGCCACGGGCCACAGAATGCAGAGGCACCCAGAAGCTGGTAGCTGAACCTCTCCTGGAGGGCAGCTCTCTAGTAATTTTGTCTCCCATTTCTCTTTTGCCTAATTTTATTGATCACTCTGGGCAGTTCACAGAAGGGTTTTTTGGCATTTTAGCATATGAGTGTGTTGAAAACTAAATAGTCTGTCTCAAGGGAAACTGATTTTTGGAAATCTTGTTTCAATTCTAATCATGATGAAGATTCAAAAGGAGAACCTTGGAAGGTAAAATGTATTTCCATCATGTATTCCTTCTTGGTTCTTCTTTGAAGCTGCTTGAAAAACCTCTGTTAAGAGCTGGTCACGTGCCCCTTAATTTTATTAATCTCAGAGTTATACATCTGTAAGCCAGTCATCTAAGCTATACACCCTCTGTGATGATGGCTCTTTGACAGTTTAAAATAGGTATCTTAGGGTGCAATTTCACATCCCTTTCCTCTAATGACAAAGCCAGCTTGAAAGGCTTACATCCTTCCTCTCCCCTCTGCTTGTCATCCTTCTGGTTTTGACAATGTAACAATTTCTGTGGCCCAGCTGTAAACTAGATTGAAAATATTGAAAGGTTAACCTAAAAAAATTAACCAAAGAGAAAGGAAAAATTCCATTAAGAATGGATGGTGGTTTTATTGCAGAAAAATGAAAAAGTTTTTTAAAATTTAAAAAGGGAACAAAAGGTTTTAGGAAAAATTTTTTTTTTTCACTTTTTGGTTCCATGAACACTTCTGATTTTATTTTTATTTCTTGTTTTTTCCACCTCTGTTTTGAACATTTTATGAACCCAAGAAGATCCATATTCCCTGTGAGAAATACACAGTTATGTCTCCTTTAATTTTTAAAAAATGTTTCTTTCCCCGTTAATGTGTATAGAGGAGCAAGGGAACAAAAAGTAACAGGTTAAGAGTTCAGGATTTGGAATTCTGCTGTCTCCAGTCACCCCAGTGTGAACAGAGAAGAGAAACTTAGGAGAGCAGAATGGAGCTCCCCTCAACAGTGCATCTCAAAGGAAAGCCTTTGGACAGTTGGGTAGCATGTGATTGATTCCTGGCAGCTTTAACAGAGGTGAGACACAATGCAAAACTTGGCCCTTGTTATCTGTGAGTAATAAGCAGTTAGCATTATAAAAACAGACACATGAATAATGAGCAGCTGTGCTATAAAAAGATAAATCTTTCTAAGTTAATGTGACAATATGTACGCACATGAGTATGTGCTTGTATACACCACACAATCAGTAGATTAGGAAGACGCAGTAGATGGCATATTTTTGGATTTCAACAAGTGGTTTTGGCATGCTGTTTCTCAACTGTAATTAAAATAGTCATTCAGATGTGTTTCAGTACATGTACAGTGGAAACTGAATAAGAAATCATAATTAGCAAGCTGCTATTCAAAGGCAGTATGCCAAGTGAGGGGAGTAGTATCAAGAGCAGGACCCAAAAGTTCCATCTTGCATCTTATCTAATAGGTGAGTTTTTGAGGAAAAAATGTAGATGGCATGGGCAAAACTTCTTTTGGGTGTGTTCTGTCTAATAGCTGTAGCACAGTGGTGGAAACCTGCAATGTACTGCATTTAGTGCCAGAGCTTAGAGAGTCTTTGCTTTTTTAAGTGCAGTGAAGTGATTTTATTAGAAACAAAGATTTGGGGCTTGAAAGGATGAGCACACGCTTTACAAAGCATTGGAGAGGATAAAGAGTGGTTGGACAACATGATTCAGGAAACATCACTATCCAGGGAAGGAACTAGGCACCGAGTGACCGAATAGGGAAAGCAAGGAAATGCAAGACAAAGCAGCATTTCATGTAGCTAGGGGCAGCCAGGAAGCAGGCGTGCTGTGAGCAGTGGGAAAGAGGACTGTAGGAATTCTGTACAGCTGTAAATGTCTAGTTATTCTGTATGTCGTGGAAACTGCAGATGATCTTTGGCAATCCAAGTAAATATATCGCAGGGAGTTGCTCAGTGCCTGGTTGTGAAAAGCTCTTCAGACTGATCCTCTTACCACACTTCAAGAAAGATTCTTGTCAGTGGTCAGCAGGTGGGCAAGGAGGTGGCATTCTGTTTCTTGTGGATGGGGTACCAGATAGGATTGCAAGAGCTGAGTGGGTTCTCTGAAGTAAATAAACAAGAGATGCCAAGGATAGTCCATAGTAGCAAAAATAGCTGGTTTTAGTTTCACAGAAAGTAAATAATTTTTAGAAATCTTCTAATGGTGACAAAGAAGAAGGATGTATGAGGTATGTTCTTAGATGCCATTCATGTTCTGGACATAGAACAATACAGAAAGTTAAAAAAAAAGTCTGTAAGAATTCTGATAGCCAGATACGTTGTATGAGACTAGGGTCTATGAAATGCATGTCTGTATTCTCTGGGGGAAAGACACTGTGTGGTTTGACTGACCTCCCGTTCACTGGAGGGGAAGCAACTTTCTAGGCTTGTTAGGCCAGACTTGTTTGGATGGTGTTAAATTGTCAGGGGAAATTATAGAAAAGCAACGACTAAAACCCACTTGTTTAGCAGAGGGTCAAGATGTCAAGAATAAAATTAAAGAAGGCACCAAGGACGGAAAGAAGAGTTCTTTAATTGCCTACTGCCAGCGTGATGAGGCTGGAGAATAAACAAGTGGCACTGGAAAGGAATTACTAATTTCTAAAACTAAGTGCTGATAAACTGGAATTTCTCAGACTAGGATGAAAGATTCCTGTGACTGGACTCAAAGGACAGAACAAGGTTGGGAACATCATTGCATGTCAAAAAAATGACATTTCTTCTTTCCCCAGCCATTGAACCAAATTATCTTGAAGGCCAAAAGATAATTAATACCTAAAATAAATGTTGATGTGCTTGCTGATGGCTGCTATAGACTGTGAAATCCAACTGGAGGCCTGGATCAAATCCTAACTAGCCTGTTGTGTTTAAGGGGAGGAACAAAGCTTTTGTGTGTGTGAAGCCTTCAACACAAGTGGCGTATTGGAAGTTTCATTCTGCCAGTATGAGAACATCTTTGCAAATGTTGAGTAGAATAGATTCAAATCCTCATATCACATATTAGGATATTGTCTTAGACCTGTTCTTAGCAAATAAAGAATTGAGGTAAGAACTGAGCTCAGAACTAAGCCCAGATATTGTACAAGTGGAAGTGGGTGTGGCTTGTATAAACACTTCTTTGAAACAGAATAAAATCTGAAGTAGTCTGATATGTACTTCAGCCTAGATAGGCAAATAAATGGACTTCAGTGCTTAAATAATGTCTGAAGTTCTGCATCTTGATACTTCCAGAAGAGGTAAATAGCACAGAGTTTAAAACAATGCCACACTAACTCGGTTGAAAGAAAGGCTCTGGACAGAAAAATGCAGATAATACTTGGGTTGTTTGTGTAAACGGCTAGAAAGCCACAAACCTGTAGCTAAAAGGGGAGGCTATGCTGGTTTAAAAAATAAGGGGGTGGAAAAAGTACATTGCTTAAAGGAAGTTGAAAAGTCGAAAGTTTAGCAATAGGTGAAGAAAGTAAAAGAAATTAAGAAGAAACCAGTAGCAGAGTTAGGAAGTCTAAGGAGGTTTTCCAGGTGCGTTAGTAGCAAAAACATCTTAGCAATAATATGGATCTGTCATAGGTGTGTGTGGTAGATTTGTCAATAACAGAGACAAAAGGAAAAAACATTCAATAAGTATTTCTCTTCTAGGAGAAAAAAAAACAAAACAAAACCCCCCCAAAATCAATGCTTCACTGTCACAGAAATAATGCGATAGTTTTCATAACAACAAGTTGTTGTGAAAAAGCAGTTATTAAAATGCCTAGTTTGTAAAACAACTGGTCAAGACAGCTTGTGTTCAAGAAATTTGAAAGAACTACCTAAGGGGCTTTGCAAGACACGTATTGAATTTTTCAGTAAGTGTTGGGATACTGAGTAAATTTTGGAGAACTGGAAGAAACTTAGTGTTGCATCAGTATTTAAAAAGGGTAAATGGAATGTGCTGGATGGCTGTATTTAATTACACGTGCTGATATACTCTCTGCTCATGTGAATAAGACTACTTGTAAATACAAAGATTGCTGCTGTAACATCAGTTTGAGTTACTATATCAGATATAAGATCAAAGAACTAGCAAAGAGTTGATAATCACATGTCAATCTGAAGGGCTTATTTGAAAAGGCTTCTTGTTGCAGTGTCATTTTTTTAAAATGCATTTACAACTTTGACAAAAGTCATAGTGTGGATGCAGAACATCCTGACTTCAGTCACGTGCTTAAATCGGTAACTCTTGATACGTACTTTAGTGTGTCTGTGTCACATGTAGGTTTAAAATAAATGTGTAAATAGGAATTGTTGTCAATTAACTCTGCCTGTAAGTTTCCTGGAAGGGTAAAGTCTGGCCTCTGTGCTGTTTAACAGTTTTAGCAGTAAGTCAGAAGACAACATGAAAACTGTACTGGTGATTGGCTGATAACATACAGTCAGGAAAAAATATGGCAGAGTCCGACTCACCCGTGCAATGAAACCAGGAATCTCAAAGGGAAATAATGTAGATTTGGAGGGCAAGAATATCTCTTCTGGAAAGAAATATGCCTGAGAAGACTTGACATAATGTTGGAGGATCAACGAAGGGGATTTATGTTGACTAAAATGACCGAGGAGATTGTTGCATGGATAAACGGGGAGATCTCGGAATGGCCATTCTGCACAGCGTGGCATTAGTGTGTGCTGATGTCTGCTTTTCAGCAAGGACCCTGAGAAACTGGAGAGGACTCTAAGAATATCATAAAGTATCACCTTATATAGTAAGCTTTGCCAAAACTGTGTTTTGTCATGTTGCTTCCCTTTTTGACCGTTACCTGCAGTCTATTTGGACAGAGTACAAAAGGAGTGATGAAGTAAGCAAAGGACATGGGGACCAACCAACTAATGAGCAAAGAGTAGAAGAGTTTAATAGCAAGCAGCAGGAGGTCAGTGACATTTTCAAGGTGAAAGGTTAATAACTTAAAGCTGTAAATACTCATGAAGGAGAGACATTATTTATTGAGCTGAAAGTGGAAGGTTTAGAAGTAGTTGAAAAATACTAGGACAGGTAGTAGACAGTCTTCTCGTTGTCTAGTCTGACTTCCTGACAGTCAGATCTATTGGTCTGTGCCTTAGCTTATCTTCTCAGAGAAGCAGTGAGAAATACTGAGTTGCTATTTGGATGGGGAAAAACACTATAAAATGCTCTAAAGGAAATTCCTATTTTGGCAAGAAGATGGCTCGGCTGACGTAGAATTGATTTCCCACCACGAGTTCTATAAGTATTTTCTGTAATTTTTTTTCTCTTCTGCAAAGTAACATCAGGATTCAGGAAAAATTTCAGCCCTGCAGATGTCTGAATGTTTTTTTTTTTTCCTGTAAGGTAGTGAAAGAAATAGAATTACCTTCTGAGTGCTGGCGGCTTCTCATTTTACTGTGTTTCATTACAGAAAAAGCAATGAATTTGTGCTGTGCTGTTAGAGATGCTATCTCTTTGCTGTGACAGTTGAATATTGTTACGTTTACTGCTTCTTCCTGATCATTTTATGTTCTTTAATGGCAGACTTAGCTTAAAATCATCGATCTTTTTTTCTCTCCGTTTCTTATTTCTTTTCACTTAAATAATTGTTTTTTTGCTGGTCAAGACAAAGAAATAATGTAGTTTGTAAGAGACAGTCTTTATTTATTTAATTCTGAAATTCATGTCATGCAAGAATTACATACAAAAATGTATGAGAGGATATGATGCCTCTGCTCGTGGTAGTCTGCTACTGGAACTTGCGTTTGCTAGTGAAAAAGAAGAGGAAAATCCCAAAGGTGTTTGTTATTGATGGTGGATGGGGGGAGTGCAAATGAAATAGTTTGATTAAGTTTTAGTTTTATCAGGAGAAATGTCTCTAGCAGTACTTCTGCTGTGACTGTGCTATGTTTTGTGTGTCCCATGGTATTCAGGCTATTTCCAAAATACATGAGGAGCTTTGAGCATGTGAGGAGATGAGTGGGTGGAACAGACTTCACAGAAAAAGCCCTGAGGGAAGTAAATACTGAAGCTACAGCAGTGCTTAACAAAGACCGGGAGATGTAGATTTGTTTGCAATATGTGGTTGATTTTTAGTGTGGATTTTTTGGACCGTTTTATTAAGAGATTCCCCAATTGTTTTTCATAAGGCAAGCCAAGTAAAGAAAGCCTTTCATAAGGCTGGCCGAACAAGAATTCCTATTCTTCTTGAGGATTTCATCCCATTGTTGAAGACACCTTACTTGGCAGACCTGTGTCGGTGTCTTATATACAGTGCAGAATCAGCTTTTCAAACATTATGTCCCTACATATTTGAACATAGAGGCAGGAAAAAATGTAGCGTTTGACAATTGGTCTGTGGAGACCACAATTCTGTCATCAGGACAGCGTGTGTCTGCTGCAGCATGATGCTGTTCTGTTCTAAAGTAATCCTGTCCTCAGGACAGCCCATGAAGACTGATGACTGTCTTTAGTTCTATAATAAAAGTTGTAAGGATACGGCATTCTCGTGCTATGAAACATTTCACAGCATTTTATTGACTATGTGGTGCACATTGTCATATATATTAAAATGAAAATCATTTTAGCATTTTAAGATCAGACCAGATATTGCTGAAAAACTAAAAGCAGTGGTAAATTTGAAAAAGTTGAACGTGTGTTCAAGTTTTGAAGATTTTTGGTTTTCTTTGTCTAGATCCTTCTGTATGTTTTCATAATGATAGTGTGCAAATTAGTTCTGTTGAAAGTATCGTAGCAGTTAGTTCTGCTGAAGTATCTTAGCTGTTATCAATGGCATGTATATCCATCTTTGTCTCAACTGCAATTAATGTGGGTAGGATTCCTGTCTCCCCGACATAGTTTCACATTTTTATATTGTTGAATTCATAACCCACCTGGTTGAGGTTTGAAAGCAACTAATTTTGCATCTCTCTGTCTTTGAACACCTTTTGAACACAAATATGTTTCTTTTGGACAACTTGTTTATGGTTCCTAGAAAAAAAAATACCAGGGAAAATCTTAAATAAAGATTACTGCATGCTTAGTTTGAGACTTGTGTATTTTCACTTGCACAGGTTAAAGAAATAAAAAGGTTGTTGTTTGCATGAGTTGTTCCAGTGAGAAGTAATAATTTTGGTAAATTTTTTTTTATTTTGAATAACAAGAATTCGATCCAGAAGATCATTTCCATTTAAAACCAGCTAATCTTAGCACGCTGGAGTTAATATTCACATTAGTGAAGTAGGAAATAATTTCTGTGGCCTTTTATATCTTGAGATTTTGGTCTTTTTTTTCCAGCACAACCAGACTTTACCTCAGGACTCTAAGATTTGATCTGAATAAAAATGCACAAATGTGTATGCACTGGTGTGGTATGTTCAGATGTCACAGTTACCAATGAAGGTTTCTATAGATGTATGACAAAGGGATCCCTGAGACAGAGCGCTGCAGGCGGATTAATAAGAAGGGTATTGGTGAGAGTATTACTAGGTATCGATTACAAGAAAGTTACCTGATACCTTTGAAAATCCATGCTTTATGCCTGGCAGTAAGAAAGAAATCTCTTCTCTGAATGTTTACATCGACGCAAACGTTTTGTTAGTGTTACTTTCAGACGGGGCACTGTTCTTGTGTGGTGAAGATGAGAACCCTTACGCAGGTCCTCCTGAAAGATTGCTGATAAATCCGTGTCATGTATTTACAGCTGAACTCTTCTAATTATAGAATGGTTTCGGTCAGATTGGACCTTTTAAAGGCCATCTAGTCCAATCCTACTGATGTGGGCAGGGACACCTTTCGCTAGATTGGGTTTCTCAAAGCCACGAGTGCTTTAGAGATGTAGTTGTTCGCAGGCAGCTACATGTGCTGCTACTGCAAGACGGGCACTACTGGAGTATGCAGTGTCTCTTCAGAGATTATATACTGGTAAAAATGAGAGTTGGTAAAGAATAGTAAAGAATACATTAGTAAGTGAAGTATTTTGTTGTAGATGTGCTTCTGGGAAATGCTAGGACTGTTTTGAAACATCATCAGGACAGTACTGCACCAGTGTGCTGTAATGAGGCCAGCTGTAACATAACAGGGCGTTGCTGAATATATGTTCATGTTTAGTAATATGAGGACATAGTTTTGTATAGAAATACCAAACTCTTACCCTGTTCTTTTTGTTTTCTTACAGTTGTTGTTTCCTGTTCTGGATCACACGAAGAAAACTCTTCTTCACCAAATCCACCTCAGAAGCTCTCCCTGATAAAAAATAGGATGGTGTCATTGCATCAGCCTTCTAAACTAGGTACTGAAGTCCTCTTCCTTACATTCTCCTTATTTCCACTTCAGAATTGGGGTGTAAGGTAGATGCTGACAGTCACAAGGACCCTTTACCAGAATGCTGTGCCACTGGTTTTCTGACTGAAAATGAGCAATTACTCAGAAAGGCCAGTGTACCCTTATGGGAATTCCTTACCTCATTATAAAGAACTCCAAAACCAAACACAGGAAAAAAAGAAAAAAATATAATAATAATCATCGTTATCATCATCTCCATCAGCATAGAGAAATCCACTAGATTTGGATTTGGGAGTTCTTGAAATAAAAGCCGGTTAGTGAGGCTGGTACATGGTAGTGTCAGATAGGTTGCAGCTTTCAGTGTTCTCTTATACTGTGACCACATGAGTGTACCTGGTTCTTCTTACTCTGTGATTTGTGCTAAATGAAAGCTTCTTACTGATTGATCTTTCCATCACAATGCAATGCACATGACCTGTTGCAGAAAGCTTAGAGACCTTTTTTTACCAATGTCAACAACTTCTCTGATCTATTTCAGGCTCTTCTTCATGCATTCAGATCATCTCAGGCCTCAAGTTGTGGCAGATAGGCTTTATATAGCCCAGAGAGTATGGGAGTCAGGTGCTTTTGAAGGAGAACATTGTGTTCGCTTATCTGAGCTGCAAACTGCTTTTTGTAAAGCACATTCTGAGTATTAAATCTGCATTGGTACAGTCACAGAATCATAGAATCACAGAATGGTTTGGGTTGGAAGGGACCTAAAAGTTCCAACCCCCTTGCCATGGGCAGGGACACCTCCCACTAGCCCAGGTTGCTCAAAGCCTCATCCAGCCTGGCCTCAAACACCTCCAGGGATGGGGCATCCACAGCTTCTCTGGGCAACCTGGGCCACTGCCTCACCACCCTCACAGGAAAAAATTTCTTCCTAACATTTATTTTAAATCTACCCTTTTTCAGCTTAAAACCGTCCTATCACCACACTCCCTGACAGAGTGCGTCTCCATCTCTCCTGAAGCCCCCTTTAAGTACTGAAAGGTGCTATAAGGTCCCCCTGGAGCCTTCTCTTCTCCAGGCTGAACAACCCCAACTCTTTCAGCCTGTCCTCATATGGGAGGTGCTCCAGCCCTCTGATCATCTTTGTGGCTCTGCTCTGGACTTGCTTCAACAGGTTCATGCCTTTCCTGTGCTGAAGACTCCAGAGCTGGATGGGGTACTGCAGGTGCCTTCTTGTCCTTCAAGACCTCTCTCAATCCATTCTCTGCCCAGCCTGTATTTGTGCTTGGGATTGCCCCAACTCCGGTATAGGACAATCATAGAATCATCAAGGTTCATCAAGGATCATAATTCAAGGATGATCAAGTCCAACTGTCAACCCAACACCACCTAACCCACTAAATCATGTCCCTAAGCACCTTAAACACCTCCAGGGATGGTGACTCCACCACTTCCCTGGACAGCCTGTTCCAATGCCTGATCACTCTTTCAGTGAAGAAATTTTTTCTGATACCTAGCCTAAGCCTCCCCTGGCACAACTTGAGGCCATTTCCTCTTGTCCTATCACTTGTTACTTTAGAGAAGAGGCCAGCACCCACCTCACTACAACCTCCTTTTAGGTAGTTGTAGAGAGTGATAAGGACCTTGCACTTGGCCTTGTTGAACTTCATGAGGTTTGCACTGGCTCACCTCTCAAGCCTGTGAGGTCCCTCTGGATGGCATCCCTTCCCTCCAGCATGTCGACCACGCCACACAGCTTGGTGTCATCGGCAAACTTGCTGAGGGTGCAGTGGATCCCACTGTCCATGTCACCAACAAAGGTGTTAAACAACACTGGTCCCAATACCGACCCCTGTAGAACGCCATTCATCACTGGTTTCCACTTGGACATTGAGCCTTAACCCTTCTATGATTCTGTGATTCTGGGATGCTTCCATTTCTTCTTTTTATCGAAGTTTAGTTAAAGTATGGCTAGTCTTCTGGAGGGTCTTATGTTTTTCTTTCTGCCCCATGTTTGTTGCTGTATATCTTCATCATTTCCCTGACCTTAATTCTGTTCTTTTTACTTGTCTTTTCTCATTGCTAGGAATAATGATGTCATTTGTGTTTACAAGGTCTGAATACCCTCTGAACTTCACGATCCCCAATAGGAATGTTTAGGCTCTTATTATTGCTCATATGGCCTGGGGGTCCTCCAGTTATTACTGTAATATTATTATTACTACTGAAAATAAATATTGTGCAAGTTAATATCATCTTACCATATCTATTCATCCCCACTCTGTGTGCAAGAGCTTTGTGCAGCTAACATCCCTTCAGGGAGTTTATATTAGATTGATGAGAGAACAGTGAATTACTTCTTGTCTGGTTTATAATATGCTGATTATGAAAAATTGTGGCCAGGATGATCTAGTGTTCTCTGTGCTGTGAATGGACTCTGGAGTTTGTTAAGAGGGTGTTGTCCATACTCTGGAGGAAAGCAAAACTGTTTAAAAAAAACAAATGTAAAGCTTGCACTGCTCAGATATTTTGATTGAAACCCTGTCAAGCTCTTTCTGTTGCTGAGAGGGATGACCTTAGAGTTTTGTTTCTCTCTGCTAAAATGCTAAATCCATACAGTTTTCATCTCCATGCTGCACTAGGTATTATTCTCATTCCGGTTTGTACGTACATGTGGGCTAGATCTTCCACTGCCGTAACTTCACTGTTGATATTGGTGGGAGGATGCTGATTTACACCTGCCAAGAATTTGCAGGGTTGTTTTTCTTTCTGGCACGTTACTGCACAAAACAAGCTCTTTTTTTTCCCTTCAACTCTTCTATTTCTTTGGACAGATAGCTCTCATACATTGTAGATCTGCTCATTCATGTGCCCATATCACCCCTGCCCCTTGAACTGGGGAAGGCCTCAATGAAACCTTTGGTTTCTCATAACAGAAATCTCTTGTACCATCGGCTCAAGCTGTTCATGGGTGATGTCTACAGACAGTTTTGGAAAACCGGACTGGGTGTTATCTTCAGCTGATGTCCTGGTGTCCCAGGAGAGGCAGCAGCTGCTTCTGGAGAACAGTTCTTCCCGTGGAGATGTTGAAGGTAGGCAGAGTTACTGTTTCCCTCAGATGGACATTTGCTTTCTCCCAGCACTGGTAGCAGCTGCGGGTGGCAGCAACAGGAGCCAGCAGGCTGAGAACTTGGGCACATGTCACTGAAAATGCTGCCATATGCTGGTTCTGGAGCACAGCTCCTAAGCGTGCTGTCAGTGCCCAAGAGTCGCTAAGTGCTGTATAATGTATGGGTACTGCCTGAGCTGTGTGTGTATGTACCCTGTATACAGCCAGCCCCTTTATATACTCCTTTTGTCTCTCCCTGTTTTAAGATGAGCTGCTTTTGCTTACAGGGATTGGATTTTTCGTAGGAAACTCAATCCTTGACAAGCCAGGCCTGCCTCCACGTGTCTGCTGTCTGACTTGCAAAGTCTTTGACGTTTGTTTTGTTGCACATATCTTCACTCTGCTCTGTTTGGTTTCTTCTCATTCCTTCTGTCGCTTCTTTACTTATTTCCCTCATTTTTACTCTATTCTCTTTTCTCTGCTTTTGGTTATTTTTGGTTTTTTGCATAGTCCTTTCTTTTCATTATTCCTATATTCAAACTCCTTGTCCAGTTTCCTCTTACTATCTCTCTTCCATCCACACTGTGTGTCTCTTCTGTTTTGTTTTATTTTTTTTCCTCACAGGGGACATTTTCCTCCTGAACACCAGTAGGCTGCCAGATAGATGTGAGTTCAGCCTGCATAGCCCCATCCTGCCTGGGAGCTTGGACTCTTGTTTGCTGGAACTGGCCATATATTCACAGGATGCTGTTCCTCTGCTCCAGAGGTTCACAGTTGAAATCAGATGTGTGGAGACAAACAGAAATAAAATGATTTCTCTGAGAGCTGGCCATGAGGAAGATGCCGGGTAAGAAAATCAATACAGCTGTTTAGACTTTGAATTGCAGGGTAGGGTGGAGTCCCTCCAGTCCACTGTTTGTCAGTGTTTTATTCCTTCTTGAGATCATTGCAGGTACAACTTTCTGGACTGAAGCATACAGCTTCCTGACAGGATGTCTGTAACAGATCCAGGTTTTATGTGTTCCCTTTGCAAAGAACACACCTGCTTAGGACTCACTTTTCTTCCCTCACATTTGGAAGGATCAAGAGTGGTTGACTTTAACTGATGCTCGGACTATAGCTGTAAAATGCATTCAGTCCAAAGACTGCCTTGGCAACATGACTGATATCTTTAAGTATTCAAGGGGTCCTATTATTGTTACAAGAGTCACATTTCTCATTTTGAGGAAGGGTTAAATTTCCCTCTTCTGTAATTCCCTCTTTCTGTCTGCTAAGTTCAGGACCATCCTCTTTTGCTTCATTTGTGGAGTTCAAGGAGGGGGAAAAACAGAGGCTAGAGGTGAGAGGAGGTGAAGACCAAAAAAAAAAAAAGTACAGTAACCCTGGATCTTGTCCTGTATTCTCTTTTCTTTGATCTTCCCAGTGTTTTAGTTTTTCATTCCTGTGTGCAGCAGAATGTAGTAAGGAAGGGAAACGGGCAAAGGGAATGAATCACAACAGGAAAAGAAGAAGAAAAGTCCACATGTCATCTGATTTTGCCATTTTCCATGTGCTTGTTTTTCCTTTGCTGCAATCTGCCTTGTAAGAACCTGAGTCAGACACACAATAGAGATTTTTATTTCCATCACCTGACTGACTCCCATGGAGAACTTAAGCAGTTGATCTCAGTTCTTGTTTTCTTTGAATTTTTTGGCAATCCCCAGACTGCCATGGGGATCTGTAGCCAAGACTCCTGGTCAGCCAAAGACAGCAGAGTTTTACGGAGATAAAAAACTATTTATTTTCTTTCAGCTCCCTCTCTCTCTCTCCTGCTTTTAGCTATTGCTCACTTCCTTCGTGGCTACTCCTTCCCCTGCTTCTTGCCAAATTCACAAGGAATCTGTTGCATTTACTGGGACCAGTTTCTGATGTCCTTTTTTACCTATAACTGCCTTTACTTCTTTGAGTATTTGGCAAGCCTCTGCACCTGCAGCCACAGCTCCCTTCCCCTATGTAAACTCATAAAATACCCTTTTGATATGCCTAGCTGGCCAGACCAGGCTTTGATCACAATCAGTGCAGCATATCTGGAATGATTGTAGATACTGCTTAATGGCTTGTTTGAGCACTGCAAAACAATTCTACATGGAATCAAGATCATAATCTCTCTAAAAGTGATGGCATTTAGATTAATTGGAGTTAGCTTTACTGGAAGTTGGCATAGGCACTGGCATTACTTTTTCTTAGCACGTGTAATGAAGCAGTGGTAAGCTCAGAGAGTTCAGTATTAAGGTTTTAAAGATGGAAGGTGACTAAGTCCTGTTTTAAATCAAGGAGGGGAAGGAACAGAGGCAAAACAGAGTTCGGAACCATGTTAGGTAAAATACCCTTACTTTTTCCCCTCATTACAGGGATACTCTTTAAAAATCTCTGAACAATTCCAGAAAAATCTGAGTGTGCAGGCAGAACAAAATTTGTTTCTAACACAGTGATTGAGCTGCTTTTTACTAGGCAGGTAGTCTGAAATGTGAAATGAACATTCTCTCCATTAAGGTTTTAACAACATTGGTTGTTAAGAAGAGAGACCATCCCAAAGCGTTCCTGCTTTCCAGGGGCTTCCCTTAGGGACTGGGAGTTCTACAGGCTTTTGTGTGTTAACCAAACACTGACACACAATTTAGAGCAGAACAAGGAGGACAGTAAGCAAATGACCTTGAGACAGATGCGTATGCGTAGTACATAGTTTAACCATTGACCATTACTACCAAGGGATTGTCTTAACATCAGAGTAGAAACTTATAGAAAAAGGCTAGGTGGCACTTTTTCAGATAATCAGGCACTCCAGAAAATCCTGCTTTGGTCCCTTTCATCACCCCTCAATTCCAGGATGAAGCTACCCTTCATCATAAATTCTAGCTGCACCAGGCCACTTCAGTGAATTGTCCTCTTTTTAGAAATCTTCTCCTGATGGTGTTTCCTCCTTCAGGATCCATTAGCTGCACAGTTCCCAAAGCTTAGGTATATGTCATGGATAAAAGGAAGTTGCTGTCCTGTCCGCCTCACTAACCACTAGATTTATCATTAAATCCATAATATTGAAGCTGCCACTCTTTTTTTTTTTTTTTTTTTTTTTTTACATGTACCTTAGTAAAAGAACAACGAAACAAATGGACCTTCAGAGACACCATGTCATCTGGACGAGTATATACCACACCTATAGGGCATGAGTATTCTGAGTTACTACTGTTAGAGGGAGAACCACTGAGGGAGTGAGGTGTTTGACCTTCAATATATTTACAAAAATATAGAAGATTATATTTCTCATTTTCTCAGTACAGCTAAACATCAAGAGCCTGTAGCTTTGCTTGCAAGTCCAAGCCTTATTCATCTGGCACTTGGCTCAGAAAGCTGTCTTCGCTTTCTCAGAGTTACAGTTATGGTGCTTGTTCAGGTCACATCCAATGTCTTTCTTACTGTTTTGCTTATCCCACCTTTTCCCTGTTTACCACACAGACCCAGAAATAGTCACAGCTGAAAATTCTTCTGAGTCCTGTTTGTTTTGAGTGTTTTCACATGCTTGTGTTTGTTATTGACTGCAATTATTTCAGTGTTGTCAGCCAGAACTGTTTCAGTATGGAGTCAGTTTCTTTCAACTCTAAGTACTAACACTTCAGTGGAAATAAAAAAGCGTCACCTGGGGCAACGATAATCTTTTGTCTTTCTGTGGTCAATAAGCAAAGTTGATTTTCTTCTGTCTTTTTTGAAATATAAGGCACTGGACATGATACTCTTGGTAGGCCAAAAAGTTCATGGCCATGTGCACATATGGGTTTTCAGTTAGCCAACTTTACAAAACAATTATTGCTTAGTTTTGTTGTGTCTTTCTCCTTTTTCAGAGTGGTGGTGGTGTGAAAATGCCCTGCCAGCTTCTGAGGCGCTTATAGAAACTTACCATCTTTGACACTTCTACTAATATCTTGGTTTTATCCACAAAAGTGATTTAACTTCTACTGTCTTACGTGGAAACATTGCCATATAGCTAATCTGAATGTCTAGAAACACCTATGGTCGTTTAGGTTTCATAAATTAAGTGTCCAACTACATAAACCTTTGAAAGGGAGTGTTCTGGTAAGTGTCCTCGGAAAATGCCTAATATGTACTGACAACAATGAGCATGGCCATTTTGATTAAAAATGCAGCTAGAAAAGGAGAGGCTGTCCAGCTGTTATGTAAGACTATGATTTTTGAACACTACTCTGGCAGTATTTTTTATTGCCCCTCGTGCGTCTGATGAAATTGCACCCAAAAATACCAAATGGATGTTTATGAACACATACTTCCTGTATGGAGAAAAGTGAAGTAAAGCTTCGGATTTATGTGTTCACCAAGTGAGCCTAGAAGTACTTAGCATACATACCTTTGTGCAGTAACCCATGCAGGGTCCCCTTAATTCAGAAAAGGCTTCAGCTTTCCTGTTCAGCTTCACTGAATTTTTCACTCCTAGTGAAGAAATTGTTGTTCTTAATATTAAGACAGTCTTTCTTAAAATTCAAGATTAGTTACCTTTGTTGGATGTGGAAAGGCATGGCATAGAAAGGACTGCTAAGGAGGGGGAGGAAGACTCTGCTCAGCAGAGGAGTTTGAGAAGCTGATGAAAATCAGAAGCTGAAAATGCAAATCAGAAGTTGAAAATATAGGTTTGCATGGTGAATCTTGAATTCTCTTGCCTTAAGCATCAGGTTGCGTACAACTCCAAACTTTCTATCCATGCCGTTTCTCAAAATAATATCAGACTGGTAATCCTTCCATATGTGCAGATCAATTTTAACATCTCTATTTAGAAGAAGAGTAATACTACCTCATTACTTGAGATATGTTTTGACATAAAATCGATAGTAAAGGTATTGCCAAGCTTGGCTTATCTGAAAGCCTGCTGCGATGATCCATCTTCTGTTAGATCGACCACGGGCTTCGTTCCTGATTCCATTAAGAAAATTAAATTGGCACTGGCTAGCCTCTGTTTGGATAGTGGGATCAAGCAAAGAGAGTGTAATTATTTACAGCACTAGAAATCTTGCTGCAGCTGGATCCTGGGGTGGAGACTTTCTCTGAAAGGGAATACCTTGATGATGACGAGACTGTACACAGAAGTATTCTGGGTGATGCAAAGCTACTTGTCATTTTTGCAGTCTCTGGATGCTTGCCAGCTTTTCCTGTGGTGTTGTAAATGGAGTCAAATTTCAGTACCAGAGATATTTGAGTGCGGAACTGGAATGTTTCATGGGACCTCAGGGCTCTGACTCAGAAGAACTGCCGGTTCACACAAGTAGTGGTTAAAGACACTGGCTTATAACTTTAATGTGTATAATCTTTAGGGGAAAAGGGAAATGTGGGATGTAAAATGTCAAAGTGTAACAATTACAAAAACCAAATGACTTGGTAAAGACAACTCATAATGACACCACCACCACCCACGGACAACATCAAAACTTACAGCAATGGGATAATGGTGTAATGACAGCACAACGGACCAACAGTACTAAAAACCCACTACCACTTATAAAATTTGCAATCACTTATTAGTACTAAAGCGAGCAATCACTGATCCCAATAAGGAAACCTGCTGAACAAGCCCCAAAAGGAGGTGGCATAAAACTTCTCGGGTGTTATGGTATGTGCCAGAGAGAGAAATTAAGAGAGAAGAGAAAGGAAAAGGAGAGAAGAGAGAGAGAAAATTTTTCAGAGTCAGAAAGCATTTTTTTTCACCAGCCTTTGGATGCTGGGATGAGTCTGTCCTTGAGGAGTCTGTCAGCCTGTCGGGAGTCCTCAGGTGCTGGGCGCATGGCTTCTCTCTGTTTGTTCACCTTTCACAGCCAAAAGTTCTCAGGTCTCCGCCTGCCTTTCTCCAATGAGCATGGGGGGTGCTGGGCCTTAATGAGCACAGGAAGCGGAGAGGGGTGTCTCCTTAATAGGAGGGGGAAGGGTGGTGTGAAACCTTTCAAGCAGTGGGGTCAGTGGTGGTGCAGACCCTGTTCTGGATTGACTTTGGCTGAACTTTCTTTGTTGGCGCCTTGGAGCTGGGGGTACCAACCTTGTTAAGCAAAAGTTTGTCCTTGGTTAGTGAGGGGAGTGAAGCCTTTGGTGCGTTCTTGGCTGCTTCTTGTGAGCAAGGAAGAGGATGATTGCCTGTTGTCTTTGTACAACCAAGATGTTCGAGACATCCCAAGGCCTTCCCTTATCAGGGCCTTTGACAGGCAACTGGTCCTTTCCAGTCAGTTGTTGGTAGAGCTGGGGTGGTGTTGGTGCAGTTGGTACAGATACGAATCCTGGAGTTGTTTTTTTTTTTTTTGGCAGGGAGGTGGTTCTAGACTGCATTCTGAATCACTCAATGGTTCTACACAAGGTTTCCAAATAGCTTTGTGCTTCTAGAGCGGGTCCTAGATCAGGTTCTAGATTGCTTGAAAGGTCTAGAGCAGGTTCTAGATCACTTTATGGTTCTAGATCACGTCGTGTCACAGCTTGTCAGTTCTGATTCAGGTCACTTGCTGGTTCCAGGGAAGAATAAATATTTAGCTCACAAGTTTCAGGACCACTTCTTGGTTCCAGGGCAGGCCCCAGTCAAAGTGATGGTTCTAGACTAAGATCTAGATAACTTTGATGTTCTAGATCTGGTTCTAGTTCAGGCTCTGGCTTGCTTGAAAGTTGTAGATCTGGTTCTAGAGCGGTTTGAGGTTCTAGAGCTGTTTCCAGGCTGGCTTAGGGTGGGCTCTGAGGGGGGAGGACCTAGTTCAGGCAGCTGTTTTGGCTTCTCACCAGGATTTGGAATACTTGCTGATGGTGAGAGCAGGCTCCCTGGATTTTTTTCCTTTCTTTTTTGCCTTGAATGCTTTTTTTCTTCTTTGTGGCTCTTTTGACTTGAAGGCCCAGAGGATCAGCCCTCTTCTTTGTGGCTCTTTTGACTTGAAGGCCCAGAGGATCAGCCCATCAGCTGCAGCTTTCCTAAGTTTCTAGCACCCTGACTTGCCCTGCCTCTCTGGACCTTTTTGCTGGAGGCAACACTGGAAACTGGACGATCTCCTACTTGCCCATCTCCTTCGCAGCAACTGGTTGCCACGCTCCTGCTCTAGGTGCCAGCCTGCCTAAGAGCCTTGGCCATTTGGCTTTTGTACCCACTCTTGCGCCCAGAAGAAGTGCTTCAGACAGGGCGGAGGGGTCCATGCACCTCACAAAGGGCTCAGTGCTTCTAGAGGACACTCCAGAACTTGTACCACAGATGCAAATGCCAGGCTAACCCCAAAACTGAAGAAAAAACAGAGGAATTGCGCGGTTGAGGTAATCCCAAGCACAAATACAGGCTTGTAGTGTCCTTGTAGCGACAGGACAAGGGGTAGTGGATTTAAACTGGAGGAGGGCAGATTTGGACTAGATATTAGGAAAAAATTTTTTCCTGTGAGGATGGTGAGGCAGTGGCCCAGGTTGCCCAGAGAAGCTGTGGATGCCCCATCCCTGGAGGTGTTTGAGGCCAGGCTGGATGAGGCTTTGGGCAACCTGGGCTAGTGGGAGGTGTCCCTGACCATGGCAGGGGGGTTGGAACTCTATGATCTCTAAGGTCCCTTCCAACCCAAACCATTCTGTGATCCTATAAGATAGCGGCCTTGCTCTTGTATGAGATGCCACAGTTCTCCCAGCAGAGCTGGCAGAATGGACAGTGTATCTTTCTCAGCTGTGACATTTCAGAGGTTGGTTTATTGACTTAAATCACCAGTGGCTTTAATTTATTTTGATACACCAGGCTAGAAACAGAAAGTTTCAAAGTGCCTGGCTCATAAACCATGTAGGATTAAGGTGCAGCAGCTGAACTAGTCATTGTTTTTGGATGTGGGGCAGTAATCTCTTCAGTCGCTACCCTTAAATGTAACCCTGGTTGTGAATCAGAGGCTGTGGGCTACAGGTTCCTGCACTCAGGGGTCTGGTAACACTGGTGATACTACGGTGTCTCAGGGGATGGGTTGTACCTTGGTGGAGGTACTAGAGCTCTGTCTCAGTGCTTGGAAGGTTTAGTGTGCTTAATAGGTAAATTCAAAAGATTCTAAGACTGTTCTTACCTTCTGTGGCTTGTTGAACCAATTTGATTAAGACCCATGGATTTTTGTGGCAAACAGGTTGCAGTGGAGTGATGAACAAAGCTGTGCTGTGTAGTAGAAGTGATTCAGTTCTGGGTCACTGCTGAATGCTCTCGGCCACTGTGCCACAGTGTGGCAGGGAGGATACAAGTGTATTCGTAAGATATAAGTGTTGGACGTTCCTGAAGCCGCACTGTGACACGAAATGAAAGCAAAGCAGTTGTTCTCCTTTGCTGGGTAGTAGACATGGTGCAGTTGTGGTTCAGGGCTGGAGATTTCAGAAGCTGAATTAAATTATATTGAACCATTGAATATGATATGATGGGACAGGAAACAGGAGAAATAGGGTCATCTTGATAAGAGGAGCTCAACTTCAGATGAGTTTAGGGTTTCTGAGGTTATTTATGTGTGTGTACAATAGTGAAAGTGAAAGATGGGGGAATGCCATACAAGAGATGGTAAGAAGCTCTCACCAGAAAAAGGTATACAGTTGGTTTGTGGAGGGAAGAATGAGTTGGGTAACTAATCAGTCAGTGGCAAGCAAAAGCAGAGAGGGTTATAAACAACTAAAGTTGCTCTGGGTGTTTTGCAAGTTGCATATTAGGTGGTCTGTGATTTTCACATTGTGTCCAGTAGAGATGTGTTTGTCCAGGAGCTGCCTTCTAACATGTTCCTGGTGCAAGACTTCGTGGCAGCTGAAGGCATTTCCCAAATGAAAAATTAATACTAGGGGCAGAGCCTGAGCAACACATCTTACCACCCCTCCGGCACTGACTTAGAGCACAGATCCAGGCTGCCCCTGGCAATATCAGCAGCATAGGGTATGACTGAATTTGTCTCTGTGTGGTACTCTTTCCAGAAAACAGCTTAGAGCGAGGGTTCCTTTGTCACTATCCTTGCTAGAACCCCTTTACAAAATGATAATATACAGCTTTAACTGTATATTATTGTCTTGTTAACATGAGGTAGAAGGACAGTTGTTAAAAATAAAAGATTTTTAAGAATCCTGATGGATTTTTTTTTTTTAATGACACCTGGGTACCCTGCCTTCCATGGAACTGATTTGACGGAGGCACTTTGAAAATTCCCATTTGGTATCTCTCTCTAGCTTTTGATGCCTAACAACCATCTTTAAAATTAGAGTGCATGGGACCATCTGTCTTTCTCTGAACTGCCACAAGTGCTGCACAATTGAGAAACCTTTGCTGTCTAGGGGCTACGGCATTTGTTCTGTGGTGAAATGTAAATTGCCAGAGCAATATGCATTTTCTGGAACATCACTTCTCTTCTTCCCCTTGTTTTGTAGGTGCACTCTGGCTTTTTAAGCTGGGAGGTTAGATGGAGAACACACATAAACAACAGACATTTAAGACCAGACGTCTACTTACGTAACATTCAATGTCAGTGTTAGCTTGAAGAGTTCCAGAGACTTGTGCAGCTGCTTAGTTGATCTGTACTTGCAAGAGCAAACAGAACATGACCAGATACGTGGAAGGCACATATGGGTGTGTGTGTGTCAGAAATCGGTGATCGTCTAAGCCCCGTTTTAATTTAAGAATCATTGGGAATTGTTGGATCTTTTCATCATTAGCAACAGGATCTGCAGCAAATACAACTGAACATGAGCTTGTTAGGCTGAACATCATGTGTTTTATGTTAACACCTGTTTGTTATGTTGGAGTTTACATTCTTCAGTCTGTTCCCCATGTGAATACTGTTACTTCTATTTGGTACAGTGCAGAATCTTTATGCTAGAGACTCCATGGATTCCAGCGTGCTGTGTGTATGCTTAATAGCTATTTGTTGTCTTCTAGGATGAAATGGAAATCCCTGATAGCCCCAATTGGCCGAATAGAAAGACCTTTTAAAATCACCTTGCTGTATTCAAACTGTGGAGCACAAGAGACTGGAGTACTGGCAGTGGGGTCCTTGCAACTCAAGAACTGCTTTCATGGTATGTTGCAATAAAGTCAAGTTGGAATAACCAAAAGGGTCAGAAAAGAAAGCAGCATCCTCACAAAAATTTATGAGTGTGATCAAGGAGTCGATCAGATGGGAGATAAATGAAAGCTGTTTCCTCTGGGGCTTCTGGCAGTGCTTACCTGTCAAAGGTCATATCTGCGTGTGTTTTATGTGTGTGCACACGTGTGTACACATGTGCTTTGGAGGCAGGGTAGAAGCTCAGAATTATAGAACCAATGTAAGTGATCCTCTCTGCTTTTCAGATTTGCTTTGCTTGATCATTGTATGAGGAAACAATGGGGTTTATGCTGCATCCAGCAACAGGGATGGGATAAAAAGCGTTTGCCTAGATTATTTTAGCATTTAATACTTTTCTTGCGTGAATAATCAGGAACAAAAGATCCTGTGTAACCAAAGCCTTTTCCGTACTGGAGCTTCATCTCCTGAATCTATAAAGAAACAAAACATTGATCTGCACTCCATGGGGTCTGTTTGCTACTGCCAGGCTGAGAACTTCTGTCTGAAATGAAAATAATTGGAATGTAATTATTTTCTCCAAAGTGCTGAATGCTCAGCTCAGAAATCCTCAGTTCTCCTTGTCACGGTCCTGTTGTGAATGTCTTGCAAATGATCCTCAGTAGCTGTGCAAAACCTTGCTAATGTCGTTTAGGCTTCTTGAAAATACAGGAGTCTGATGACACAGCCAGCCTGAAGGTTGGAGACATAATCATCTTCACTTCCTGGTTTTCTTGCGTTAATATAAATGCTGTTGCCTCTGTTCTGCAGACACTGTAGAAATAGCTTGGAATATAAATGAAAAAAAGCTTCAGATGTAAAAAGAGAAGACTGGTTTCATAGAGCTATTTTATAATATATCATGAGACTGGTTTTGATCGTATCAGATTTAATTTTATTGTAGACATTAATCTTTTAATTTTAAAAGCGTTATGTTTTTAATACAATGGGTTTTTTGACAGTCACGGAGTTTTGAAGGGATGTATACAGCCTGAAGCACTATGCTAAACACCCTAAACAGACCCTAAATAAGCTGATCCATGTACCCAGCACAACACAGTGCTGTGAAGAAATAGTATTTCAGATTGTGTACCTGGATTGCTGCAGAGGTGCCCTTCTCTCTTGCTTCTGGAATTGGTTCCCTAACTTTTGCATTTTTTCCAAAGCAGTAACATGCTTTTGGGAAATAGCAGACTTAAAAATTGTGTTCAGACTGGTTGGTGGGTGCCTGTGCAGTCAGTCAAATGCTCCTGCAGTATCACTGACTAGACTAGCTAGGGTGCGTGAGTAAAGTTCCTGCACAGCGAGCTGACCAGCTTGGGAAGCAGCTCCCTTCCCAGGCCTGATGCCACAGAGCTGGTACGGAAATGTGTCAGCAGCACAAGTGTGTTAGTTAAGCCCGAGGCTCAACAGGGTGTAGAAATGTGTCTGTCAGGACCGGAGCGAAGTAGGTATCTGAGTGCCCACAGCAGCAAAGTGTCACACAACATGCCACAGCTGCCTGGCAGGTGCACAGTCATGTGTGCAGAACTGAGGAACTGCGAGGTCCTTCACAAAAAAAAAAAGTGCACGAGAGATGATCTGCAGGAATCGCATGCTAGATAGAAACCTATGTGGTAAAAAGCAGAGGTGAATATCATTTAGCACCCAAAGGACACTTTCTGAGGTCCTGCATGTGAAGGCTGATACACATGAAGGGTCCTACATATTCTGTCAACTCATCTCTGGGCTTCTTTCTCTTTTGCCTTTAGATAAAGAAAACCAAGATCTTTCTATATATGACAAAGGCTCCACCTTCCCCTGCCTTCATGGAGGCTGCATCAGCCACCTACAGATCTGTGAATTCATCAGTGATTGCCCTGTCAAAGAACAGGAAGGAGTGAGGTGTGGTGAGTATGTGGCATGGCACTTCATGAGAACCTTCATCCCATTAAAATAAATAATTTTAAATGAAAAATAAGTTAAATTGATTCCATCTCTAGATTACATTAGTGTTTTGCCTCCTGAATTGATTTAGCCTATTTACGTTAATTGGATACTAAGATTGAAAATTCACCCTATATAGGATAAAATGGATTTGGTTTTTTTAGTTTAGTTTGGTTTTTAAAATACTGGAGTAGAGAGCTCAATGACCTACCTTTCATAGTTGCTGCTACTTCAGAGAAAGGCAAAACCTTATCTCCGTGTCTGTGGCTGGACCCAGGGTCTGAACCTCCCTTCAGTGGAAGGTGCTGATCATCTTTCTAGTGCAAGCCACCAATGTGATAGGTCATAAATCTATCCCGCCAAGATCCCAGTTTAGAGCTCATCTCACACATCATGACAGAGAAATCCCGTGGCTTGGTATATGTGGTGCTAAGAAGCATCATTTAGCTTTGTTGCAGGTACAGTGGCAGAGATCTAAAATAATCTATTGGTTGGCCTTCGTTTAACTGAAACACAGAAAGCTTTGTAATTTCATATCCAACAAGGCCTTTACAAAAATACATCAGTGATTTACCACACTTTAGATTGCGGGAGCTACAGTTTTGCACAATATCTAGAGCAGGGTAGAACTGCAAAGCCTCGGATATCTCTAGAAGCAAAGTGGTGACTTTCTAATGGTGACTCTGGAAATAAACAAATGAGACCAATTAATATTTTGACATTGAAAAACTATGTAGCATAAGTTGGGTAGCTTAGGCAACCATAATCAGCTTTGAGTTTTGCTGCTGTTTGTGTTCTTTCATGATCGAGTTTCTCCTGTTTTCCTGCTTTTTCTTATTCTCCATTGTAGACAGTCTCCCAGAGGGCTCACATTGCTCTTTTGAAGAGGGTCCGTGCGGCTGGACACTGAATGAAACTGCAGTATCTCCTTGGTCCATTCGGAGCTTTACTGAAATGATTCAAGATGACTCATTTGTAGGGTCTACCTTGCAAGCCACTGGAGGTAGGTTCCTCATAGCTCTCTCTCAGTGTAAGTGTGTGTATGTATATATACAATAGCTTTGAATATAGTTTTTCTGAATTGGTTTAAAAATTTTGGTAGCACTGCCAAATCAACTTTAGCATCAGTATTATCTGTAACAACTTTAAATGTAGCTAAAATTAACTTTTGAACATGATTCAAAACTTTATGTGAAACAAGTTCTGCATCAAAGTTACCGTGAGACTGTTGGGTACTAGGATTCTTCACCTTTAAAAACTTATACTATTACTTTTCTTTTGTTTATTTATACTTCTTCCCTCCTTCCTCTTATGAGCTATGTAATTGCAGAGTACTTCAGCAGCAACATGATAGCTGCTGCATCGTACAGTAAAAATTGCACAACAGAACTAGGCAGCTTCTAGAAACAAATCTTTTGGAAGCCTTCACCAGACTCTGCCAGTGGCTTAGGAAGAGTGTCGCGTGTAAGTGTATCCCAAGACCCAAGTGATCATACACGTTCTGTGCTGCAGAATACTACAGCAAAAGAGAGTCAGATAATTCCCAGGACTGTCAGCTTGGTAAATAAGGAGGGAAATCAGACCCTCACATAGAATCATAGAATCGTTTAGGTTGGAAAAGACCTTTAAGATCGTCAAGTCCAACTGTTCAGGTTGAAAGTGAGAAGTGTTCAGCACAATGAGTCTTACCTCACAGTTCCCTGTCAGAATGAAGGGTGTCCATACGAGTGTCGTCTTTGTCTCTTGAGAGCTTGTATAAACTCTCCCTGGGAACAAAGTCTTCAAATAAGCTCTTTCCACCCAGTGTTTGTCTCAGCAAGAGTCATGGATGCTAATGCTGTGAGAATTGGGGCTGTTCGGGAGCTCACTGTAGCTGACTCACTGTGTGAGCCCCTGTATGGGAACATACTTGAGTGATGCCTGAGGTTTATGCACTTGTGTTCCAGGAAAGGTTTTGGGATGTTGACTTTTGCACTGCTGAAATCTACCAGCATGCTGCTTGTATCCAACTTAACTGCTTCACTAGCAGATTTGCTCTCAAGCCATGCTTGTCATCTTACTTACGCTGTGCTTCAGCACAATGACGTTGAATTATTTCAAGAGAATATAAAAAAGGAATTGACTTTTCTGATTAATTTTTCTTTTCACAGGACACTTCCTCTACCTGCGAGCAGACAGCAATCAGACGAGCGGCATGGCCAAGGCTTACAGTACCACTTTGCCAGCCCGTATTGCCACTGAAGACTACCAGGTATATCTGTCTTAGTATCTTTGTGGAAATAATCATCGGGCTGTAGGCACTGTTTTCACAATCTCCATTCTCCTGTGCTTCTGCACACTCTACAAAACACTGGAAAGCAGAAGAGCTGATTGTATCGCTTAGCTAGCTACTTGTTGAACACTGGAAAGGAGATGCGAGGTGCAGCCCCAGTAAGTGAAAGCAGGAGTCCCGAATCAACTCTGTAGTGTGGAAAGCTTCCTGGCCTGTCTGTACTGACCGTTCCTCTCAAGGGGACCCAGCACCTGAGCTGCGTGAGGTGGCCTTGGTTTGTAGGAAAGGGAGCAGGCTTTCTGGGATGGTGAGATATTCAGTATGCCTGCTGCTGAGACTTCACTTCCTAAGTTCTGCAATACTTTCATAAGAGTTAACAAACTTAACAGTTTCACTGAGAACAGGAGTGTGAAGTTAGTAGGCATTAGATTTTCCAGGAATAGATGAAGATAATAAACTTCTGTTCACATTCTTCAGAAATTTCAAAAGGTGAAGTCAGCCTGGCATGGATAAAATAATGTAACCTGCCTTCAGCCCAGATCACTACAAAGAATAAGGGGAACTATGAGATGCTGAAATTAAAAAATATTAAATAATATTGCACTCATAACACTTACGAAAGTTAAGCTGCAAGTTTCAGCTGGAGTCCTGCTCTGCTAGGGGAAAACAGAAAGCTTTCATGCCTCCTAATTAAAGCTGGCAAAAGAAATATAGAACATGTGCCTAAAATGTAACTTCAGCATTTATATTTATTTATAAATCCAGGTCAACAAAATAAAATGTGCTTGGAGCTAGGTTCATAAAACCAGGAGGAGAAAAAGCAGAAACTGTTAGTTACAGTGTCACAGGAGATCTGGACCCGTTCTCTCCTCCACTGACAAGGATTTGAACCCACACTTCAGGAGCAAAGACCTTCCTGTGGTTGTTCTTTGCAACACATGCATGTGTGTGCTCCCTTTGTGCCTGGGTATAGATCGAGCCATATCAGTGCAACACGTGAACCTGTGTGATTACAATGGGAATTCTTAAAATATTTAAACTGTGATTCAAACCCTTCACAGGAATCTTTAAGCTGGTGAGAACACCGAAGAGGAATGAGGTTACGATTGTTTTTCTGCAGCAAGCTGACTCTAGTGGAAGCATTTAATGATAAAGCATTTCTTGAGTTTAAGCCCGTGTTCCTCTGCTTTATTAACTTTTTGTTCCTGAAGGAGATAATAAGGAAACCAGTGCTTTCTCACCCAAATGGTGTCTGAGGCCATGGTTATTGTTGTTAGTGGCTGGAGAACAGCTGCCTAACAGGAGGGTGTCCACCAAGAAAATTCTGTCCTGGGAACTGTGATGAGTCATACTCAAGCAAAGGGGGGCCTTAGTGGTGTGCATGATTAAACAGTTTGACCCAGGATCAAAGGTTTGGTGTCTCAGATCCCCAGGGAGGGGAGAAGTGAGTACCTTTCCCTTTTCATCACAGGATGCCATTCTTTTTCTCTTCCTCTGTTACAGATCCAATTTTCAGTGCATGTTTTTGGCAGCTACAATGGTACCATCTCCTTCTCTGTCAAGGAAGAGATAAAGGGAGCTTCAGTCACCTTGCCCATGTGGGAAAGAGCAGGGAGCTGGAGTGACCACTGGTTTCTAATCACCTTACCAATGCCAGTGCTTCAGAACCGGTAAGAGCTCCACCGGCAGCATCCAGGGGTCTTCCTAGAGATTTAGGAAATTGTTCCTGTCTTTGTTGTGAAGAACCTTCATTCTTGACTTCTTCCAGGGCCATTTCTACTGAAAAAATTACAGGAGTACTGCAATTCTGCTTGCTGAGCCAGAATTTTGTCATACATGCGTATCTGCACACACGTGCTCAGCACAAGCCCATACTTTGTGTCTGTCCTTACAAACAGCCACAAACAGTGCTTGGGTACTGGGAATAGCAAGTGTCTGTATGAGAAACATTTTACCAATCTGAGAAAGCCAGTATAGTCACAATGACAAAGTGCTCCCAGTAGGGAAACAGCCATATTAGCATAGCTGCACTTTGTACTCCCACGGTAACACATGCAGTAAAACCAGAGTTTAGCCAGTGCAACTGTCTAGCGTAAGATCTGTATCAGTGCAGTATAGGCAACTGGAGGTCATTGATTGCCACATCATGGATGCAACAATCTCAGGAAAAGATCATTCCCCAAATCATCCTTGCACTAAAGTTTTCACAGTTTTAGATGTGGAAATACGGTGTGACATTGGTTTTCAAATGAAGTCAAATATTGAAGATTCAAAGAATATCAGCCCAATCTATTTTTAGTCAGGTATTTCTTCTCCCCCCTCACCCAGTGTCATTCAATGTCAAGCCATGTAGCTGGTGTTGGCAGCTGGTTATTTTGCACAATACAAACGATTTTTTTATTGTTCCAATATAGTTTTTTGCATTTTCCTCAGGAAGGCTTGTTTCA
Source organism: Pterocles orientalis (assembly GCA_011057875.1). Classification (NCBI taxonomy): domain Eukaryota; kingdom Metazoa; phylum Chordata; class Aves; order Pterocliformes; family Pteroclidae; genus Pterocles; species Pterocles orientalis. The sequence continues at coordinate 2,406,409 of WKFP01015522.1, read as the reverse complement.
CATGACACTAAGAAAAAAAAAGAAATCACAAAGTCCATGCAGGGAATATTATAAATGAAAAAAATATCTACCTTATATTGGCAATAAATATTGTCTCAAAACTTCATGGATTAGAGGGTGTGAGGGGATTCCTTTTAACTTCAAATATTCTCTGCATCTTTGTGTAAAAGGCTAAGGGATTTGGGTCTGGAAGTGATAGCCATTCAGACCGAAGCTGCAGTAAAACTGGGAGAGAAAGAATGTTGTTCCACCCTCTTTCTAGTTTAATTTCATGGTTACCCTTGGTCTCAACGTTATCATGTGTTCACCATATGCACTTTTTCCATGAATTATTCCTTTAGGATAGGATAGGTCTGCATGCTGGCAGTGTATTTAATATTCTTGTCTGACACAGTCTGGAGCCCTGTGGATTAGCATCTATTTAGTTCTGCATATGTAAAGTATGTCCAGTGAATTTGTCCAGAATAGCTTTTTTCTGCAGGCGCTTTCATGTGGACCTAACCACAGCAGAGCCCTAGGGGCTCTTCAGAGGTATTTAAGACCTTCTGCCTCCTCTGATATACAGTCCCCCATGCTTGTCCCCTGAAGCCTCTAATTTCTGCATCAGCCCTCAGTTCTGGAAGGAAATGGATCTTCTGTGGCAGGAGGGAATTGACAGCAAGAGGTTTTAGGGAGTGCTAGCCAGCTCTGCATGAAAAAAAAGTAGGTAGGGCATGCACGCATGCATGTGTTATGACAGTCTGTTTCAATTAGTTCTACCTTGTTTAATTTCATGTAGCATTTTTGTGTGCCATTTTCAAACAAATTTAAAACTGATGTGGCACAACAGTGACAGTCACTGTGAGTAAGGCTGGAAGTATTCGATCTAGCAAGCTGACCTGTGCCACCTGAGCTACCAAGTGACTGACACCAGTAATAAGCTGTCGTTTGCTGCGCTGATCTATAGCAGAAACAGAAGCAGCACACATGTTGCTGGAAGGTGGTGCAGCTATTTGCCTCAAGTGGGAAAACCCTGGTCTTTGTGCTCCCAGGACACTTGGGCTCCATCCTAGGCCTCTTGTCTTGTCGTTTCCATGCTCTGCTCCTATTCTGTCTCACCTGCTTCTGCGAGCACTCAGAGCCCTTCTTCCTTGTTTTCACACACTTGGTCTCTCCTCCTTCTCCTTCAAGCTCCCATTTGTGAACCCATTTTATCTGTCTTGTGGTTCCAGATGTAATTTTCCTCTCTGAACTCCTCCCTGTTTCTTCTTTCCATCTCTCTCCCAGCAGGTGCTATGTCTCTGTGTGGTGGTTTTTTTTTTTATTAAGCCTGAGTCCCTTCCCCATGCTTCCATTCTCTTCTCTCCTGATTATCTCTTGTGCACTTTCATTTTGATGATTCCAGACCTACCGTAAAGGTTTATTCCCAGTTTGTCTGGCTGTTTGTTTCTCTCTGTAGATCTCAGGCCCAAAGCCCCTGCATGCCAAGTCCAAACTCCCCTGCTGTGAAGTTCCCCGGGAGCTCCCCAGCCTCTCCAAGGTGCCACCTTCTTTGCACTGGCTTCAGTTTGTGCAGCTTCTTTCTCCTATTTGCCCACAATCAGCAAAATAAAGAAGGGCTGGGGAAGAAAAAGTGTATTAATTAATTGGGAAAGGCACTTCTCACCTCTGTAGCTGAAGCAGGACCTGACACAGTTAATAACATCCCTGCCATGGAAAGTACCGTTTAGCCCCAGACTTGAAGATATACAGGGCAGAGGAGACTGCAGGATTAAAAAAAAAAAAAAAAAAAAATCTACCAGGCACGGAAGGGATTTTAAATTTTCAAGGACATTTTACTAAAATTTAAATAGATTCCCAATCAAATGGAAAACAAGCTCATCCCTGCCATGTGCCTCTCTTCCTCACAAATTTCAGATCCCACTTCCAATATCTGGTAGCACAGAGCACTTAAAAAACTGTCAGTGTTTTTTAACATGGTCAAAATGATGATTCACTGCAGCCTAAATTGATCTAAGGTTTGTGAAGTTGCAAACAATTGTAAACAGGCATTTGGTGAACATTGGTGCACAGTCTTAGTACAGTTTGGTATAAACCTCCATGAATGACTTTTTCTGTATATTTGTGGGTGCTGGCAGCTTTCCGTGGTAAAGCAAACTCCAGCAGTACTGTGCTTAGGAAATTTTTTAGTACAAAGTTTGGGCTGGCATGTCATTTTTCTGTATCCTAAATCTTCAGGAAACTCCTGTCCTCTTGCTGTATGAAATGTTTTCCCCTGGTTCCTAGAAGGGGTGATAGCCAGTAGCAAAGTGGGTGGAAGGGGACAGCTCACGCAAGGAGAAGGGGCAGAGAGAAATTTTAACACAATTAGTTGCTGTAGCAGGACATGAACAGCTTGATGGGGCTAAAAGTAGAAAAGCGTTAGTGGGTAGAAGGAAGAGGCCATGGAGGGGGGTATATAAGTAGTTTTTAGCAACAGCTTCCTCTAGTGAATTTATTTATTATGAAAGAAGGAAGACAAAGATGCATAGTTTGTTGATCAGCCTCCCAACTGGGCATCTAGCTACTTGGCAACTGCTTCTGGTGATCAGCTGGCAAGTTCACGCACACAGGGAAAACGTCTGCTGTCAGAAGATAACCAGACTGGTGGAAGACCAGACATCAGAGAGCTGGAGAGTGTAACATGCTGGAGTCAGCAAAATGAGCTCAATGGGCAGCAACACTGGAAACCCCTCTGGCTAACGCACCACAGAGTTCAAAAGGCAGATTCCTCCCCTTTTCCTGAAGATATGAGGAAGGGGAGGCATACAGAGCCCAGAGCTTATGAGATGTCTGTTCTCATGGACCAGGGGAGGGGGATCATTCCCTACTCTCCCACTTGTACTTAACTGGAGAAGAAATCTGCCTTGTAGTGCAGTGCCATGGACCCTCTCCTGTCTGACTCCATGGACCAGACACAGCAGATCGATCTGACCAAGGGTACGCTGCCGTGTGGGTGCCTTAAGTAAGGGGTAGGTTGTAGGAGTGTCCTAGTCCTGGGCTCAGGGTGCTATGATTTCCATTGAATGGCTGTGGGAGCTACTGTCTTGTGTTTATGTACAAAGTATGAAAATACAAAAGTATTGCTAAACCTGCTAATAAAGAGGCAGGTTTCTGTAGGAAGGGGATGTAATGGTAAATTCCCCTGCTAACTCCATGTCTAAAAGACTGGTCATTCACGAGACCCTTGATTTGCATTTGCTGCACCAACACTTACCCTCAGAGTGCCGAGATCCTGCAGGTGTGAATGCTTTCATTTAAGCACAAGGGGCCATGCTTGAGTTGGGGTAAAAGCAACTTATCCCTAAAGATTTTGATGCAGCTATGCAATGTTATATGAACTCTGGATATAGACCAACATTTGGCTGGTGGGTGGAATATGCACACATACTTTATTGCCATTAATTTGGGACAAGTGTGTTCCTAGGCTGAATGATTAATGTGTTAGGCAGATCAGTGCTTGATCTCTCGTAAATCACCATTGAGCTTCACCAGTGACGGAAGCAGAGGTCCTCTCTATAGGCTTTTAATAAGCTCTAAATGAACTGGACATCAGACATCTGTTTATTTTTGAAATTTAATGAGAAACAATTCACCTGTCCTATCCTTCAGCCCATTTTCTTTCCTCGTTCTGAATTCAGAATGTGGAAATGCACATGGGACATGACAGATCTCCTAGATAAGTAACTAAACACCTGGTCATGGTGAAAAAAGATGAAACAGCCCAGAAAGCAAACACCTCAGGGAACTATGGCTAAAATGTAAAGTGTCCTGACCTTCAGCTGAAATAAACTCATGTCATGTTGCTGAGTTACGTTGGCTGAGGATCAGGCCCAAGACTCCTGCCTATTTGGATATTGTTGTTCTGTTCAGTTTTTATTCTGCTGTCTCTTTGGGGGTGGAAAGAAGGAGATTCTTTTTTCCCTTCCCTTTGCACATGTCTAATTCCCTGACTGTTAAAGCAATTGAATAAGGATAGTTGTCTATGTATAACTATCAGTGAGGGACAGTAGCTTCTAGCAGGAGAAGTAGGACTTTCATTCTTGTTCTCCATGATATGTGGCATTATATGAATGTTGGTTAGTCTTTACTGACTGTTGGTGTGTGGAGAAGATTTCTAGCAAGGCCTTTTGGCTGCCTAGCAGAGCTTGTCTGGAGGAAACGTTCTGAATAGTGATGATCATGATTCAATGATAAAGGAACATTGTATTTTTAAGGGTTTTTTTCCGCTCTTCCCCTTTGTCTGTCTTTTCTAACACCTCTCTCTTATTGCAAAGGTTTCAACTGCAACTCCTGGCAACCTGGGGCTGGAATTCCCAAGCTGACATTGCTGTTGACAATATTACGTTTGGACTGGACTGCTTCACTGACGGTGAGCCACAAATGTTTCAGAATCCCTTAAAGAATTTGGGTAGTGTAATCAGCATCCCACAGATGCAGGACACACGTGTTCTTTTCCCCCCATAAAGTACTCGTCAATTATTTGTGTTAGGTTTTACAGCACAATGTCATTTTATCTCAGACCTACGGAAGATTGCAAGTAGAGGCAATTTTAGTGTGTCTGAGTCTCCTAGTGCTCTTTTTTTCTCTTATCGGGGGTATCTGGTATCCCATAGTTGAGACCTGTCTGTGAGTCTTGGCAAGAAACACTCTACTTATTCCTCAGTCGCTAAGTGGAAGGATTACATCACACTGCTCTTCCGCAGTCCCTGCTGACCTATGAACCTTAGCAATTGATTGCTGAAGGGAATTTGTTGAAATCAAAGGGGAAAGTCACCACATTTTAGTGGAGTAAAAGAAGAAAAGGAAGGACTAAAGTGACTCTCTGCCAGCAAAGTTTAGATTATTACAACAAGTTTGTTTTACCCTGTAAGGAGGTACATCAACTGCTACTGCCAGATACATAATAGATGTGCTTTCCTTTGCTTCATTACTGTGAAGGCAACTGACCACAATGTATTCCACTGAAAAATGGAGCCAGTGCTAACCTCTGAAGCATGTTAGCGTGAGTTGGATTTTCTTAGCAGACAAGTGGAAAGAGGTTGGATACTTGAACCACTTACAAATATTAGAAAGCACCTTCTTTTTGCCCCTGGAGAAAAGACCTGTATGCTCTGTTGTAAAGGAACCAGAGAATACGCAGAACTTGAATTGTGACTTCTGTTGCAGACAAAATGTGAATCAGTTGTCCTGTGCTACCCTTCACATGTCACCATACCCCATATGTCAGCATTTGGGCTAAAAACATGTCCCTGCAGAGGCTAGCTGTAGCCTAACATAACATGTGCAAAGGCTTATGTCAAAACAGATGAGTTAAAAATTCTTCATCAACAAAAGCCCCTTTTCCCTCCCACCTTTGTCTGATCCAGTCTGCTATTCTCCATTATTTTGTTCTGTGGGCACTGAAACCACCCTTCTGTAAAATGCTGAGCGTGCACATTTTCATGTGAAATTAAGAGGCAGAAATGTTCCTCAACAGTAATCGTTCACTCCAGTTCCTTAACACCCTCGCTCCCAAACCTTTTGGGACCTCCATGCTAATGCTTTGTTCAGGAAACTGAAGGGAGTGATTCCAGATGTTCTTGTGCCAGATGATACGCACCCAGCTGCTGGAGTTTACTGCCCTCCCAAGACTAAATACAGCCTCTAGTTTACCTGCAGACGTTTTGCTGGCTCTGGTATAGGGTTGTTTCCTTTGGCAAATAGGTGGGGCATAAATGCCACTGCAGCAGTGCTATCAGAGCTTGTCCATTAGACCATCCAAGTTATGTTCCATTAGTATAAATTGCACTGATGTCCAGGAGCAGCTGCTACTTACCCACCGGAAGGTGTGACCCAGAGATGCGTGACTCATGCAGAAGAAAGACATCATGAAGGAAACATGTTTCTTGGAAGCCTTATACTTGCCGCTGTTCCTTGAATTATCTTTACAAACTGACGTTTTCTCGCCTCTGAAAGCAAGCCCCTTGCATTTATCTTCTCATGACTTTAATTCAGTTAGGTTGCAGAGAAGCCCAGCAGCTCTGCTGTGTTTTCAGTAATGAAATTATTTCTGCCGGGCAAGGAGAGGTTTCAGATTTCAGAGATGGAGCCAATTAAGATCCAAGCAGTGAATTCGTTGCATGAAGGCAGCAGGAAGGATGTATGGCAGGAAGGACAAATTGACTGCTTGCTAGGATGTAAATATTATTTTCTCCATCTGTTTCAATCTTGTAGTTCAGTTGCGCTACAAAACCCAGTGCAGACTTGGAAAGCACTGCTTGTCTGTATGCAAAGCTGAGAAAGAAGGTGAGGTTTTTCCATATACCTCGAAACTGAGAGGAAAGATTCAGTAAGATTTAGGTGGAAAATAAGTGGGTAGTGAGGCCAGCTCAGGGGACAAGAACCAAACAGACCGTTCTTTGGATGGCAGCTCCTGGGCAGTGACAAATGTTTTCCCTGTGCAAAAAGTGAGATGAAACCACCTTCTGGTTCATACAATCACCGCGTGTGAGATAGTGTCACAGATAGATGATATGGGTCTTGTTCATTGTGAGAACTTTTAGGGGAGAGGCATAAAGATATTTTACTGTTCTGGTTAACTAGTGCTTTCATAGGAAGAGGTCTGAACTTTGAATGAAAACATGGGCTGGCATGGCAAATAGAGTGAATCTGCATTATTGTTGCCTTCCTCAGTGCTTATGTTGCTGCTTTTACTACTACATTTTGGAGCTCTGAGCATGATATTGTTCCAGTTAAGCTCATGAGTCTGTGGTCTATCAAAGTGCCCTCTACTGCCCTGGCCCAGGGGTTACATTCCATTCCTTGCATCATTTACCATTTTCCAAAAGACTGTCCAAAGAGAGCTTTTGTATATCATGTCTCTAGTTTTTGACTTTGGAATCCCTAACCCAGCACAGTCTGGTTCTGTTGACCTGCCAGTCTTGTTGCTTGAGGTGAGTGATGGGGGGTGGCTCAAGCCTCATTGCTGCCTCATTTCACTGGTTTAAGAAGGTGTTGACTAGAAATGCAATAGATCAACCAAAGTGATGGGCAAGGGGGAAGCTGGTGCAGCATCCCCATTCTCTGTCCCACTCCAGGGCAAGCTGGAGAGGCTTCCAGGAGTACTCCAACCTGCCTCAGTAAGGTGGGATCTCTGAGGAGACCATGCACACTTGGATGATCTGTGGGGCACCTTATTCTTATTAATTCCAGTCGCAAGACAACTATATCTTTTTTCATACAGAGACAGAGAAGTAGAGTGAATTACTTTAGCTCTTTTCCTGCAGGAGGTGCCCTGTCTTTCTCCCATACACTTCCCTCTGTCCTTTTTCAGTGTGGAAATCAACAGCATTGGCTAAATCCTGGAGAAAGGAGTCCTGTGCTCATGTTTTTCTGATATAAGTGTACCTTAATATGAATTAAGTCTTGTTGCCTTCCTTTCACTTCTGCTCAGTGTGTTGGCTGTCAGAGGAGGAAGTGGAAGCTAAAATAGAGTGCAGCACCAGCCCCTGAATCCCAATGCTACACCCTGTTTGTAGAAAATGCCACCTTACAAACCCATGTCTGACAGTGCATAAAATATCAGCCTTCCGAGGGTTAATGGCTCACGTAGACAGGCTGATGCTCATCCAGTCTTGCAGCTTGTCTGCTGATGAGCATGGAGGAGAAAGAAGCTTTATTCCAGAGTGTGAGCATTTGAGACTGTTTGGAAAAAGAGGGAAGATTGTTGGTTTGCAAATGAGGCATTGCCATAGGATACTCAGTTGGGATGTTTAAAAAAAAAAGCCATGCAGACACACAGACCACCTCCCTGTTTCAGAGAGTGATTTACATTCCTTCACTCTGGCAAACATAACAGGACTTCTTGTATGTCCCTAAGTATCTGATACTGTTGTGACCTTTGGGCTTCATGATTCAGTGCAGGCCTTGGGAGACCAAGCATCTTTTTTGGCCATGCGTTATCTTTTCCATTTGGTTTTCCTTCTATCTTTGATCCAGATCATTTGTTTTGGGTTAATTTCATTTTTCACTGGCTTGACAACTTCTTCCATTGAAGTTCTCTATCTCAGTATGAACAGAGTGTGTCACTACAAAGCTCCCTTTTACTTCCATCCATCAATGTGCTTTCAATCAGATCTGGGGGGAATATTCTCAGGAGTAAAAGCTCAGCAAGGTCTCCATGCTTCAATTAGCTATTTGGCCTTTCTGACACAGCTAACAAGGCTGTTAATTATTGCTATTTAGAGCAGTGGCTTTGTGGCAGAGATAATTGTCCAGCTGGAACTGAGTGAGTCTCTTTTGAATAGAGCATCAGCCAGCTGTTAGATTCTCACAACTGGAACAAATTGAAATACTTGTAATGTTTTTCAACTAATGAAATATGTTCAGTATTAAATTAATTGAGGGCTCATAAAATGGAAGGAAGTCTCTCCTTTTTCTTACGGATTTTTTCCAGTCAAAGATCTGCATAAAAATAGGTAATTTAACTATTGAAACAGGATGCTTGCAGATTATAAGGCAAGGGTTCAATTATTACTTTTTCCTGTTGTAAGACAGCTTGCGTTTTACATGATATCCTCAATGCACTCAGATGCTTTGGAGCAGCAATTGCTTTGAAGTCCCTGCTGTCTGAGAAAAGGCTGATTTTTAAAGGCCTGTTTGGTTAAAAAGTAGCATTTTGCTTTGTGTTTTTCAAAAAGGTTTGTCCAATTGTGTCAAGGGTATACTGCTGTTTCTTAACTGTGTGTCTTAGCGAGACGTATAATTTTATTTGGTATTTTGTTCTCTGAGCAAGGTCTGAGGTAGTAGAAGTTGGATGCTGACAGGGGATTAACCTGTTTGTCTGCTTTACTTAACATGATGCCATTCAGAACCAAAGATAATAATTTTTTGCTTTCAGTCTCCTTTACACCTCCACTCATTTCGCAATCCAGAATTGTCATCTGCCCCTTTGACCAGCAGACCATCAATACCTTGTATCTGTTCTCCCACACTGTGCTTTTCCCAAAGTCTCTTGTGATCACAGCTAGTGCAGTCTGTTGGCCAAGGAGCTTGTCCAGCAGGTGAGTCTGCATGGGATAACATGGGGAGTTTGTGTTTATGGGAAGTCCCACTGACTTCAGCACAGATGCAAGTAGCTAACCCAAAACATGGGCCCAAAAGGATAATAAAAAATATGATTGTTTAAACCACCTTTTCTGTCCAAGATATTATTTACTTATTTTAACCAAATGGTTGTACTTGGTTCATTCATGTGGTCTTTAAATTCTTCCTCTCTTTTCTACCGTCCTTCCATCTCACTCGTCTATTCTACAAACTATTACAGGCAGACAACCAAATCATTTTGCTGGGAAGCGCCAGTATCCACGGGAGATTAATATCCTGGATGAGCATCTTCTGAACCCTCTGGAAGAGCCCTCCCTCCCAGGTAGATGATTCAGTACTGAGAACTTGGCTGTAAGAGGGGGCTGCCTTCCCATCCTCTGTGTGGGACCTGCCTGCCTTATAGCAACAGGGCAACTAAACATAATCCATCACACATAATCCATCCCAAAGGTGTGGAGACCATGTCAGGCAGTCTCTGGGCAGCACTCTCATTGTTTGAGGTGGCAACAGGGCAGCAGTTTGTTGAAGCCCAACTTACTAGTCCTTAAAGAGCAGGACTTCTTTAAAGAAAAGAAGCTTTAAGTAAAAGCAGAAGCTGCCCGACTCAAATTCGGAGTGCACAAAAGCTAGCCGAGGAGGGAAAGGTATAGACCAGTACAGAATGCTGGTGATAGACAGAGATTTACTGGGATTTGGTGAGCAATGGGTGGAGAATAGGGGCGTAAAGTTGAAGATCCAAGGAGGGGAAGAAAGTGAGGATCTGGAAATCCACTGAGGAGAAAAACGGGATTAAAAACTAGGAGAACAGGGAGGAGCTGTCTGAGGGAGGGCCTGAGGAGGGGAGGTTGTGCTTGAGGCTGCTTTGCTGCCAACAAATACCTGTGTGTGACTGCATCGCCTTCTGGAGACTGTGCACCTGAAATGTGACAATCTGTGCTGCTCTCAGTTTATCTTTTAGCTCAAGGGGTAGAGATTTCTGTCATGTAGCTAACACTCTTACCTCAGTGATTAATCCATGTGTTCACAGGATGATATCTGTCAGGGATAGTTTTACTTGCCTTTTCCTTTAAAGAAGATTAGATTTAAAAAAAAAAAAGTTTGTGATTTTTACTGCTATTTTAATCATTCAGCTCTTAAACAGTTCTACTTTCCAACTCTGGCCCTTGTGCATGCACTGCATCATACAGTTTTTAGATACGTTACTGAAGTTTTATTCTTGAGCCCCATCTCATTCACTGGACAAGATGGATATGTCCAGGTCTTGGACGAGGGTTGTGAAGTGGAGGAGATGGTTATCTGCTGCATTGTTGTAGAAACAAAAGAATAATGCTTAATGAGAACCCGAAAAAAGGTTGCTTGGAGGAAAAGAACCCCTACTGAAAGTAGCAAGAGGCTGTCCTCCAGACTGTTGCTGCTGAGATGCGGTTCTTGTGCAGCAAGTCTGAGACAAATCACTTAAAACTTTCATCATCTTTCATAGATGGTTGCTAGTTGTAATGGCAGATGTGTGCAACCTTTGGTTCTGTGTACGTGCTCCAGTTGCCATCTGGAAAGTTGAATAATGTCTCCTTGCTTCATAGTGGCATTGAGAAGAGAAGTTTTATAATGTCTGTGAGACACTTGGATATACCTCAGAAGTTCCCCCCCAACCCCAAACGATGTGTTAATCTGCAGTCTGTGATTTACTAAATAGTGTGCAGGAAATGAGGTGTGGGGGGGAAGCAAACAGAGCAGTAGCTGTGCTATGACTAGAAGAAGTTGGGATAATATAAGCAATCTGTGATGATATAATTACGGATGGTACCTTAGTGGACTGTATTGCGAGGGGGCTGCATTAAAGTTGAACAAATAAATTTAACTTTAGCTGTACTGGCTTTCGAGTCCTCAACACCGTAAATGCAAGTTTAAGCGAGTTTTTTTTGTATAGTTATAATCCATAAGCATGCAACCAAATAGACGTATTGAGTTTTAAAGCCCTGTAGATAGTGTTACACTGCTGCAATGTGGTCTTTCTCATGATCATATGTTTTTTATATAAAAGTCATTAATCTTCCTTGGGAATAACAATAATGTGAATTTTATTATCAAAGGATCATTAAGGGAACATGTCATCAGGAACAGTTTTTTGTTTCAATGATACTTGCCCTCCGGCTATATAGTTTTGTGAGTTCTTGCATAAGTCTGAGCAATAAAGAGAAGTTCACGCCCACCCCAGCTCTTGCTGTTTTGGTCACAGGGGACACATCTGTTGTTCTCTGGTGGTTCACAACATGTGGTGCCAGTGGCCCACATGGGCCAACTCAAGCTCAGTGCGACAGTGCCTATAAGAACAGCAACGTGTCAGTGACAGTGGAGAGAGAGGGCAGGCTCCGAGGAGTGCAAGTCTGGCGAGTGCCAGCCACAAACCGATACAGGTGAGTACCAGTTTGTGCTGGAGAGACAGCCTCCTTTAACTACTTTTTGTTTGTGGAGTTTCAGCAAGCGTGAATGTGGGACCATCTGTACTGAGTGGGTGGAGGGGGCAGTGAAGTGGGAGAGAAACAGGAGCGCTAGCTGTAAGGATCTGTGTCTGAGCTACCACAAGGTGTGGAAGGGTGGAGTGGTGACTTAGATCTGAACAGGAGTGACTGTGGGCATGCAGTTAAGTGGAAGTGCTGCCTTCATTTCAGTCCCGAAGCTTTGGTCCTCTAGATTTCACTCCACCAGCTCATAATATTTGTCTCTGAAGTCTCTGTCTCCAGTGCTGTAGAGTTGGTCTATCCTCTTAAGCAGCCTTGGCTGCATGGGTCTCAGACAAAGAATAACCATGAGATGCTGCAGCAGGGAGCCTGCTCTGAAGCACTGTCTATCTGGGAGGGCAGGCTGGGGAGAGCTTGCAGATGGAGTTGCTTTGGGGATGAGAAGTGTGAGATTTGTCTCTTTAATTGCTTCCTTCTTCTTCCAGGATTTCTGCCTATGGAGCAGCTGGAGGGAAGGGAGCCAAAAACCACAATAAGAGGTCCCATGGGGTCTTCATCTCGGCCACCTTCCAGCTGGAGAAGGATGAGCTGCTGTACATCTTAGTGGGGCAGCAGGGCGAGGACGCCTGCCCTGGGGTGAGGACTGCACAAGCACATGTGGGTGGAGACTTTGCAGATATGATTCAGTCAGATTCGGTGGGTGGCTTTGGGTTTGTTGATGAACGCTAGAAAACCCAGGATCCAGCAACGAAATCCAGTCAGGAGACTGGGAAGAACCAATAAACCAAGTTAGAAAGAATCTCAAAACAAATATAAAGACCTCTGAAAAGAAAAACAATCCAGAAATGCACAAAAACTATGAAGCCCACAAGAGCTTTGCTTTAAGCTCCTGGTGTTTAAAATAAATTCTTCATCATCTTTCTTTTGCTTATTTTAAGCGGGAAGCTAGTAGGTGAGAGCTGTATGCTCCCTCTCTTATTTTTCTACAGCCTACGTTTCTTTCTGTCTGCCAGTATTTCAGATAATTTACTATTATTTATGGAAGCATCCAGCAGCGTTGTGGCTGCACAGTTTTACTCTTTAAGCTGAAAGCCTGAGGTCTGAATCCAAAGCCTATCAAAACCAGTGAGAATCTTCCCACTATCTACAGTGGCCCCCTGGATTAGGCATTTGTAATGAAAAAAAGCCACTCGTTAAAAACAGACATTGATGACATGAATTCTTATATATGTGTGCTCTAATGCTAGACTTAAGACCTTTTATCACTTAGGCTCAACAGTTGCTTCTTTTCAGCCTGAATTCTTTGGTATTGCCTCTTTCCAGAGAGGTGATCTGTCAGCCCGTGCCCAGGAACAAAGCTGTTTTCTCTATTCTCCGCAGAGAGACTGCTGAGTTTTGGGATGCACATGCTGTTCTTGTGGGCATTCGAAGTTACCGTTTACCTTGCCCAGAGCATATGATGCCTTACCTGCAGATTCTAAAACCAGTCTTTCTTCACTTTACGTAGTATAAGAATTATATCTATCTAAATAAAACCTGCATTTATGTATTTGCAGTTCCCTCTCCAGTGCACACTCTAGGCTTAGGTCATCATTTGCAAAGGTGTCCATTATTCCCTTGCATTTCATGACTTGTTCTCCAAATATCAAAGTATAACCCAGAACTAACTGGCTCCCTTTGGCAGATGCTATTGGAAAAAGTTTCCCTTCATTTTTCCCACTTCCGAAGCTCAACTTTATTTGGCTTTGGAAATCCTGCTGAATTTGTATTTTGGGTAACTAATGTTTGTGTTCCTTTGTCTGAAGAAGTTCTGTAGCTCCAAACCTTTATTCTCTCTCCTTAGATTTACTCAGTTGCTTTTCCTCGGTCCTCATCTACATTGCCACCTTTTGTCCTATTCTCTGAATGAAGGGACACAGCCAGTAAAACTGGCACCACACTTCTGGCCTGTATATGTGCCGTGACCCACACAAGTAGGGATTCCACTTGCACTGAGACAATATAGCAGTTTCTGAAATCATTCAGATTTCATCGTCTCAGTGAAACTGGGCAGATTTACAGGATCATTGAAACACGTGGAACTCGGTGTCACCAAAAAAAAAAAAAAAAAATCTAAAATGGCCAAACAATCTTGAGTTTTTCAGTCTTTTCAGCAGGAATAGGAAGCTGAGATTCCAGATTTTTGTTCCAAGATGTGTTATTAGTTCACTCTTAGCTATGCACAGGTCAACTCTGTCTGTTTTACGCGTTTATGGCCTTGAGAAATACCTAATAAATACAGCAGTAAGGAAGTTCTGAGAAATAATCCATAATTCAACATATTTTAATGTTCTCAGATAGAAGTTCTGAATATGCAAAATATTAATTATGTGATGTCGATAATGAGTTGTTGTACTGCTTCGGTTTTTTCTGTGAGCATTTGTATTTTCACTTGCATGTGTAATGTGAGTTTGCAAATCAGAGATAACAGGCAGATCCATTCCTTAGCTGTTGGTCCTCATAGAAGAGTTCACTTTCCACAAGGATAATATACGTACAGATTTATAGATGCCTGATATACATCCCAAACTATACAATATTATTATACTGAGATATACAGACAACTCTCAAGAGTTGGACTTTGCTGGTATCTGAGGGCATCTCTTATCTCCGTTCAGGGCAATTCTGAAACCCAGAAGATCTGCTTAGGGGAGTCATCTCTCATTGAAGAAGATTACAAAACAAAAAAGGACCTGAAGGACTGGGCTGGAGGAGGTGGGGGTGGAGGAGGAGCAACATACATCTTTAGAGTAAGTATTTTCTCTTTGCATCTTGCATTCACTGTCAATCATGGCATATGATACTCAGTTCTTGAAAAAAGGTGATGAAAAAGAAGTGTGCGTGTGTCTCTTTCATTCTCTCTTTCACACTTTCTCTCCCCTTCCCCCTATCTTTCTGTCTCTCTTTGTCTTTTTAATTCAAATTCTTTATCTCTTTTCATATCCTTGATCATACTTGTCATTATCATTAAGCTAGCTGAACTGGTTCCTCAGTTCTTGACAGCTCAGGTCTGGGAATCACACCAGGATCCCACTTTAGTACTGGCAGCGGTCCTACAAAAAAAAAGAAAAAAAACCACCACAAACCCCGGTGTTCAGTTGAACAATCATTTTTGTACACAGAAACACTGTGTTAAACATTTTTTTAGTGCAGTTAGGAAACAATCACTGGCATTGTCCTGGTCTCAGGCCACTCTCCTTTGGGATAGTTTCATGTTTTCTGATGAGTTTATGTGAGTTCACATATCCAAGGGATGTGAAGTTTTTCTGATGTTTGATGGGGGGTTTTCCAGCAGAAGGATGGGATTTTCGAACCTTTGCTCATCGCAGCAGGAGGAGGAGGAAAAGCCTACCTGAAGGCTCAGGACAGCTCCCTGGATGATGGACCCCTGGAACAATTTGAGAACAGCACTGCAGTACCTGGAGTCAGTGGGAGGACTGGGGCAGCAGGTAAGATGCTAAAACCACCCAGGGCCTGAATCAGACGACTGAATACACAAGTTGTCCTGCATGTGGGAAGTCAGGGGCTTCTCTCTGGTCTTTTGGAGTTTTCCTGTGGCAGTAGTTGTTAGAATGTGCCGGTAGTCTGTAAAGGATGTCATATAGTCTATAAAGGTACTGTATGATGTGTCACCAGAAAAAAGAGAATGCACAGGACAGGTAATGAGTGCTCCAGTAGAGGCTATTCCATAGGAAGACTCCTCTCTTCTTTGAAATGACTTCATGAAAATACTTGGGGGATGGAGCCCACTCCTCCACACTGTAACACATCTCCTTGGAAGGGAGGAGTTTTTTCCTGTTACTCCCCTGAAACCCTAACAGCGGGAATTGTGGGAATTATACCAGAAATGGAAGCTCATTTGTAATCTTGTAACAGCTGTGCCTAGAATCCATTCCTAAGAGATTAAAAAGCCCAGTGGTGGTGGCTCTCCTGCTGTAAGAGCCTCAGAGAGGAGCCACTAGAGGCAGATGAGGAAATCCAGTTTATTTTTTATTTCCCCGAGGGAGCTCAGCGTCTTGCATGGCTGAAAGCCCTAACCAGTTATCCCAGAGGGGAGGCGTGCACTCCTTATTTCCCTAATGACACTAGAAATTGGTGCTAAGGTGCTGGCTGTGCATTAGATTTCCAGTTTGTTATTATCCATGGCAGCAGGGAGCTTGTCTATATGTTCTCTCATCCTTAAAGAAGGAGTTAACTTGAATGTGGGCACTTAAGAAATTATAAGGGCCAATCTTTGTCTCTCTGCAGTATCTCTCCTACTTTCCCCTGCTTGTGCTTCCCTCACCTGTTCTTGTTTTGTTCTCTCACTCTCTGACTGTAAAGGTGGAGGTGGTGGCTGGCGAGATGAGACTCTGCTTCCTCAGGCTGGGAAGTCACTTCTGGAAGGTGGAGAAGGGGGTCAAGCTTGTCCGCAAGCACTAGCCAAGCTCCAGTGGGCTACCTCTGGTGGCTTTGGTGGGGGAGGAGGAGCTTGTACTTCTGGTGGAGGAGGTGGAGGCTACAGAGGTAGGTGTGTTGGAGGAATAGCCAGTAGCTGTCTGATTTTGTGCACTTCAGAGCACGTGCAGTGAAGGGTTACAGCTCTCAGTGCAGAGGTACACTGCTGCAGGAGGTGAATCATAGATACTTCAAGATGAATGGTGTGAAATGCACCACTCTCCATCATCTCTCTTTAATTGGGGAAATCAAGGTTATAGAAGTGTTCCTGTGTGGTTTAGTATTTGAAAGGTGTGCTGAATCACCCCGTCTTTCATCCCAAAGTTACCCCGGTAAAATACATCTTTACTTTGCTGAACTGAGGAACCAACATCGGAATAAGTCACTTCACCAGCGTTAGTACTGGTTGAGTCAAGTGAGCATTATCCATCAAGGACATTATACATATTGATATCATGGGAAGGCTGCAGAGTGACCCCAGCTGATAAGAGACAGGAACAAATGCAGCACTTCACAGGCATCACATTTTTTGCGGTATGCAGCACTGATCAGCTAGCCATGCTCTTCTTTCCCCAGGGGGGCATGCCTCTGGTAATGATGATATCACCGCTGGTGGGCAGGATGGCATCTCTTTTGTGAACCCCATTGGAGAGATCTTCTTGCATCCCCTGGCAGGTACAATGTACTTGTTATTCCTCTTAGTTCTTTTCTTCCTTCTTTTTCCTTTCTCCTCTCTGTTTCCTCTTTCCTGCTTCTTCTCCTGCTGTCTCTGCTTTTTATACATTTCATTCAGTCATATTTCACTCTTCAGGCCAGTTCTTCAGCTGTGATCATTTCTTTAAATACGTCCATAGTGCTCTGGGAACTTTTTCCTCTCAATCTCTAAGCCAGGAGAGACACCACTCATCAAGTTTACTGCACATCCTCAGTACCAGACATTTCCAGGTCAATTCACTTCAAGACCTCTCTATTTGCTTGAGGGACCCAATCCCTTCTTCTCTCCTGCACCCCCCTAAAGTTTCTGGCATGTGTCCACCCTGTGTTGGACTATCTGTTCTGCTGCAGAGAAGTAGAAAAGTTGCAGGTACCCACTCTATTTTTTTTTCCTTACTGGAACAAGATGGGAAAAGCTAAACTAAACCCTCCTGTTGTGTCTGGTTGCTCATTCAGCCATGGAGAGTCATGGGGAGGTGGAGGTTCAAATCTATCTTAACTGCAGCCACTGCCACTCAGATAACTGTAAGCGGGACCCTGACACCAACCTGCCAGTCTGCCAATGTGAGATGGGGGCTGTGCTAGCCAACGACAACGTCACCTGCACTGGTAAGATACGGAGTTTTATACTCATTGAATAATGTCTGCATTCTTCGTATTGTCTCTCCTAGTTTGTTTGATGGTCAAATCTCCAAGTTACAGCTGATGGCTCCAGTGAACTTCCTTACACATCCGGCTGCATCTCTCTCAACATCTCCAAAATTCAGGTTCAGATTAGGTAGAAGATAAAATATCTGTAAAGAGGGGCAGTGTAAATTTCCTGAGTGGGCACACTGGTATAACATACTACCTACTGCTGAGTTATTTAAGCCACAAATAACTTCCTTTCACAGCAGTTTCCCACTGTGCCTGCTCAGCCGATGCCTGCTATTCACTGTTATTTCCTGACACAGTCTTCTGCAACTCCAAAGCATCAAGACTATAGAATTCCAACATGGGAGCAGGGGTGTTACCCATTAACTAAAAAATGGAAGAATGGATAAGCAATCTGTATTTTAACTGTTAGTTTTCTATTTTTGCAATGTTTTTAAAACATTTTAGTTATTTTTTCAACCTCCAGAGTTGTAGAGATATTTGCTGTGATTTTTATAAGATGGTCCGGCCATGATCCCTATGTTATTTTCTGAAACAGGAGCAACCTTGAGTGGAATGCTTTATAGCAGTTCTGATTGTTTTCTGATTAATGCACCTTTTTTTTTTTTTTTCTTTTCCCAGTGCCCCAGAGTGCTATCCCAGAGGGACGCCTTCCTCTCCCACTCCTCCTAGCTGTGGTGGCTGTGATTGTGGTGCTCGGAATGATCCTCACTTGTGGCAGCCTGTCTATCAGTAAGAAACACTGATTCCTTATCACCCTTTGACTTGGCTTTTCCCAGTTAATTTAGACAAAAGGAGACCATCCAACCACATGCAACTACTTTTAATACTTGGAGCTGGACGGTTGTGGTCTCCCAGATGGATGAGAGGGACAGGGAGAGAGAAGCCATAGGAAACATCACCACCCCACAGTTAGGCGCGACCATAATCCCAAAGGGCAAGAACTGCTCTGTTCTGGTATTTGCTACAGAGAAGAGTGCTTGGGAAGCTCTCTTAGCAGGCAATTCTTTATCAGCCACTGCAATATAGGCTGAAGTCACAGTCTGTAATTAAACATATAATTGATTCAGGGAGATGACGTGCTTTTGGGACTCGATGCCAGTAAGGTGTCTTGTGGAGCAGCCGTTCCTCAGACAATGTACAGAGAAGCAGAAGAAACCGAAGTTGTTCCCAGGTGATTAGGAGTCTTCAGGATTCAGACTGTTTACATTTCCAGTATTAAATCACTATGGAGCATGGAGAATAGCATGATACGAGTCAGCTAAAGATACTTCTTGAGCATTTATAATTACAGAGTTGGTTTCTTTCTGTCTGTGTGGCCAGTATTGTCTTTTCTCTCCAGGTATTGATCTTTTTTGTGCTGTTTTTATTTGTTTCCCCACCCCCAGTTTATCACCTTAAGAAGCAGCAGCTGGAAGGAGCCAGAGCACGACTGCAGAGCCCAGAATATAAACTGAGCAAAATCCGCACATCAGCCATCATGACAGATTACAACCCCAACTACTGCTTCGCAGGGAAGGCTGCCGCTCTGAGCGAGCTGAAGGAGATCCCGCGGAAGAACATCTCTCTGCTTCGGTAAAGCTTGCTGCAGGGGTTGCTCTCTGGCACAGGAGAGGAAAGACACAAGTAGGGCTCACGTGCTTGTTTTACTCAACATCAAGTATCCAGGACAAGCAAACAAGGGCCGCTTGTCTGACTAACTGGAAAGTACCTAGTCCAAGCCAGGCAAAGTATGACGGATGTGACACTTTCTGTGTTCTCAAAGAGATCTTGATTCAATGAAGTTCTCACGCAGAAGTTCCTGAGTTTCCTGTTCCATGCTCCCACACAGAGCATAGGACATTTCACCTCTGTGTTTTTATATGATGTCCTGGGCTACACTTGCCACGTGGCAGTAACTCCCTTCCAAATCTATAGCAGTATTTCTTTTGCAGCATTTCCAGTCACAAGGAAATTTCCTGTCACAAGGAAGTACGTGCTAGGTTGTTCTTCGGCTCCATACCATCCAGATGGTGTTGATCAAAGTTATGTAAACTTTAGAAGGAAAAACTTGGTCGTTCTTAAGTGCTGTCTTACCCCATCTCCTGAAGATATCAGCTTGCATCTACCTTATTCTGTATTTCTCCAGTTCTTCCTTGCCTTGCTATTGCCACACTTGATAGAGCCCTAGGACTGAGCAGGATGCTTTTTTCGTTCAGAACCATTAAAGATCTAACCTCCCTGCTTGAGTGGCAGGGACAGAAAATACTGAGAAGTTATTTTCAGAAGCTTTGAGGTGAAAACGAAACCCTCTTGCTGATTCCATCTCTTCCAGCAGGTCCTGTTCCTGTTCTTGGACTGGATGAAGAGAAGAGCTCAGGCAATGCTGGATCCAGGGGCGTAGTAAAATCTCTTCTTTCTCTTTTTATTTTCCAGGGCACTAGGACATGGTGCATTTGGGGAGGTTTATGAGGGAACTGTGGTAGGCATTGCAGGGGATCCCAACCCTCTTCAAGTGGCTATCAAGGTCAGTACCCACAAATTTCTAATACAACAGTAGTTACCCATAAGAGCCATAGGATCTTATTCCAGTTGAAGATTCACATCCATCACATGCACAATGACATATCTATCTATGTGATGCAGGTTTCCACACATTCCTGCATCCAGGTATTATAAACTTTTATTTTTCAGCTGTACAGCACTAGCAGCAGGTTGAAAGTAAAGCCTCTGTCTTGTTTGCTGAATGCCTGATGTCTGTAAGTTGTGATCTAACTAGGAGAAGAAACAAAAAGGGGCAATCAGTTTTGGAGGCTCCGTTTCCGTTACTCAGGAGAGAGAGTCAGTGCTCTCAGATGGGAAGATGTGTGGGTTTAGTCACCTGGAGACTGCATAATATGATTAGTTAAAATAAAATAATGAATTCTTCCTTGAAATCAACCCATCAGTTCACCACAGCAGAGACTCTGCCAGAATGGCTTTTCTGTCACAATGATTTATAGATCTGAGTAGCCAAGTAAAAAAGAAATTTAAGGGGAAAAAAATAGCAACAAACAGACATTTTGGGGGCATTGCAGACTAGAAGATAATTTCTAACTCTGGTATAAAGAAAAGAAAGCCCTGGCAAATATTAGTATGAAGCATTTGTGACAGCAAACAGTATACATTTATAGTAATGCTTATATATTATTACTTCTGCATTTCATGGTTTTGGGTGCTTTCTCCTAAGTTTTTCACATGACTTTACTGTATTTAAAAATTTATCTTGTTTCTCAGTTATATTTCCTTTATACTGAGAGTAATGTTTGTCTACTACATGTGAAACTTTCAGGTAGGCTCTTACTATTGCACAGTGTTAAATATGCTGCTGTGAATATATATTGTGATATTATTCTAATCTTCATGCCATTAATGGCAAGAGATAACAGGCTGATTTTCTGTGAAACTACTGCTGTTGCCTCAGGATTTGTCAGTTGCTCAGCCCTGAAGTTAAGGATGCTCAAAGCCTGCTTTTGTTCTTTTATAAGCCTGTGACTCAGAGAACCAAATCTACGAGTTCAGCCTGAAACATAGACTGCAATAATAGAAAGAAGTTTGATTGTTATTTGTCCTATCTTTCAAAACCCTCTTAAAAAAAAAAAAAGTGAAAAGACTGCACGTTATGGCATTTTGTTATTAACTTCCCTGAACAGACACACTAGCAAACAGCTGTAACGGCCCGGGCTGGTTTCACAGTCCAGATTGGAGGATGCAACCAGAGCACAGCAGCAAGCAGAAGCAGATCAGCATGTTGTTCAGTTGTGACCATCCAGTCAGGATGTCACAAGTTTTGCAAGTCTTAGCAATGATGGCTGCTCGTTTGGGCCCTGGCTGCCCACCTGCACACTTGTTCCCTGGGTTCCTTGTGCAGTGAACACCCAGAACATCACCAAAAGGCGGCTCTTCTCCCTTGTGGAAACTGATAGAGTGTCCATGGAGCCCAAGCTGTGGCTGTGCTCACCTTGCTCCGTGATGGAGTGTGTCAGTCCTGACCTGACTTTGCAGAAGAAGCAGGTGCAGTCCAGGAACAAATTAAAAAACGTATTTGCAACATACGCCACATATTGTTTGTGGGTACTCCGACAGTTTAACAGATCATTGGCGCTGTCCTGTGTGCAGGACACTTATCTGAGATAACAAAATGCAACCCTGTCTTCTGTAGCCCACGCTGCTGATGACAAGAACTGTTTCCAGGCCAGCCTCGCCACACTGAGCAGTAAACGTCCCACCTCTCTACATGCAGAATGGCACTGGGCACTACACACAGCTGTGGCCAAACCATCCTGTAATATTAAAGCAGCGGGCACAGCAGTAGGCCATTGGCGCTGTCCTGTGTGCAGGACACTTATCTGAGATAACAAAATGCAACCCTGTCTTCTGTAGCCCACGCTGCTGATGACAAGAACTGTTTCCAGGCCAGCCTCGCCACACTGAGCAGTAAACGTCCCACCTCTCTACATGCAGAATGGCACTGGGCACTACACACAGCTGTGGCCAAACCATCCTGTAATATTAAAGCAGCGGGCACAGCAGTAGGCGCTGCTTCCATTGATGTCTGCGCTGCTTCCACTACTGCCTGTGCTCTCAGTTCACATTTATCAGTGGCAGATGCTTTACTGTATCTGTAATTCCCCAGATGCTGCCTTTCTTGATGTGTACCTGAAGCTGTTTTCCTCCAGAACAAGACATATAGTTGAATGCACAGAAAAAAAATCTCCCAGGAGGTCACCAGCTTCCTGTTCTGACTTTGATGACCAAATGGGTCATGTGCAATCCAATAAACTGGGCACTGAAAAGATGAGGCCTTCCTCATAGGTTCATAAAGTGTTACATGCTCGTTCTTTTGGTTTTTTTCTTATTCCTTTGGTGGTCACCTAAATGTTCTCAGTTGTTTGCTGGGATGTTCCTCACTGTCTTTACCTCTCAACAGACCCTGCCAGAAGTCTGCTCTGAGCAGGATGAGATGGATTTCCTGATGGAAGCATTGATTATCAGGTATAGTTTATGGGGTTTATACAGATGGTGGGCAGGGGGGAAAGGAGTAATGCAGGTAATAAGAATTATTAATCCACTTGCTTGGGTTCAGAAAAGAAATCCAGCCTTTTCACTGGATGTTATTTCAGTAGCATGTAAGTTACTGGTTTCAGCTCCTTGTTCATCTCAAGCAAAGTAACTGAGGTTCCTTTGTTGCACATCTGTTGTGGTTTCATGCCAGTAGGCAGCTCAGCCCACACAGCAGTGGCATGGGGAAGAGAATCGTAAGGGCAAGTTGAAGAAAACTTGTGGGTTGAGATAAAGACAACATAATAGGTAAAGCAAAAGCTGCATGTGCAAGCAAAGCAATGTAAAGAATTAATTCACTACTTTCCGTCAGCAGGCAGGTGTTCAGCCATCTCCAGGGAAGCAGGGCTCCATCATGCGTAACAGTTACTTGGGAAAACAAATGCCAAACTCCAAATGACCCCCCCTTCTTCCTTTTTTCCCCAGCTTTTATTGCTGAGCATGATGCCATATAGCATGGGATATCCCTTTGGTCAGTTGGGGTCAGCTGTCCCAGCTGTGTCCCCTCCCAGCTTTTTGTGCACACCCAGTCCCCTTGCTGGTGGGGCGGTGTGAGAAGCCTTAATGCTCTGTAAGCACTGCTCAGCAATAGCTAAAATATCAATGTGTTATCCACACTGTTTTGATCACAAAACCAAAACATAGCACCATAGGAGCTACTGTGAAGAAAATTAACTCTGTCCCACCCAAAACCAGTACAACATCTCAACAAAGATTTCTGCTGGTTAGTTCTGCAGATCATGTTCAGAGGAGTAAAAAGGCACAACATTTTTGTACAAACATGTTCTGCATTTGAAGTGTTTTCCTTTTCAAATAATCTTGTTGCCCTTTTACTAAGTGTAAGTCATGTCCTGAAGCCCTTGCTAAATTTTCAGTGCTGAAATGGAAAGCAACAGGAAAGCTAAAGATTAGAGTCAACTGTGCAGCGACTCAGTTCAGCCTCTGCAAGACCAGCACCGATGTGGTACAGCAGAGGCTGTGTGCCTGGGAGGTAAGGTTTTAGGCTTGGATGCTAGGGCTTAAACTATGTTACCTCTCACAAAGAAGAGGTTTTATAAGAGTAGGTTTGTCATCTGAAGAAGGAGAAAGTGTGAAGAGCTTTTCCCATTGGGGCTTTCAGTCAGTAGCTAAGCATAGGTACAGCCTTTTTGCTTTTCCTGTCTGTTGAAATATTTGCCATAACAAAGTGCTTTTTGCAGTGAGGGTCCTGGGCTTTTTTTTTACCCTTTCTTTGCACAAAACTAGCTGAGTGAGACACTCTGAAACCTCTGTAGGGATGAGGTGGTGAATACGGCTCTGTGTGTATATCTTGCACAGAAGGAACACAGTGCTTCTTCCACTGTGACTGCTTCCCTTAGATGTGTTCTGGCTTTTGAAGTCTTTGCAACCTTGACAGAACCTTTATAAGGTCTCATCTGCGCGACCTTCTAACAGTGAACTATGAGATCTGTAAAACCTGCTCGGAAAATGTAACAGCCAGCCATTCCTATTGCCATCTGTACTTTAGGTATTCCAGTCTTGGAATTTACTTGTTTAACCCAGATCCATAACCTTAAAACAATAGTAGAGTCAAGTGTGACTTTAAAATAATAGTATAGTCAGGGTTGATGGTAAGTGATCAGAATTTATGCATTTTTAATTTGTGCAACATGAAGTTCCTCTTCTCATTGTCTGGCCCAGCTCATACCTAGATGCTGTTTTTCTGCTGTTAAAACGTGAATCTCCTGACATAGTGCCACTACCTAAAGTCTGCAGCAACTTTGGCAGCTGAACAGGAGGTGACACTGGTGTATGTATTTTAAAGAGCAATTTCAGTTGATTACAGAGTGCTTCGATTGACTTAGCAGCACATGATCTTTGCTCTTCCTCAACTTCTTTTTCCATTTGTAGTTCCTGTGTTATCCAGGTAATCACTATCCAAGGGAAGATACTGCTTTCTAAAGACTGAGTCTTACTGAGCTTCTTGATAATCTCGACTTTCTTCTGTAACAGGCAGAAAGCCATCACACAGGCAGCTGCTGCAGTAGGTATTAGCCGAGTCCCTCTTTGGCACACTAGATGCTGAACTGAGTCCACCAAACCAGACAGCTGTGTATTTAATACAACCAACACTGAATTCAAATCCCCACTGGTCAGGATGTTGTTTCACAAATGTCAATAATATTTACATATTTGAAGTGCTTAACTTTCTTTTCCCTCTCGTGTCCCCCCCCATTTTTCAGTCAGTGTGGAAATTCTCTCTTCACAGACAGAAGGCTCTGCTTTACTCTCAGCCTTTCATACCTTCTGTTGAAAGCTTTTTATGGGCAAAGCCAGACATAACCCTGATCTTGGGGCTGTCAGAATTGGAGGGGCATTTTGATATGGCTGAAGTAGGAATTTGTTTGGTAACTTGAACTGCATCAGGATTTGCTTCAATCCAGGTGGTCAAAGCTCAAGGCACAGTGAGTGTGATGGATATTGGCCAGGTACTAACACTGTCTTTCTCTTCCATGTTGCTGTGATCTTGCCTTTCAGTAAGTTCAATCACCAAAACATCGTGCAGTGCATCGGTGTGAGCCTACAGACGCTGCCTCGCTTCATCCTGCTTGAGCTCATGGCTGGAGGAGATATGAAGAGCTTTCTTCGGCAGAATCGACCCAGGGCGGTGAGATAACTTCCCTGCTAGGCTTGTGGTTGATTTTAGTAGGCCTGTTTTTATTATTTTTATGAGCTGGATAAAGGCACTGAAGCCAAGCAGGGCTGTGTGTGTGTCCCAGCTCCTACAAACTTCTGGATACTTACATCTGTTTGCTTGACATAAGCAGATGTCAGTGAGAGAAAATGAAAGCAGTGCCAGGACTCCGGTCTATTAGTAACTGAGGAGGAAAGAGTAAAATCCTGTCCTAACATTCCAGAGTTCTCTGTCAACTGGGCTACAAATTAAGTGGCTTCATTTCCTCAGTGTCCGCATTGTTTTCTGTGCACTGCAGTGGTGCGTGAGGAGCTGAAGTCGTACCACTGATACGCAGTGATGGGAATTGGTAGCACTAGGTCCTCAGCTGGTGTGCATCAGCACCACGTGGAGATGCGTACATTTATACTGGTTGAAGAGCTGAGCCTGCATCTAGCACTGTGACAGGATTTAAATCAATGCAAATGAAATTATCGAGTCAAATATTTTTGTTTTAAAAAATCACCTTCATATAAAGCTGTCATGAGGATTTTTGCAAATTATCTCTGATTTCTAATACTGTATTGATGCCAACCAAGTGCAGTGAATATTTGAAATTAATTAGTTGCAGTGTTCTTATAATGAATATTGATTCCAGATGTGTTTTTGCTTCTTAACAGTGGGATCCTGCACCTCTGTTAAATAAGTATATGTCTCTTCCTGAGTGGAGACTTCAAAAACAAGAAGAGTTAGGCCTGATTCTGCATTATTTCTTGTTGTATTGAGGTGCCTGTGCTGGCTGCCCCCAGGGGCAGGAGGAGGCTGACTGCTGCCTTGTGCACTCCTACACCACATGATGCAGTTGCACAGCTGCTTCTCCACCTTCACACACATCCCAAATAGTTACAACAGGATAGCTTCATGTGTATGTACTCCAGTATTAACACACTGTTGAAAGATCAAGCTTAATCTCTTCCTCATACAGGGGTAAATATACTAGTTATATGTACTTACAGTGGTATAGCTGCACCCAGATGGAGGAGATTGTATATCTTTATTTTTGGCATTTATAGTGAAAGTGGTACGATTTCTGTGAGCAGATAAAGTCTGTGGGCAGCAGAGAATAAATAATACTCTTATTGGAATGTTGTAATGTAAAGAGCAGGGTTTTTTACATATCATATGAAAACAAACCTGCTGCTATGTTAGCTGGTATGCTAGCAGATGGCAAATACAATAGTTGAAGTCCCCTTAGTACTCAAAAAAATGTCCTTGTAGACCTTTTCTGAAAACAGAACTAGTCCCATCATTAGTGTATTTCACGACAAGTTTCCCTGGTTGCAGAGAAAATGCATGTACATCAGTCTTCTGACAGAGGGATCCCAGAGCAGAGATAAGGGCTGGAAGTCTGTGCTTCTATTTCTCCTCCTTGCTCTTCATTTCCTCTTCAGAAGTGCCCACTTTATAATAATTCTCCCTGGCAGATGTCCAAGAGCTTTGTACAATAATTTGCCCAGCCAATAAAAATAGTGTTTAATGGCTCTAGTGTATGTTATGTGGTTTGAGCATGAGAAATTACAGTGATAACAGCATCCAGAAACAAAAGCAGAAACAAAAAAGAACAATTTATTTGATATCTCTCAAGCTTTTGATCAGCAGTGTAGTAATTTCTCCCCACCCTTCCTGAGAGCCATACAGAAGTTCCTGGAGAAACACCAAGGAAATTTCCCTGTAGGGAAGTAAATGATGGGATGAAAATAAGCAGAGCTCCTGGAGAAAATCTTCTTTATTGTTCTTAGTTAGGGAAGCGCAGATGGTGACGGGCTAGTACCAGTCCGAGAGTCCTGTGGTAAAGCATCCCTTCTTTGCTTAGTGCTCCTGAGGACAACCTGTCCTTCCACAAGAAGGGATAAGTTGATGAGTGCTCAGTGCAGGTGCAGAGATGTGCACTTGTGTGTCTTTTCTCTGAGTTCGTGTGCTAATTCCTGTTGATAAGTTATTAACTCACTCTCCTATCTCACCTTTTAAGCCTGCTTGTCTTTTGATTTCACAAAGTCCAACACTAGCAGGGAATGATTCTCTCCCACTCCCTTTACCGGGCTATTCAGTGCAGGCTTGATTCTCTCGCCAGTTTGCAGTCACACACTATGTTTAGGAGAAGTGAAATCTTCAGAAAGTTTTTTGGCTTAAATAAGAGTTGTCTAAGTTTTTACTTTGCTTATGTTCCTCTTTTCTCCTGACTCATTTCACCTTTCCCTCCACCCCTCACATATGTCTTTCCCTTTTGTTTTTCTGCCCCTCTGATTATCCCATCTGAACTATATTCTTCTTCTCCACTATTCTTCCCTTACCATTTTCTGTGTGTCCTTTTCCAGAATCAACCATCCACTCTAACAATGCAGGACCTGCTGAACATAGCTCGGGATATTGCCTGCGGCTGTAAATATCTGGAAGAGAACCACTTCATCCACAGGTGAGGAGAAACACTTCTGATGTATCTAGCGGTGCATGAAGCTCACACAGCCTCTACTGGCAGTGGATTAGACAGAACTAATCTCCAGGGGGGAGACAGAGATTTCCTCCACTGGTACAGTTCTGCGCTTAGATATATCCTGGCCGGTCTCACTGGTTTTTGGTAGGAGTTCGGCTCTGCACTGCTCCTTGCACTGCTGGGGAGAAAGGAATCTTCTGTTCGCAGTGAACCTTTTCAGGCGCTAATTTTCAGGTGCCTACAATGCAGACACATTTGAGATTAGCCCTGTGCTCCACTAGATGGTACTGTCACTCTGTGGGAGCTTGTAAGGTATCATTTCTCTCTTTTCCGATCTCCCAATCGCAACTTAATGTTTTCCATATCCCATCAGCACAGGACAGCCCATAATGCTTCAGCCATTGCCTAGAGAAGGGTAGAACAGGGATAACAGGAGGAATAAACACAACTCTGAGGCTTGCTGCCCAGCTCAGCGCCTGACCTGCTGTGTGGTCTTGGACATCCTGTATTTGTCTGTTCATACTTTTTCCTTTTTTGTAGAGCAAGAAAATACTGATAAGGCAGGCTTCAAATAAGAATGAAGTATTATAGAAGAGGTAAAGGTTATTATAAATAGCCTTTTAAAATTCCCAGTTGGGTAGTGGACTCTTTGCTTCTGATTAAAAGCTGTTCCCAGATACAGCATGCAGCTGAATTCCTTCCTGAGCATGAGCTCCGTGCTGAGTTCAGCCCTGTGTGTAAGGGCAAGGCCTGCACACAAGAGGGTCACACAGGCTCTAACTAAACCAACATCCAGCCTGCAGTTATACAAGCAGACAGCTGATGCACATGCACGTCTACATACGCATCACATTGCACAGAGCAGAGGCAGAGCTAGGCAAGAGTGGGTAGGGACTGCAGAAACAGAGGGAAACGAGCGGCAAACGGCAATCAGAGCAAAAAGCCATGAGACTGAGATATGGGATACGTTATAGCTTTATGAGCATCTGAGACAGGTTTCATTCTCCTTTATTTTGGAACAATAAAGAAGTTCATTTGAAAAAGGGATTAGAGTTTTCTGTCATTAAAAAAGAGCAGTAAGACCATGCAACAAGCTTTGGCTTTTGGATCTCTTAATAAGTATATGAGAGGATCAGTATTCTAATTGGAAACTTCAGTGTTAATCACTACAGCATTATTATTTTAAATCATTACTGTAATAATACTGTCTTTTATCAGCCTTCACCCACCCTGATCTACTGAGCTTATGATAAGGGCCAATTTTTCTTGGTCTGTAAGAAGTCCAATAGAAACTCAATAGAAATTTTCTCTGCAAGTATTTAATAAAACTAATTTTCATTTCTCCTGTCAGGTAGGTGTTCCCTGGTTTTCTTCTCATATGTCACTGAGCCCAGCAGTCATCACATAAAGCTTTTAATAGTTATATAACAAATGGACAGGCCAGCTGCTATTGCTCAAGACCAATCTTAATTCCAGGAGAGAAATGGAAGAGAGTAGTGCTTGACTCTTTTATCACTTTTAAAAAAACCCTCTCTGGGTCAGTTTTTGGCCTGTTAGATCTCTAGTATAAGCAACCTGGAAAGGGACTCTGTGTTGTTTTAGCCAACAATTCAGGAAATCGGCATAGAAGGAATTTTGTACAGGCTTGGTATTAGTATTTGTTAGTGATGTCAGTGTTCGTAGGGAGAGGAAGAAGGTTATCATTATAGAGAACAGGTACCCTGGGGGGAAAGGTAGCATAGGGGGGTTGTGGGGATGTCACTTGCAGGCAGGTCTTGTCATCCAGGAGTCACAACTGATGATGGAAGAGAAAGCTGAGCTTGACCGAGGGATTTTTCAAGGCTGGCAGTGGGAAGAAACATATGAGTTGTTCAAGGAGCTCATTTTTCTTGGCAGTCAACAGGACCCTCACAGTGCTATGATTTTTAATGAGTTCCTTTTCAGAATGCGTATTTAAAATCAGCACAAATCTTTCAGTCTTGGCCAGGCAGTCATCACTGCTGTTCGTCGCAAGCTAAACCTGCACCCAGCAAATGGCTGCTCCTGTATGCAGCTTTGCTCGGTTCCTCAGGAGATATCCAGAAGCAACAAAGCAACAGGTTACTGAATCTGCTCCTACGTTGACTTTTCTTGCAGTTTACTAAGACTATGCAATAGCATCACAGCTGTAGCTGATGGAGATGCTGCTGAGATGCCACTCTTTAAAAAAAAAAAAATAGAGCAAGAAAGAAATCTGTCATAATGTGGTTGAAGCAAAAGAGCTTGAATCTGTTTCTGGTCTGACACTGACCCTGTTTTCTGTCTTAGTGAAAGGAGAGGGAGTAGGGAATGCTTGCAAAACACCGGGTAGAAAATGTAACGTAAATGAAGTTTAAGGATTGTAGTTAATAAAAATTATGATGTAGCTGGCATTATATCTTATTTTTAATAAGCCTCAGAAAGCCAACCGCGTCCTGGGCTGCATCAAAAGAAGCATTAGCTGCAGGTCGAGGGAGGTGATTCTCCCCCTCTGCTCTCGTGAGACCCCACCTGGAGTGCTGTGTTCAGATGTGGGGCCCCCAACATAAAAAAGACCTGGACCTGTTGGAGAGAGTCCAGAGGAGAGCCACGAAATTAATCAGAGGGCTGGAGCACCTCCCCTATGAGGACAGGCTGAGAGAGTTGGGGTTGTTCAGCCTGGAGAAGAGAAGGCTCCGAGGAAACCTAATAGCAGCCTTCCAGTACCTGAAGGGGGCTACAGGAGAGATGGGGAGGCACTCTTTATCAGGGAGTGTAGTGAGAGAACAAGGAGTAATGGGTATAAGCTGAAAGAGGGTAAATTTAGGTTAGACATTAGGAAGAAATTTTTCACTATGAGAGTGGTGAGACACAGGACCAGGTTGCCCAGAGAAGCTGTGGATGCCCCATCCCTGGAGGGGTTCAAGGCCAGGCTGGATGAGGCTTTGAGCAACCTGGGCTAGTGGGAGGTGTCCCTGCCCATGGCAGGGGGGTTGGAACTTGATGATCTTTAAGGTCCTTTCCAGCCCAAACCTTTCTATGATTCTAAGATTTGTGCAAAGATGACTCAGCTAAGATTTGCAGGACTGGGTTTAATATTCTTTCTTTATTCCTTTAACTACTCAAGAGTTTAGAATTAGAATTAATAGGGTTTCTTTCTTTTTTTTTTTTTAAGAGATATAGCTGCAAGGAATTGCCTTTTGACCTGCACTGGACCAGGGCGAATAGCCAAGATTGGTGACTTTGGGATGGCCAGGGATATTTACAGGTAAGTGAAAGGCCATTTCAGTCCTGTGAATAACTCAGTAATCTGTACCATTTTGACTGGTCGGAACTGTCTCATGGAATATGAAGCAGTGGAACCATCCATTATGTGTCTGAATTTGATTACCAGTTAACCAACTGGAGTTAACAGACTGTATATGCCTACTAGCCAATACACTTCAACTGTTTTTATTCCAGACTGGGCCCCAGGGAATGCTGCAAACACATGTGGACACTAAACCACACATGGCCAAATTTATTAGCTAGTTGTTCATAAATAATCTTAAGTTAAAAAAAAAAAACCACCATAATTCTCAGTTTATGATGTCAAGAAGACTTGCTGCCTCAGCACCCTGTGCAAAGCATCAGCAAATACGATGGCTTCAGCTGTGTACCTACAACATCCTCGGTTTCCATCCCAGTTGCACAGAGGGTATAAAATACTGCTTCAATGCGCTGTTTGAGTGGGTGATTTTTCCTTTTTCACACTTGGTCCTCATTGCCGCATGCAATCCACAGCTACTGTTGCTGTGGTGATGGGATCTTTTCTGTATCTGAGCCCTTTCAGACTGTGTGACATTCTCCGTGCATTTTCTCTTTCCCAGAGCAAGTTACTACCGCAAGGGAGGAAGAGCCATGCTTCCTGTCAAGTGGATGCCGCCAGAAGCTTTTCTAGAGGGCATTTTCACCTCCAAGACTGATACCTGGTAACAGATGTCTTTTAATCACTTCTGCTACTCAGTGATAAGGGTAGAGAAATGTACTGCTCAACAAGAAATGTCTGCTCAGCAGGAACCTTTAAAAAAAGTCAGAATTTCCCAGAAAGATATTAGAAGTCTTCCCTCTGCATTCAGTAGAAGCACGGCTAAAGACTTACGAATATGAATTTAAAAATCTAATGTAAATGGAGGTAACCGAAATTCGCTGTACATAAATGTAGAGTATCATATAAAGGCAACCAGAAAGTGAAAAGAGAAAGCAGTTTAGATTTCCAAGGAGTCTCAGGTAAAAAACCAGACAAATGCCATCAGACACTTCCCTCAACCCTCAGTGTCTGCTGCTCAGTTTCTATCAGTGGCAAGTCCTGCTTAAATACCTTGTAAATGATTCTCTCTGTACCACCCAGGATTACTTCTATAATTTTTTTCTGTTGTATGTGAAATGACAGCAGATTTAATCAGAAGTCCTGGCTGGTTGCTGAGGAAACAATATTTATATATTGATTCTTCATGTAACTTCATCTTTCTTCACAACAAGCACCCCTTCAACAGTAGCACGTTCATACACAGGTGCTGGGGAATGGAAGCTTTCCAACTGCCTCTCTCCGTGTACAGTAGATTCTTCAATATACTGTACTGAGACGTTCCCTTAAACGCCACACTGACCCAGTTTCCTGAAGTTAGTGATGCCGGAAGACAAGGGATTGCTTATCAGCACCTAACTGTGAGCAGGCAGCGCTAGATATTCTGAAGGAAAGTGCTACAGTTCCTGTAATAGGCGATTGTAAGTAATGTGTGTACTGGAAATTTCTTCCACCTTTGCAGCAAATATTGGCTCCTAAAATTCTGACCCTGCTGAAGTCCTGGCAAGTCTAAGTCAGACATTATTTTCAGTGGCACTGCCTAACTGACCCCTGGATGTAAAAAAGGAGAGCAACCACACCATGGCAAAAAATAAATGCTGCTGCCTTTCAGTTTCTCTGGATGTCCCTTACTTGATTTTATTCTTGAGCATCCTGTTTCCAAACACTGATGCAAATATCTCAAGTCTTCCCCAGTAAGGTGGGAATCTCCAGGTCAGTTCTAACAGTTCTTTTCAGTTAGACATAGCAAAGGGTGCTCTGGCACCTCCTGCTCTAGAAATAACAAATGCAGCAAAAAGAACTTCAGAATTATTCAAATATTTTGAGACCTCCACAAAGCTAGTTTTGGAACTTGAGCAAAGGTTTTGATTGATTTTTTTTTTTTTTTAATGTCAAAGTTGACTCAATCATGCTAATTGCACGTTACTGCAGTTGGCCTACAGCTTCGAAAGGTTTTTGCTGTGTTGTTACCTACACAGCTTTGTGCCAGGTTTGTGGAGCACAAATGAAACCCAATTGGTATTGTTGGCTTGCTTCTGACCCAGGTCCTTTGGTGTGCTGCTTTGGGAGATTTTCTCTCTAGGCTACATGCCCTACCCTTGCAAAACCAATCAGGAAGTGCTGGAATTTGTCACCAGTGGAGGAAGAATGGATCCACCAAAAAACTGTCCAGGACCAGTGTAAGTATTTCATTACCCCCACAAGCCAAGGGACAGTGGGTATCAAACAGGTTGGAAAACGCAGCTAGACACCTTTAGTCAGGGAATGGTGTTTGGCCCCAGTGTTAGGTGGGTGCTATTGAATGTCCCTTCAGCCACTGCCTCTTGTCTGCAGCTTAGAGCACTACAGGATTTGCTTTAAGCAGTGGTCCCCTAATGGCCAAGGGGACCAAGGATGCAGAAAAGCCATGTCCACTTCTGCTCTCCTCCTTTGGGCCATGTACTGAGTGCAGTGATGATCACCACAATCACTTCATACTGAAACACATTTTACATAATTATATTTCTTGATTGATACTTTTTTTTCCCCTCCACTTATTTTAAGGTACCGGATCATGACACAGTGCTGGCAGCACAGCCCAGAGTATCGGCCAAACTTTTCCACCATCCTGGAAAGAATCAAGTATTGCACACAGGTATTGGTCTTCGGTATCCAGGTGGATGATAACCCACGGAATGCCAAGTATCCAAAGGGCACTACCTTTGAGTGCCCAAAACAAGTGAAGAGTCCTGACAGACTATTTACTTTCCCAGTTGTGGTGGTGCTGTTGGCTCAACTGCTCCTTTCATCCTCACTCTCCCATCTTCAGCCCAGACAAAATGGAATTACAGTGTTCCTGTGCAAGTGGATGCTTTCAGCTCTCAGCTTGTTCAGTAGCAAAATGTCTTTCATTTTGTGATGGAGAGGTATTTACAACCTCTTTCAAGGTCCGTATTCTGACCTTGCCTAATGTTGCTCAAAAGCCACAGTGGAATTGGTGCGGAGTGGAGAAGGGGAATGAGATGGCACAGTGAGCTCACCACCTGGTAACATTTTACAGCTGCAGGCCTGGATCTAACCTCCTGAGGAAAAAATTATATACTAGTGACCCTCAGCTCAGCCACTGATTTCAATAAAGCACAGCCTCTGCCCAAAGGAACCACCTAAATTAGAGCATTTTTGTAAGTCCCATCAGCGCATGATACCCAGATGGCACACAGCACCTTCTACAACATGCAGGAACATTGGCCAAACCTGATGTCAGCCTCTGACAAAAGCTTCTTCACTCTCATAGCTATTTATCTTAAAATGTGGGTGTGACAGGCACCCTGGGGGTGCTCAGGGTGTAACAGAGTCTTGTGTCTCTTTTTCAGGACCCCGATGTGATCAACACTGAGCTGCCTGTGGAGTGTGGCCCAACACCAGAGGATGAAGGGAGTACAGTCACGCGGCCAAACATTTCCAGTGGGATAGTGCCCCTGTTGGTAAGCCCTTCTCTTGCACCTCAGACGACACCTGAAACACTGAACTCCCACCCTGCTGGGCACAAACTTGTACAATGTCCACAAGAGCTACTGGTGGAGAACCTGGGCAACCGGACTGCTCAGGGGCCCAGCCTGCCGTGCCTCAGCGATTTCAACAGTGGGTCCTGGTTGCAGCAGACCTCAAACCAGAAGCTGGAGCTCAGCAATCCACCAACCCACAGACTTAAAAACAAAACAAAAAATCTCTGGAACCCAACCTATGGATCATGGGTGCTAGAGAACACCTGTCACTTCAGCCCCAGCTCCAAGCTCAAAGCAACTCCAGAGCGGGAGGATTCAGGCTTTGATGGGAACTGCAGTTCTTCTCCTAGCTCTCGGGCATCTCCAGCATCTCCAAGTCGAAGCAACTGCCCTCACCTGGAGATCGGAGGGATTGAACTGGTGAAACTCCAGACTTTCCCTTGTGGCAATGTAAATTATGCTTACGATGACCTGTGCTATAGCACTGCCCACCAGCCATCAGCGGCAGCTGTGCTGAGGAGCTCCAGTCTGCATAGGGAGGAAAAGCCTTTTTATAAAACAGACAAAACAGCCAGAGAGAGGGACTCTGGTCTGTCTTTGTCAGATGACCTGAGCGTTACTCCAGTATAACTGAAATGGTTCTTCCTAAGATCAGGGAATGTGTGTGTCTGGAAGGACTGCTTCCTATTTCACTTCCTTCCTCCATTTGTGTTCCTTCCGATGCGTGATGTTTCAACATCGACAACGTTCTGCTTCCTCCTTCTACCTGTGGGATCCCCACAACGTTAAGGACAGTTGCATTTCTCTCTCTGTCCATCAGATGTGTTCCACTGCACCAGCTTTGCAGTGGAGAACAATGGCACTGCTGCTGCGATTTAGAATACAATCTTTAACAGAAGGACTCCTCCTCAGTCTGCTCAGGTGAAAAGAAACGCACCTACCATCCAGCCACAGCATTTGGATGGAAACAATGACCAGCACAGATTGTGCTTCTTTCTGACCGAAGAAACCAAAACCTCATGCTGTGCCAGCAGCAACCAACGTGCAGAAGCTGCTGTATTCCTGAGAGCTTTTTTACAGTTCAGGTGACTTACTAATGATGCTCATGCACAGTAAGCGAAGTAAATAAATAGCAGCCACATTTGCATCTGTTTTCTTAGCAGACCCTGTGGAAAAACATGAAAATGAAACTACTGCTCAAATTGGAAGCAGTAGGAAAGATAAAAAAAAAAATAAATCCAGGCTCCTCTGAGCATGTGCTTTGGAAAGAAGCAATGAAGAGTAAAACAAATTTACTATTGAAAAAAATAGTTGAAGCTGATCGTATCCCTTTGAATAGTGAAGGAAAGGTGCTGCTTGCCTCATGGTGTCACTTTTCCTCATAGCTCCTGGCATGAAAGGGGCAAGTGGTTTTCCAAGAAAGGGTGAGCTGCATGGGGTGATCAGAAATGGACTACCTTTATTTTTTAATGGACTTTACTTGGGATGAACTTCATTTTTTGTAAGTACTTTGATATTCAATAGTAGTTTCCTGTGCTATGTTGGTGAGCATTAAGCTGAGGCTCTCGGGTAACTGTCTAGCATTTGGTGCACTGGAGTTCTGGTTTTAATACCTACTCCTCTGAGGTAGAAACAAAGTCATGTAACGGAGGGGCAGAGTGAAGGAGAACCCAGTAGAAATGCTGCCTTACAGTGAGTGCCCTGTACACAGGAGGGCACAATAGCTCAACCATTTGATAAAGCCAAAAATCATCCCTTGGCTTCACACACCTGAGCAGGTTGTCATCTCATCCCTCCTTCCAAAGATACAGACTTGCTGGTAAAGGTAGTTGTTGTTTGTTTTGAATACAGCTCATTTGTAAGGCTTCTGTCGCTTAGGATTTAAACTGATGTTTACTGGAGACTGAAAAATAATTTGGATTAATCCTGTTCAGTCTTGGAAGCATTTTATCCTTGTCCCACTGCTAACCTATGGTGGCAAATTACACACTGCCTTCATGTGTAATCAAGTTGTACGGTGAGCAGTCAGCCATAGACTGTCTGGTTCCTTTCCGAGGGAAGAGGTGCTCTGGTACAAGCCTCACGCTTAGCAATCAGCCACAGGTACGGTCTGAAGATGGGGACTGGCAGAAGAGGGCTTTGACCACACAGACTTCCTGTCCTCTGTGTCAGTCAACGATGGACACTGCTCAGATGTGGTACAGAAAAGCACGGAGTGAAGAGTCTGAATCCTGTCTTGAATGAAACATGTCTTCAGCTCAGCTTTGCTGGTCTAACTGTGTATCTGTTCCAGGCTTCCTCCAGTTGTAGGCCTTTGGCTTTAGAATGAATGGTTTGATATACCATCATCTCCAAAGTTGTGGTGGTGATGGCTGCCCTTCAGCAATGACCTGTACAGTGTGGAAATAATTCCAAATCCCTGGTGGGAAATGGCAGGTGGTCAGAACAGAGGGGTCCCTCTCTGCTTGGGGAAATTCCAGGAACGGTGTGAGGACTGATCTGCTTAGCGACCAGGGCTTAGCTTGCCCTGCTTTATGGTTTAATAGGGTTTTTTTTTCCCCAAAGGTGAGCTGTCAAACTCTCCAACGGTTGTGACTGGGCAGCAGCAGCTCAGTCCCTTCCCACTGCATATGTGATAGGGCCACAGCTGAGTGCAGTGATCCTAGTCCAGCTGCAGTGGACGTGACGCCAGGTTGCTTTCCAGCCCTTGCTTGTCACAGGCTCTGTCCTGAGCGGAGCACGGGCGGCCATGACCATGCTTCTGCAGCCCCACTGTGACGCTATTTTCAATTCTTAGCCAGTGGCATGGGTGGGAACTGGAGGTGAGGAGTGAAATAGTGACTTGTTCAGAAGCCATGGGAAGTTAACTATACCACCTTTTCTTCTTGCAGACTTTTTATACAGTAACAGGTGCAAGACAGTTCTTCATTTTTTCACAGGGAAATGACAATAAACCACCCCAGGATTCCAGGAAGAAGCAGGTAGGATCCCCGCTGTCTATAGGGTTACCCAGCTTGAGCTGCCACTGCTTTCCCACAGCACTTGCCTCAACTTAATTCACAAATTTAGAAAGGCCAGTAGTGATAAAACTAGATAAGCCCTTGAAAAGTGAAGTGAGAGAGAAGCACACATCTATCACCCATGCTGCAGGCAGTCTTGCCTGCAGCTATACCTTCATTTTATAAATAAAATGCAAGTTCTTTGGTCCAGCACCTTGGGCAAACACCTCTTTTTACTGAATAGCTGCAGCAAGATACTTATTTCCAGGAAGAAAACAGACAAAGCTGCACTGAGCCAGAACAGAACTCCACCCTGCCCCGTATCTTACCTTGAAAAGCGACCAACAGCAGAGTGTGGAAGGGCAACTATAAGAATAGAGTGAGCAGGTAGTGATTATTTATTTCCTAGACATACTTTGCTGGTTTACAACAGCATGTAGCTCAGGGATGTACTGAGCCAGATGCAGTGTCTTGTAAGAAGACAGAACATGGAGCTGCACAGACCAAATGGGCACTAAAAGAGTGAGCCAGGAATTTTAAAAGAATCTGCATTAGTGACTGGAATTTTATACAA
Source organism: Pterocles orientalis (assembly GCA_011057875.1). NCBI lineage: Eukaryota > Metazoa > Chordata > Aves > Pterocliformes > Pteroclidae > Pterocles > Pterocles orientalis. Next base: position 2,368,377 of record WKFP01015522.1, on the reverse strand, counting down.
ACTCTTAACTCCCTCAAATGGAACTAAAGATAAACAATCTTTTTGTTCTGAAGCTTTGACCTGTCACAGTTTTTCTGTGCATATATCTCTTAGCTGCTTTTTAAAAACCCTCAGAGATAATGAATTTTTAATTAATGTCCTGGAGGAAATAATGCTAATAATGCTCCTGTTGTAATGCTGAAATGCTACATGCTGTCCAAACCATCTTATCTAAAAAGAAAAATAACACTCACAATGACATATAGCACAACCTTCAGTCCTGCAATTCTGAGACTGAAACTTCACAGATCCCAGATTTCATCACAGATTGCATAGTGCTCAATTGCTATGATTTCAAAATAGAACTTGCTTGAAACTGGTTTTTTTAAGCAGACACCTTAGTGCATAATCAGTGAGTTGAACCCATAGTGGCAAAATTAGATTACTTTGGCAATTGAAAGACAAAAATTGATTTTGTTTCCTAGAGAAATGACATGTGCTGGAGATCTAGGATTAACTCAATCCTGTAATCCATATGAAAAGTCTTCCAACACTTCCCCCTGGAGAATCAGCCATTTAGAGGATTATTATAAATTGGTCTTCCTGGCAGGTGTCTGTCTTGTTACCAACTTGGTTTTAGATTTGTGTGTATAGAGTTGCTGGGTTGTTTTTTTCTTCTGGGCTCAATACTGTGTTGCTTCACACAACCTCATACCTACATTTTAAAGAGAGAACTGAATAACAACAGCTGAAATAATAACACAAATTTCAATTTGTCTTTCTATGCTTTCACGTTTGTTGATATTCTTGCTTCCGATTTATCTTTTGTTTTGTATCTTCGTTTTTCCTTTAAAGAAACAGATTTTTTAACTGCACATATTAATGTGTCCCCTCATATCAACCTATTTCCTGAGGTAAGTTCTCCTCTGATTTGCCAAGGGGCAGTTGTGCACTAAGAGAGTTTCACAAGTCTAATTAAGCAGTCATAGGCCTTATGACTACTTATTCCACGGCCAATACCCTCTCCCTACTTACCCAAAAGAGAAGAAAACGCCCCTGCTGGGAGTGCAGGTCTGAGTTTCTCCTGTTGACTTGGCCTTGCTCGCTCCACTCCTGGCTGCCTACCCTTTTCAATCCATCGCTGAGACCTTAGGCATGACATCTCTAACATCCTTCTGTCTTGTCACAGGACTTTTTAATTGAGTTGACTTGGTTTTGATTTGTTATTACCTCTCACCCTGGCCGCACTTCTTGCCAACTTACCTTTCTGGGTGACTACTGTACACAAGTAGATGACACGCCTGCTTCTATGCAATTTAAAGTTGGATAAGTGTACACTTCTATATTTGTAACACAAAATAAAGAGACACTAACAGTGGCTAGTTGTTTCCCTCTCTGCTAAGTACTCTTTGCACACAGCAAAGAGGACACTCTCTCTTGCCAAGAAGTGTTGCCAGTCCTGGAGAGCTGACTTGTTTTGTTCCCTCCTGCCACACAAAACTGCCCCGTGGAACACTTAACCTGCTCTGAGGCTGCCACGTGCCTTTTGATGCATCATCTTTTTTATATACTGTAGGCTACGGATTGAGATTTTTGTGAGACAGGGCTTACCTCGAAGGAAGCTGTCAAACTTTGTGTGTATCAGGTTCTAAAGCAAATAATGGGTTTTGTAACCAAGCTCTGACACTAGTTTTTACTGTCTGGCACTAGTCTTACAATAGATTTTGTTTTAGGAAATTTTAGATGCTAAAAACTAAAAGCACAAGAAATACCCAAATAAATAGTTTTTGTCCCTTCCCTAAGGAAATTCTTGAAGAAAAGATATGTCCTGTGACCACACCACAGTGGGTGTCTTTTTTCCTCTAGTCTCATTTATTTAGTAGCATACACACTTCAGAGTAACAAACACTCAACCAATACAGTCAATGTCAGAAGTGACCATGGTCAGCATTGCATTGTAGTGTTCAGAACAGATGCACTGTGGATCATACAGGCCATTTGATCGCAGTACCTTAAGAATAACAAATAATAGCAATAGCAACACAAAAAAAAAAATCAGCAAGAGCCCTCTGAAATATTTAAGGATTTGGTCCAACTCCCATTGAACTCTTTCCCTATAATAGGAACTGGATCAAATGTTAAGTGAATTCCCCCCTGGGTAAAATTAAGAGGGATTTAATTTTTACCACTGGTTAAATTTCATCCTAATTTATATCCTTATGGGAACCCTGCACCCATCATTTTTTAAACATAGCTGATGTATCTCTTTGTGCATTTCTTTCTATATTGCACTTTTCTCCAAAGAATCTCCCAGCATCTTGCAAGCAGTAATGAAGGACAGCCTCACACCACTCCTGTGAGGTGAGTACTATTCCCATCTGTAAAATGGGAACAAAACTGAGACCTAGAATAGTTGTCCAGGGCCAAAAAAAAAGAAGTCACAGACAAAGCTGAGGGAGAGAAGTCCTGCTGCTAGATTCACACAGGAATGCAGCAGCTACAGCAGTCAGCAGTGCTGCATCCAACTAGTGAGTTTAGTGACCTTGGTACCCAAGTGAGAGGTTAGCTGTTCAGCACCAAAGAGCCTCTGGGCCCGCATAACTTACCATGCTGTGGAAACACGTGCCCTCGCTGTCTCTGGAGCAAGGCAATAGCACAGCAGAGGCATTAAAGAACTACATTCTGGACTTGTATGTGAACAAGTACCTTAGATAGCATGCATCAGCTCTTCTATGTTACATGCCTGAGCAAAGGCATCATGTTGACCCTCTGGTAAATATAAGCTTATTCAAGGCAACTTACTCCATCATGAAAGAAGTCCTTTTTCTATAACAGCAGCAGAAGATTGTGGCTTCTTCCCTTCTAACCCCTTGGCAAGCCAAAGGACCATTTCAAAACTAACTTGAGTCTATCATCTAGAGTGAGTTTCCAGACCAGAGGGTCTACTCTAGCAGAGGTTTTATTTTTTTTCCCCCTGACCTTTTCAGCTACTGCAGAGGAATGGCTCATGCTCCAAGTTTTCCCCCAAGACCATGTACTGCAAACCAGCCAGGTGCTAGCTGGTACCACATTGCTTCTAGTTCTCCTTTAGAACTGGACAGTCATTCTAAAAGTTTGTCTCAAACTCTTAACTGACAATTTGAGCATCAACTTTTACACTCTAAATCTCCCCTCTAGAAAATAAGTTCCATTGGTGCAAAAGATTCACATAGCTGGTAACAGAAGAAAGAAATTTAACTCTGAAGATAAATCAGGCAAACCACTAATGAATTCTATCACCTTAACAGTCTCAGTTCTAACATTTCTATTTTTTTTAAATTATGGTAGGACTACTTGCAATTGCAGTTTCATAAGAAAAGGTATTGTTAGTGAAGTTCTTTGTGAGACATATTTACTTCCTAGTCTCCTTAAGCACTGCAAACAGATGGCTTATCTGGTAGCTGCAGGAAAGGAAGACTACTTTTTTTTTTAAAGTAAGTTGTTTGATATTCACCATAGATGAATTTGTCATAGCAGTTCAGAAGTTAGGAAGCATCTGGAATGATATCTGTGCTCTCTCTTGAAGGCTCACTGTCACTTAAAAAGTGTAAACCCTCTGAAACATTTAAGTGGAAAATTCATTAACACAGAGTAATGAAAAAAAAAACCTGAGAGGGACCCTGGGAGGCCACAGAAGAAGTCTGAATTTGCAGTGAACTGCAAAGTAATTACCAGTTTTGAACAACTTCTGGTTTAGAATTAAATGTTTCCACTCTATGTCATCAAACTTTTATGTCACAACTGAGCTTGAATTTTTAATAATACTGCTGGTTTTTTTAGAGGCAATGAAAAAGTAGTTAAACCTAACTGATGTCTTAGTACAGTAGTGTGTTAATCTAAAGTAACTCCTTTTAGAAATTCTTTTAGGCTCTTTGATTCTAAGTACAAATGTTATGCATAGATTTAATTTCAGATCAGGATTCTACAGCCTTTTTTTGCTCATGCTAATGATAATTATTGAAATAGCAGTTTCCCAAAGCATGGAGTCACCTTCATATATCCTGAAGTTCTCATAAATCTCTCCTGAGCACAGGACGCCAGCAAAAGACAGCAATTTCTGATCAATGTGCATTACTAGCTTTAAATGTTTAAGAGGGATTAACAATCAATTACAATAGTAATATGAGCCTATTCCTCATTTTGAAAACTGCATCATCACATTATTAATGTAAAACCTGGAATGTAGGTGAACATGTGAATACTGATAGTATTTATACTGCTAGTATTTAAAGAACTGTTCAAGTGACTAGAGGCAACCAACAGAGAGTAGGTATGTGAACCCATTACAAGAAATCATGTCAGTCTTTTTGAATTTTAACAAAAAAACTGAATTTTCTGTGGCTGTGCCTGGGCCACAGCAAAAGAAGAATGAATGACAGATGGCCCCGTAATTCCAGACGGGGACTAGGGGATGTGATATATTGACAATCCTTCCCCCAGACCGCCCTGAGTTAAAAGCTGATACCTGGGAGGAAGGAAGCCTGGGAATTACCTCATCATTAGTGTAAGGCTGTGAACCCCTTCCTGATCGCTGTGCCCATCTATACACTTCAGAGGCAGCATCATCTTTGGGAACAGGAACATGGCCAAGAAGTCACATGCATTAGAAGACAGTCAAACCATGATCTAAAGAGATCACATGGGTTGCTGGCTACTAGTGTATGCGTGTGCGCGCACACGTATAGGGGTTTTAGCTTTAAAAAATAAACAAGCCTTGAAAAAAAACTTAGTTCCCTGGTCTGTGTGTGAAAGCGTCCTTACTGATTTCCAGAACGGCAGTTCAGCTGCAAGAGGCCAAATTTGCCAAGCTAGGCACTTTTCCAACAGCCCCCCATTCTCAAAGTCAAATGTTTTTTGGAGACAATAGGCTGCTATTCTCCCCCTAGAATATCTGTAATCTCCTGAGAGGCTAT
>WKFP01015522.1:2327677-2355103 GCA_011057875.1 Pterocles orientalis | reverse complement strand
AAAAAACTGAATTTTCTGTGGCTGTGCCTGGGCCACAGCAAAAGAAGAATGAATGACAGATGGCCCCGTAATTCCAGACGGGGACTAGGGGATGTGATATATTGACAATCCTTCCCCCAGACCGCCCTGAGTTAAAAGCTGATACCTGGGAGGAAGGAAGCCTGGGAATTACCTCATCATTAGTGTAAGGCTGTGAACCCCTTCCTGATCGCTGTGCCCATCTATACACTTCAGAGGCAGCATCATCTTTGGGAACAGGAACATGGCCAAGAAGTCACATGCATTAGAAGACAGTCAAACCATGATCTAAAGAGATCACATGGGTTGCTGGCTACTAGTGTATGCGTGTGCGCGCACACGTATAGGGGTTTTAGCTTTAAAAAATAAACAAGCCTTGAAAAAAAACTTAGTTCCCTGGTCTGTGTGTGAAAGCGTCCTTACTGATTTCCAGAACGGCAGTTCAGCTGCAAGAGGCCAAATTTGCCAAGCTAGGCACTTTTCCAACAGCCCCCCATTCTCAAAGTCAAATGTTTTTTGGAGACAATAGGCTGCTATTCTCCCCCTAGAATATCTGTAATCTCCTGAGAGGCTATGTAAAAAGCAAAGGCTGTTCTTGGATAGAAGTCAATCAAGGCTAGGGCAGGGAAAAGGAGGAATGGTCAGCAGTAGTTACCACATCCAGCCACCACAAACTGCTGTCTGCCTTTGCTCCAGATTTCTTGTGATTATCACCCACTTCCATCTTGTGCACCCTGTAACACAATGCAGCAGAAGTTGCTGGTCCAACCTATAGCGTATGCAGAAGCAAGAAGACTTGGAATTAGGACAAAAAAACCACCATCCCAACGCTCTTGCTAGTTTCAAAACAATGCAGTACCCTGAAAATTTGTTATTCCTATCCTGAAATCCCAAGAGCTTGCTCTGGTTCACGAAGAGGTAATCTAGAGTCCCATCTGTTTGCCGGAAATCAGAATCATTCTGGTTTACCATACAGACCTCTTGACTCATGCTGGTGTGATTCCTGAGTATGGAGATCTTCATCCTCTGAGGCCCAGTCTGAGGTTAGGCTGGTGCAATACAAACCAATCTAGAGTTATTTAGCTTCACAGAGGGCCGATGCAAAGTCATTTTGATCACAAACTGCTGGGTTCTGGATATAGTTCCCCCTGCCCTGATGACCTCAAGAGTTTGGAGGGAGTTAAAGGTTTCCTTCTGAGTGATCCCAGCAGAGCAAAAAGTTACAGAGCAGCCCTGTTAAGTTTTGTGCCATTCTCAACTCATCTTTCGGTGATGCTTTCCAAGATGCCAATCAAATTGTCCAAACCCAACAAGTACCCATCCTCCCTGTTGCCTTCTTGCCAGGGGATCCTGTGGTCCAGTGTCTGCCCATCGGGGAGAAGAGTGGTCTTTCCAAAATCGATCAGCCACACATTGGCATTCCCACTGCCATCGTGTACAAAAAGTAGTGAACTTCCGACGACCTGGATTGAGATTGAGATGTGGTTAAAAACTCATCTTTAGCTTGCCCTCATTCGTCACTTAAATGGTTCTCACTAAGACTATGACCTCCTCAGATGACCCTTTCACCTGTGACCCAACAAACTTTTGGGCTGCACTGAATATACACTGACAATTTACACGACCCATTTGTATAACCATATAAATCAGTAACATATAAATGGGCATATAGATGGGACAAGGGACCCAGTAGGCAAAGGAAGAAAAGCAATTCTCCAGCTCACTTGGCAGCAGGTCTCAATTAGAGCAATTCAGCAAAAGCCAGTAACTACTTTCAAAGACAGACCATGAGCTATGATTAACAAAAAATGCCTCTAGTTACAAGATGAAATCCATAAGGTAAAATAAAATGTTTGATCTCAAAGTCTTGAGCTACAACAGGCAGAACTTACAGTGCTAAATAAGGCCTTCTCCACAGCAAAGCATACAAGGAGAACATATAGAGCAAAATTATACAGTGTTTCAACAGAAATTCCGTGTAACTACAAAAGCTTTCATTGTCAAACTCCAACTGAATGCTACTGTACCAAACACAAGCTTCCACATTACCGTTCCCCTGTATACATTCCCACTGGAGCACACCAAGGTTAGAGAAACTACAGGCAACTGGTACAAAGAAACCATTCCCTGCAGTGGCCCAGAGCTGTAAGTACTGGGTTGTTAGAAAGATGGGAGGATTTCTTATTCCTCAGCTGGTTTAATCTTCTGTATCATTGCGATGGAGGCTTTGTGGTATCTGTGTTGTTAACATGTATTAGGGTTTCTTCTACTACGAACTTCCCTCTACCAATACAGCAGGCTATTCTGAAGTACATCTCAGTGACCCGAGGAAGCAGTAATGCACCTCGCAGCATTAGACTCACTGCTTACCTCATGTCGCTTGAAGAAGTCTGAGGATTCAAGAATGATATGAATTTCCTGCAGACGCTTGAGGTATTTTTTCTGGAGGAAGAGGGAAAAAAACCCAACCCATAAGCCTTTAGGTAAAAAATGAATTAAGATACTCTGTTTACAAGAGTTAATATGATGAAGAGATCACATTCATTTTAGGCTAGAGGTCCTTCAAAACAACAGGTTTGTCATTTGAAACAATTTGAAAATACACTTCAACAGGCTTTCATAGTGAATGAACAGACTGGAGTTCCTCTACCGCATGTGTTACACCAAGCATAATTATCTCTGTCTTGCTTTGGATGCAGTGAGACATTCTGCATCCCCCTTTTTGTTTTGTCTTTTTAATGACAAGAGAAAAGTTCCAAGCAATTAAAAATTTCAGTTCTCCACAGTGAAAAGAGAATGAAATTGTGTTAGAGCGACAAGGAGCTCCAACCACGTTAGGTGGAAGAAACTTAAAAAAAAAAATAAAAATCAGTGCATAAAGCTCTAGTATACATTTTTAATGCTGCCCTGTGTTACCAAGCTTGCTCCTCCTGGGGGGCTAATCTGCCTTCATAATGGCTTCTGCACTGGAGCAAAACGCTACAGTATCCTTTGAAATTCCAAAGACAAGAGATATGTTGTACCATCTACCATGTGCCTGCTGTGCTGCCCGTGAAGCAGCACACCAGAATTAGTCTTTGAAGCAAGTCTCGCACACAGGAGCACAGCCAGCCTCCAGTCTCACTTCCTGCCCCCATGCTCTGGTTTTATCCTCTCCAGACTGAATTCCCAAATCACGAGTTTTCCTGCCAACACAATCCTTGCTTAGACATCATCATCCCTCTGATATATCTTAACACCCACATTTGAAGCTAATGGCAAGCCATAAGTTAGCTTGACTTGACATTTTGCTAGCATGAGGAACTTGCGGTGAACTCATGGCAAGAGCTGACAGAACTGGTCTCAGCCAACTACTTCTCACAGCCCACCAAGTCCCCATGTCCACTCCATCTGCTATGAGGGACTGGAAGTCCAAACCATTTTCTTCCCTGGTAGTTTAATTCATTTCTCTTGTACCAGAGGAAGCATGGCCTGAAGCACATTCATTGGGTCAAAGATCAGTGAACTTGAAGAGTTCAGACTCACCAGAATAGTTGTGTTGCCCTCAATGAATTCCACAAAAACCTGTAGAACTTGCTCGTGTGTCTTTGTAGTTTTGAAGTTTGTGTTACATGTTCCATCTGCCTTCTGCACAAAAATTCACAAAGAGAGAGACAATTCATACTACACACATATCCTTCCCCTCATCAGTCAATCCTCTTGAACCATCAACAGCTCAGCTCTTGCTAACCAGATGAAAGCGAGTAGTTGAACAAGAAGACAGCAGATAAACCAAGCAAGAAGTAGAGAAGAAAAGATACAAAAGTTGATTGGATCACTTTAAATGGCACTTCATTTCCTGTTGAGCGCAGTTAAATAAAAACAACGCATGATATTGCCAGCTTGCCGGGAGGGTTTTCTCACGTCAGTACCAGCAGTGCAAAGTTCAGTGGGGCAAACCACAGTGACCTCTTTGGTTGTCTCTCGTCTAGCTTGGTGTAGGAAATGGGACATTTTCAAACCCAATTTTAGTCCTTTTTTGTTGGTGGCGGTTTTGTTTTTCAATGGGGAAATCAAAGAATTGCAGTTAAGACTCAATTCCCAACACACCTTTGCACATTAATGTGACCCAGAGGTTGCAAACAAGAACAACTCTGGATTTGCAATACTAGCAATTACACAAATGCTAGCAGTGACAAAGGATGAGTGTGAATTTTAGCAAAGGACACTATAGGTATGCTCGTATCCAACGGGCTCCTGGAGAAATTCAGGGTATTGGTACCACTCAGTACACAAGCATCCTGCTACTAAAAAAACCAAGCTTTTTTATGCGCTAGTAGAGACCAGTTCATGCTTGTGGGGCTACAAGTAAAGAAGAGCAGTGAACCAGAGATATCTGCCAATGTGGACTATATGAATATGCATTTCTCCAAGAACATTCCTATTGCTTCAAGAGATACAAATGAGTGTTTGGCACATATAGGTAAAATACAGCAATTATTGCAATTGGTATTCTGTATTGACTAAAAGCCTGCAAGTTTATCAAACTGTATTCCTCTCCATCGTATAAGTCCAACAAAATCCATCTTTTCCATCAGAAGAGTAAATCAGCATGTCATAAAAATGTGTTCCCTCCTACATATTAAAAGCCTCTACACCCAAACTGGGTAACTTCAGCTCTAGTCTCAGCAGGTGAAACACTATTTACTCCACAGCAGAACTTTGTCCCTAGTATATACATGAAAAAAATCTGGTAACACTAAATTTCCAGATTTATCATGCAAGAGAACGAACTGACTGAATGGCAAAGCCATGCAGAACAACTTCCCACCTACCAGACTTTCTAGCAGCAGAATAAACAGAGTTTTATTCCAAGGCCAGATAAAAGTGTGGCATGTCAGCCTGATGAGATGTGTAAGTTACGCAAGAGAAGTTCAGCAGGTAGGCAGTGAAAGTTCGGAGCCATCTGATCTGACGTATGATAATAGTCAACGGCACTTTGAAATTTGGAACTTAGTCTTATGCCTCGTACCTCTTCACTGGAGTAAGGTTGTTTTAAAAATAATTTCTCCCCCTTCTCCAAATCCCAGAGCAATGTCTGAAATAGCTGCTGCGTTTTCCCTTTTCATTCTTTTTTGTCTGGACAGACTAGTTGCTTGCTTCCCTGTTGTTTAGAAACACTTATATAATAAATTTTGTTCCTTTGCAGCAGTTGGCAGGAAATGTCACTGCTGCCTGTCTTTACTCGCTGTAAACAACATCCAGATTCTGAACGGCACCATCCCTCTTACTCTGTACCAGGTCCTTGCAACCACTCGGGATGTACCCAGTCCCCGAGAGGTGCTTAGCTGACTTGCTCCTTGAAGTCATACCTTTATCAGGACCTCCACGTACATTCCTGCACAGCAGAGCCGTCTGCTGCACGGTGCAGCTAGGGGGCCGCTTTCAGTACCTCTCACTGGATGTAACAGCGATGTGGCTAGCGGGAGGGCAGGTTGGCAGCTCCACAGAATAGTGCTACCTATCTAAACATGCTGCTCTTGCTCAGATTCCTCTGCAGACTTCCCTTAAAGGGTTCTAGGTTAAGGTCATGACCTAAACAGACTCACAGATTCATGAATCAAATCTGATGTCCTCCTGGGAAATGGCTATCCCTGATTTACAGCTAAAGGAATGATACCAAAGGAAGAAGTAACATCCCAAACTGCCTAGAAAGACAGAATTCCTGATTCTCAGCCCCATGCATCTCTTGACCTGCAACACTAGTCGTGTTGGAGATAAAATGTTTGTGGTGCTTAGCCTTCAGACAGCCCCTTCCAGAGAGGAAACCTGCATTCTGTATCTGGCAGGCACGAGAGACTGAGTGTCAGGTGCCAGCTGTAAGAAGGCCCAATGGTTCTAACTATTTTTGAGAGGAGGAAGAGGGACAAATCCCATAAGTGAACCTGGCCTGATTTCAGAGATATGGAAGCAAGGCAAGGAAAAGAGATGGCTCAACCTACACAGAAAAGGCACTCCACTGATGAAGGAGGAATGCGTATGGTGAAGCAGAACTCATTTACTGGCAGCCACAGAAGGGCTTCCATGATTTGAGTTTCTTTACTTCCATGTCTTATTCCAGCAGCCACAGGGCAGGAATATCTCTGAATGACCAAACCCAACATAGCTGCTGCTCAGCTAACTCCAGGAGTTATCAGTGCACTCAGGGAGAACCACCCCTTTTTCCCACCTACCACTACCTGGCACCGCTGGTCCTTACAGGCTCTCCTCTCAAAATGGAGACCTCTGCAGCAGGCCTTCACTCCTCTGCTAATATTCAGAACTGAATGTACAGTTCACGACAGGGAAGCGGTGTGAGTAGTATGGACTAGAGGTATTGCTTGAACAACTCACTTCTGTCAACATTTCTCCATGTAAAAAAAATAAGAGAATGATACCTACATCCCTTGTAACAGCACAGGGAGACAGAGGAAAAGGTAGTGTACTGCAGTACTCCAAAGCATTTCCTGTGATTAATAAAAATTAATTGTGTCCTATTTTGCACAGTTACAGCATTGTCTCAGTGAAGGGAAGTATCATGCAGTCTGTGTACCATACTGCTCCTACGCACCTCTGATAACCAAACCACCAAGAACAAGCCAGGAGATTTTACTGGAGCTCCCCTATGCTCCCTTAGCTCAGTCACTCTCCAAGACTCAACATAAATATGTAGTCTTCTACACTGACCAACTATCTTTCCAAGAACACATGTAAAAGGTCTCAAAATCATCTGGGCTTCTGATTCCATTACACAGAGCATGAAAGTAGTATAGGAATAAAACAGGTATCTCGATAACATCATTACATGGCTAAAGGGTAAGCCAGGAACTGTCTTAGCTGGACTGATCATCTAGCATGCAGTTTCTGCATGAGGATTTCTGTGTCTAACAGCCAGGAGTGGGTGGCTCAGTGTACAGGGGGCCAGCACAGCATGAGCTGGAAGCCCTAGTTCCTCTATCACAGCAGGAGAAGCTGCGAATGGGGAAGGGAGAAGACAACACCAGGAACTTGAGAAGAAAGGGGTGTCTAAAGAGTATCTGCTTGTCAGCATCACCCTCTTTTATCCCTTTCTTCTTCCTACATGTTTGAACTATGAAACGGAAGCAAAACTAATCCAGATTATATTTTACAATGTCCTAACATACCTGAAATAAATATACATGCTCTGGGAACATCCTGAAATCACACAGGGTAACCCCTGCTAACTTCTTCATAGTTGTCCTGTAACCTGTAACAAGCATTCACTCAGGCTGTGGGTGGGTTTGTGCTCCGTGCTGCTACAGTTATACCACGATCTAAACCCAGGCAAACCAGTTTAAGGCCAGCTGTGACAGGCCTGATTCCAGCAAGTGTTAGCATTCAAGTAACCGAGTTAGGTGGCTGATATTCTGCAAGTAGGTCCCAGTGGGTTTCTGGGTAGGTATCTGACATTGCCACAGGGCACAATGAAAGAAAGACTTAATGGACAGGAAAGAAAATTGCCAAGGCTTTGTGGCTGTAAGGTAGCATCCTAAGAAAGGTATAGGGGCACAAACATATCCATCAAGAACACCAGATGGCCTTTGTTGATGGAGAAATGTTGGTTTTGGTTGTTTTGGCCTTATTCCGGCTCCATTGACATCGGATATTGTCATGGACTTAACAGGAAAAGAGGTTTCCTCGACACCAAGAATATCTAACTAATGCCTTCAACATGCCTTGCAAAGAAACACAACTGGAACAAAAACACTTCACTGTGATTCACTTGAAATGAATACATATAGTTCCTCATAAAAAAAAAAAAAAGAGCAATTGCATGGGGAGAGGCAGTTATTTCTTTAGTTCTGAATTCTTCCTTATAACAGTTTCATTTTCATTCCATCTACACTGTGTACCTGCCTGAGTCCTTCCTGCAGTGTCTCTGTGGTTGAACCAAGCATGGCTAATGTGCATTTGACGCTTAACTTCATGGACACTATTCTGTTATAATTACAATGGATGCTTTCAAGCCACAATACACTGAACTCCGTGGTTTCAATTACTGCATTTTGACATAATTCTTTGAAAAACCTGGCTACTGATGCACACTAGCTTTTTGATTAACCAACAAATCAAAGTTCAGACTCCAACAGCAGGCAGAAGTGAAACCATTACCTTAATCCCTTCAATCCTGAAGCCCAGGTTGGCACTAGAGCTGATAGTTTCCCTCCACTGCATGTACCGGGGTTTGGTGACAGCATGCTGGGCATTCTCTTCAGCTGTGGGAGCAAGGGGATCCACTTCAATCATCTTCTTGTACATGTCCTTACGCAGCTTTGGTTTCTCACGAGCCTTAGTCAATTCTTCCTCCAGGTACGTCCTGCAAAAACATCACATCCCAACAAAACTGTAAGGACTCCCCAAACGTTTCTTTTTACAACTTATAAATTGGCCTCAAGAAATGCCAACTAGGAAATAAGTGTTATCATTACCCCTGTTTTGCATACAGGGAAACTAAAGAAAACAGACTAATGACTGAACAGGCATATTTAGTGAAACAGTTGCAGGAATCAGGAATTGTGTCATTCACTTCTTGTTCTAACTATATATTCCCTTACTGTTACATGTTATTGTTCAATCCTTCTTACAGAATGGGAGAACGCTCAGGTGGTACTGTGTCATGAAATAAAGCTCTATTTTCAGAAGACAGGAGAGATCACTTACAATTGAATCAAAAGCAAACAGACCTGCTAAAGTCTTACTGTCTTCTCTCTCCTCAAAAAAAGCCTAATGTCAGTCACGTGTGATTTTTTTAGGCCTCTGAAAGCAATTTAGGTTTTACTTAATGCAACAGACAGTGAAAGACAGAATCGCTCTTCATTCAGTAAAAAGTGAAGATAAAGCAGATTATCTGAGCAGTTCCAAACCAGAAGAGGTAACTAAGAATGGGAAGGCAGAGGCTGACAAACCTTCCACACTTTGCAGTTATCACTCAACCTGTTAATCTGGTAACCCTTAGAAAGGCATTATCCATGTTCTCTACACTCCACTGAACTAGAGCTTGTCTCTCTCCACAAAGCTCGCACTTTGTCAGGTGCCTGGTGCGTACCTTCTTCATCACAGTGTAGTAAAGCAGGCTGGTGTTTAGGAGATGCTGTCCCTCATTACCAGAATGTCACCTGCTTTGGATAAAATACATACTGTTGCAAATTCTTTTCCTCTTTCTTCTGGGCAAACCAGTACTATGCATTTCTACTCCGATTTAGATGACAATTCATTTAGGATTCTGCATCTACTTGAAAAGGCCTGTCTGCACTCCTGTAAGCTGAGTAACTCATTTATGACAATGGTTCTTGAGCATCTGAGCCGACACCCTAAAGATTACTATGACAGTTCATGCCTCTCTGTACTGTCACTCTAGGCTTTCAACAGATTCCTTATCTATTTGTTATGCTTAGCTAATATTTTTGAGGTTTTCCTCTTAATCACAGACAAAAGGAAAAGAAAGTGAGAACAAGGTGATAGCATCATGGAGATGTCAGAACAAGGAAAGAGGCCAGAGTAGGGAAACAGACTGACACAGGTCACTCCTGAGCAGATGGTCAACTCTCTTTTTTTTTTTTCTGAAAAGATCAATACCAGTGAAGACTCATTCAAGCGTTAGAAATGGACTTTCACACTACTATTCAGTCATATTCAGTCATTCACATTTGGAGATGGGAATTTTACTTTTTGTGGGGTTTTCTGAATCACTGGTTACACAAAGATTAAATGAACTGGCAGTGAACGAACCATGTAATTTTTTTCCCCCATGTATTATCAGGCCACTGCAGAGGAACTTTGTCTTAAATCACCCCTGAAAATATCTTGAGGTGGATAGTTTCTGAGGCTATAGATCAGTCAGTTTCCAGAATTCATGTATAATGAGGCAACAATGGGACACAGTCTCCTCAGGTTATCCAAGGCAATTGCTACATCAACAACAGGTTGTCTGGACTGAACCATAAGGCTCAGAAACATTACCAAGCTCCTCCAGACAGCATGACCACATCCCCTCTTTCCCCCACTTCCTTCAAATGCATTTGGATTAGAAAGCACTTTCTCTTTCATGTACCCCACCTGATCCCCATCTTGCAGTCCATGACACAAGGCCCTTCAAAATCAGTGAGCAGGTCATCCAGCTGAATGTAGCTCTCGCCATCTCTCTCCACCACACCATGGAAGCAAGGGACACAGGAGCGTAGCGGGTCTTTCATCAATCGCTCAAAACACTCCTTTTCATTCTCTGAGAAGCGTTTGAGAATCTTCCCACTATCAGCTGCCTTGAAACTCCCTAAAAAAGAAAATCAAATACACGCTGACAAGACTGACCCGCAAAAAACACCTTCCCCCACCACTCTAGCTTCATCTACCTCAGCCCCATGACATCAGTTAAAGACTTCCCCTGAACAGAAAAGATAACATGGTTTTAATACAAAAACAAAACACCCAGGACAAACACAGCCGCTGGCAGTGACAGTCCGTTTGGATACACTCCCATGTCAGAATTTATAGCTTTAAGGAGTGCAGCTGCTCCAGGCCATTGGTTTTTTTTCCATGCTAAACTCTTTGTTAGGATATCGAGCGCTGCTATATTTATTAAAATGCTCAGGAAGAAGCTACCAGCCAGAATTCATTAATCCTCTGACAAGCTATTTTAAAGTTGCATAACACTGCCAGCACTGACTTTGTCCTTAACCCTCACAGCATACCTGCTGAGTGTGTACACACTGAGGCAGCACAGTCAATCAGTGATCGTTAAACAGCCACAAACAGGCCAGAAGCCAAGTGCTGCCCTTTCTACACGCACACACACACACACTGCAACTGCGCATGCATGTACCTCCAGGCACTGCTTCTTCTCTGGAGGCCTGCTAACGTGCAGGTACAGCCTGCAGTGCAATTGGTTTTTTACAGCCCTGTGTCCAAATGGTACCCAGTACAAATGACAATCTGCATACGCCAAGATTGGCAGTAATTAGATTCCAGCTGCAACGTGCCAATAACATCCAAGGAAAGCACATGTTTCATTCAGAGGTACCCTTTAATCTACATGACATAAAACAGGTGCCAAAGTAGAAGGCCTCATTAATCCTGGGGCTAATGCTGAACTATTATCACAGCAGGACCATTCGGCCATTGCAAACTGGTTCTGCTCTGACAAATCCTAGAACTGCCACTGCCTCAGCACAAGGGCGAATGTGGTGATGGCCCTGGCTTCAGTTTAGAAAGAATTTGTCAGATCAAAGGACAGCTGCAAAAAAGATGGGCTAAAGGCAACCACAGAACACTACCTAAAGCAAACTGGAGCAGTATCTCTCCCCATCAGCTTCTAGTAAGGTCTTAACCTTCCTCTTCCACCCCATTTACACACACCTCCAGAAGGGTAACGATTACATGGCCAGTGCATCACTCCACACAGATCAAGCCAACCCCATACACATTATGGTAGAAACTGCAGTAAGATTGGGTCATCTTGACACTCTTCATGATACAAGTCAGCCCCACCAACACCACTGTGCAAAATGCAGCTACTCCATTTCTAGGGCTAAATAAATTTCTCTGTACAGCTTTGAAATGCATCATATTAGTGCATTAGCATATAAAGAGGTGGTTAAGGTACTGCACTAAAGCACGATGCAGCGTAGGTTCCTGCCCACATGGGTACTAATAAACCCCACACTAGCACTTTAGGAACAAGGGCTGCATAGGAATTAAATGAAGCACAAGAGAAGCAAACCTGATGACTTCTCTTTATTGGTGTTGGGGGTTTTTTTTTGTCTTACCAATGAAACAAAGTCTACATCAGGAGCACACACTTACCAACTTCTACAGACACTCAGCTGACTGAGCTGCTCCTTACACTCATACAGTGAGCCCTGACAGACTCACAACACAAACACCTGCTCAGCAAGTCCATTTTCGATAGATTTGTTTTCCACCCAAGGGCTTACATTCAGACAAGGGGTCTGGAACTGGGATTAGAAATACTGTCCTCGCCAGGGCTGAGGCACATACAGGCACAGACAGTAATCCTTCCCACTAACATAATGGCTACTCAGGCAAGAAAGATGATCCCATACCACAACCAACAGCAACAGATGGACTAGGGCTTCAACTCCCCAGTCCCTCTTGCTTCCCTCTAACACGTATTTTACGTGTCACCTTACAAGGATGCCTTGGGAGCCCAGCCTTTCCCCAGAGTGTGACCATTGCTTCCTTGCTCATCTCTTTATTCAGGTACATCACTCCCCCTTCCCTATCTCCACCAAAAGTGACAGAAAGATGTTCTAGTTCACAGATTCATGGGATATTGCCTGCTTCCTTTTTACCTGAAGGAAGGAAATAGAGAAACACTGAAACACTGTTTTCCTTGCTGCTGCCAATCCCCACTTCAAAGACAAATACATTGAAGATATCTGTCTCACCTGTATGCCCAGCCAGCTGCACCCACGAGTAGCGTTTCTTGAAGGGGCTGATGACTGGTAAGTTAACCATAGTTTTAATTGTATGCCATGCCTTTTTCTGGAATACAGAGAAAAGGAACATTAATTGAGTAAAAGCTGAAATCCTGACATGCCACAAACCTACCACACAGCTTCAGGCACACTGAATTGTTTCTCACGAATTTGTAAGTGCTCAAAGGTGGAAACACAAAACAGACACTATGATCATCACTGGAAAAATACGCACATAAAGCCAAGAATGGACAAACACTCAAATATAACGCCACACATCCACAAGAAATCCACCTGCAACAAATTTTAAAAAAGTCATATTGCATGTCACAGGGCTGTTCTTAGCCACACCTGACCATCTCTGTGTCTGAGTCATGCAGTACGCGGAAAGCAGATGCTGAACACACACTTAGGCATATTTAATTTTCCATGACATGAACATAATCTGTTTGCCACTGTCAGCGATACTTCCTTACCCAGAGGCTTTCAGCATCACCTCACGATTAACAGCTTTCTCCAAGTCAGCAGGTGAGTCTTACTGTGACAGATGCACAGCAAAGGCATCTCTAGTTGGACACAGAGGTCACCCAGGTCCCTCAGCATCCATTGACAGTGGACATTGACACATGGACTTTCCTGCTCACTCCCCTGTTTCCCAATCGTGTTACTTGTTAACAAAACTGGGCGTTGCTCTGGCCACCCCAGGTGCCGGTCAGCGCAGCTGTCTGGATACTGCTGCACGCAGGGAAACAGAACAGCTGCTCACAAACAGCAGCTGAACGGTTCATCACAAAGACACAAAGGGGGGGGGGAAGTAGAAAGTGAAAAAGTCTCATGCTCTGGAACTGAAACCTGAGTGTGAGAGAACCACAGCCCACCAGTGTTCACGTTGCACTCTGAGGGATCCCAAAGTGCTTACAAACAAGGACAGCAGGCTTATTTCTCGTCACTAGAACATGATACCCTGATGGAGAAAAAAATGGAGATACACAATACTTGTGCATGACAACTCGGTGCTGAGGGGTTTTGCTGAGATCAAGTGTAGTGGGGGATTAGGCTACATTTAGAGAAGTGCTTATGAATGGCCTAACTGGGATTCACCAAAATCAATGGGAGGCATTGATTTCACTGAAAATGAGTTTAGGTATTGCTCAACACCTGAAAAATCCACCTTCAAAACAACCACATCTTCTCTAGAAGATATGTTGATATGATGATTTAGGTGCTTAGGATACTTGATTTTTATTGTCTTCTACACTGTACTTCTACAGAGGTAAAAAATACAAAAGCGAAATTGCAAGCAATGATACACAGGCAAAATGTAGGTCTCCAGATGACACTCTGACCTGGCCAAACTTATTCGCTTATACCACATTTCTTATAAGGTATCCATCCTCTAGCAATGTTGGTTACCACATGAGGGCAAAACCCTGGGGCTATCTTAGAATACATGAAAAAGATTTATCTTCACAAGAAAGTTTTACGTTACGCTGCAAATTAAACTGACATAACAATGTAATCACCATATGAGCATACTTATTCTGAAATAAGAGTGCTTCTTCCTATTTAACTTACTTTGGATTTGAACGCAGTTCAAGCTGAAATGAAGTCACTCTTGGTCTGATATAAGCACCCCATGCAGCAGTAAAGCTTCTGAAAACATACTGTGTCAGTGAGAGGAAGCATCCAAAGAAAATCCTGGATGTTGGAGAATCATGAGGCCTCAGCTGCACTTACTGCAACTTCATAGACGTTACTAGTCCCAGCTAAACTCCGGTTTCATAAATACCCTCTGCAGGTTTAAATGACCCTTTCATATTCTATATTATTTGGATTTTATATTCTATATTATTTGCTTTAAGTCATTCCAAACTGCAACCTTGCAGTGCTAAACAGCGACTTGGCTCTATCACAGAGCTAGCTGCTGCTTAGTGAGGATGAGAGAGACTCTTGTACACCACTTATATATGTCCATAGACTTCTTCTGGGGGAAAGTGCAACTGTTATTGGTATTCAAGTAGCAAATATAAATTACTTTTGTGTAGTCTATTTGCCAGATTTAACTGATAGCAGAAACCCTTCAGTCTACTCTGCTGTTTCTACTCCAGAGGGACACAGCCTTAAGTTATTTAAAGAACAGTTGAAAGTAAACATCATTCTGAATTAAAATAATCCCTTTAAATATAACAGCTGTCAAAGATTTAGTTTTTGAAGATTCCAGCCCAGTTTTCAGGGTAACACTGCTTTCTTCCCAGCCCTTAATCAGAAGTCAGCATTGCTCCGTAACACTCTGATAAAGAACCTACACTCATTGTAATGTCCCACTCTTAACAAACTGCATCCTGTCTCCCAATGACTTGTCACTCTGCTACACCCAGAAGTGATGAGAAGCTCAGGTTTTCAAGGAATGCACATCAACTGTCAATGCAACACCACACTCCAATGGCTTTCCCACCTCCTCCCTCCCACCTAGCCCGAAGAAGCTGCAGCTTTTATTTGTACTGTGGGTGTGAAGGAAAGGCAATAGGCCAAATTCAGCCCCAGCTCAAGTGCACTTTGGCTGCTTAGCTTACAGCTTCCTTGGATTATTATTTTAAGCTACTCATCCAATAGGCAGAAACTGACAATTTTTTTAAATTTTAAATCATCTTTTCATAAACCATTTCCCCCCTCAAGACAGGGAAAGCATGAGGCTCAAACCAGGCAGGAAAGGATTGCTTCCAGACCCATCCCATGAGGCATGCTGCCTTTGGCAGGGGTTCAGCAGTTGCACTTTCCTGTACCGCAATTTCCAGTCTCCCAACTCAATCTAGGATGCAAATTGCCAGGATGCAAACAGGGCTGCATGCTTTTGGAGCAGTCGTGTGAGTGGGAAGACGAAAACTTTGTGTGCCTGCTGTGGGAGGAATCTTTCTCACTTCTGTTTCTAAAGCAAGATCTCTTCCTCTTTGTTAGCAATGGTATTATGTGCTTTTCAAATCACTGCTTTATGCTGCAATGGCAAAGAGGACGGCTACCACTGCCCATCTGTATTTGCAGTCCACATCTCCCTCAGTGCCTGTTTCTTCTAGATTCCTGCTCAGTCTTCCTTATCTTTTACTCTGCCTGGGTTTCTCCAAGCCCTCATTTCTTCTAGATTCCCAGAGAGTATATGCTATTCACATATATTCGGGGAAAACTCAAGATATCTCTGTATCAGAATTGCCTGAATCAGACGCCCTTGACATTGCCGATGCTGTTTTATACACCTCTTGTGATCAATATACTCAAAGAGTTTTCCAATAGGAAAAAGGAAACCAAAAGGTTTCCTAAAGGGCCAAGAGGCAAACATGAAAAATATTAACGTTCTTAGATTCACCATACAAGTTACTCAATGTTAGTGTTACTGACACGCTATATATATCTCCCTAAGCAATAAATGGTGTGGGATACTAAGATGGGAAAAGCTAGTTTCCTACCAAGGGGTCAGTCTGTGTGACAGGCTGTGCCACTGAAACTGTTTCCCTGGTAGCAAATGAACAAAAACTCAGGGGGAGAGAATGGGAGAACCAATTCTTGCAATGCAGCCACAATGCATGCAAAGGATCGTGGCTTGGTATCTGACATTGATCTGTGTTGTCTGGGTTACTCCTTTGAATCACTCTTCTGAGTTAGAAGCACAGCACCGAAGAGAAGCGCACATCCATGCAGCAGATGTGGCAGACTTGCTCTCTGTTAGCACTGGCATATGCAGACAAGATGCTGGACAGCTGAGAGATTCCCAGCCCATTCAACCCCAGATACAGGTAGCTGTTGCCATCCTTCCTCTCCGTTATGAAACGACAGAAATGAAAAGCAGCCGAGAGCCCCTGGTTCCTGTGCGCACAGCTTCCTCCAGGCCTTTTCTCATTATGAGAGCACCACTTCACAGGTTGCTAGTATGCAACAGCACAGCCATGACAATCCTGCTCAAATATACCAGTAGGACTTGGCTGAGGAAAACCCACTAAACTCACTTGGAGGTGTTTAATCTGTTTTAAGGGGTTTTGGTTCAGGCCTCACTACCTCCAAGATTTAATCCACAGGGGCTATAACATCCTAATAGCCAAGTTCACCAAACAGATTAGTGCAGACTCTCCGAATTGGGTAAGGACTTTTTGGTTGCTGTTGTTGTTTTAAAGGCAATATAGAACAACTGAATTCTCTCTCTGAGCATAGACAGATGAGCCGCTCTGACTTCTAAGGGCAATGGCAGATAGAGACCTGAATCTACCTCTGCTGTTCTGTGGAAAAATAAATAAATAAAATTAATAAAATCTGTTTTGTGAACACCTTAAACACATGTGGCTGCCCTCAGACAAGCACTGACAAACAGGCAACATTCAAAGGAATTTGCAGAATTGAGCCCCAAGTGAAGCAATTACAATAATTAAAAACACAAATCACACCTAAACTAGTATCAGGGAAGAGGTAGGAACAAGAAAAACCTTTTCCTCAGGAAAAAAAAAAAGCTATCAGTTTTAATAACCCTAGCACGTTACTTGAAACTACAGCGAGTTAAAGAACAAAAGTACATTGAAATGTAACAAATCAACAGGGTTCCTAAAAAAGTTCATTTTTCCACCAGTAGCAAAGAGGAGGAGTTGTTTCTTGTCTGAGCTGGTAAATTTTCACAGAAATTCTGCTAGACTATAGTAAACAATGACCCTTGAATCCTTTATCCAGGAAAATTTCCTTTGTCCAAAATCCTGTTGTCTTTTTTTGTGCACTAGTACAAAGCCTACGCAAGCCTACAGAGAGCTATTATGACAGCAAGAAACAAAAGGATAGGGAGAAATTTCTTTGTAATCTTTTTTCCCCCTAAAAGGCTTTAAGAAAGAGTACTTAATTAATTGTCAGTCATCATAATCTACTGTTCTCTTAAAGTCTTTACATCATTGAGGCTAAATTTTGCCACTCTGGGACATGGGGGCTGAAATGCAATCTGTATTGCTGGTTGCCACTGCCTACTCAGTATCTCACTAACTCCTAGAAGGAACAAGGTTCCTCCACAGGGACTTTCAAGGAGTACAGAAAACTATAATTATCAAGAAGTTACTACATGTGTTTCAAAACAATACTGCAAGAGTCACGTGTCCAGAACGCAAAAGCACTGAGCAATACCTTGCCTGACAGCCTCAGCCAATGCAGTACAAATGAGCAAGCACGCAGGAAGGTGACGGGTTGGCCTCTTCCAGGACACAGAAACCGTAACAATAGTGACTGGAAAAGTAACACCTGGGAACCCATCAGACTATTGGCTGGAACTGCCTTCTACGAGCAGGCACTGAGCTAACACTAAGCCGGGCATCAACTCTGCTTTATCCATGCACAGTGTTAGTCATTCTCCAGTGGCTCACCTTTCTGCTGTTATGGTTTTTCCCCCTTCTTCCTTCCTGTGTCACACACTAGGACCCACACTACTCTCTTTGAGTGATACAACAAATCCTCACAAGGTCATAAGATTATTCACAGGGCTGTTGTAAGTATCAGTGTGAGCAGGTGGTAGGGTCTAGTCCTGCAAATAGCTCTCTTAATATTTGTTTATTCTAAACTCTGTGTATGTTTTACAGTTTTATTGTTGTTTCAGCTTTACTTTTTATATATACATTTACTGTATATACACTTACTTAATAAAATGTTTTTAAAACCCTATGAGTTAATTTTATCTGCAAAATCCTTCATTGTTTACCTTAGTTTATCAAAACTTAAATAAATTAGGTTGAGTTTGTTTTCTTAATTCTTTATGCTATTTTACTAAACTACTTAATTCAGTTTTGAAAATGAAATCAACATATTCAGATTTGTTCTCCATTTTCACTATTTGCCATTTTATTTGAAATGGCTCTAACCTGACATATTGGACCTTCACATACAAAGAATTTAAATGTAGGTCCAAAGCTACAAGCCATATTGTTCAAGTGAACTAAGCATAGCCTGAACAAATCCTTTCTTTCATCTTTCTCGATGCAGCTACTACCTGCTGCTATCATCAAAAGCTTCCATAAGAAACCATTTCGAGCAGGCCACAACCAAAACAATTACTAGCCTAATTTAATTACCCTGTAATTAGATATTGATTACATTCACACAGAGAAAGAAGCTTAACTACTAGTAGTATAATTAAAACTTATTTAAAAAAACACCACAAACACTTTAACAAAGAATCTGCTACTTTGTCAAAAAGACAATTCTACCAAGACAAGTTGTTATCAGTGTAATTTCACCCAAACCAATGAGTTTTCCATAGATGCAGCTTCACAGCAGCCAGCTTCAAAGACTATTAGGGATTTCATTTTTTCAAGGGAGTGCAGATCTGGGACAGCCAACCACATGGTTTCATCTCATGGAGAGATCTGGGGATTTGAATGATGTTACATAAAAAAGAAAAAAAAACATTCAAAGAGTTGCTGAACAATATGGTATCTTTCTGGCTATAGTCACAGAATTTACCTACTGCGGGATTCTGGTTTTGAGTTCTTTCAGTTTGAGGCTTAGTGTAGATGTCTTTGCAAGTCTGAACAAGGCAGACAGCTGACTTGGTCAGATCCAGATCCTGGAACAGCAGACGTTTTTATGCCCAATATAAGCAAATTATAATTATCCTTGTTTTTTCTTCTAATAATATATACATATATATACACACACACACATATACAGGCACACTTTTAAAATATCTAAAGCAGCTAGTAAAAGCTGTCCATTGCAGTTGATCAAAATACCATGACTTTTTTTTTTTAAATTGTCCAGACTGTAACAACTCCTAGGCTTGGGATCATTTGGTATTTAAAGAAACTTAAAAGATCTAACAAGGCGTTGTACTACAATGGAGAAAGTGAGGCATACATGCCATTTTCCCCTTATTTGTTGGAGAAATATAACTTAAATATCCACAACGGCCCTGCCTAGGGAAGCAAGGTTCAAGATCTGCCCATAGCTAAAACAAAAATGCCCCAAATAATAATTAAAAAAAAAAGCATCCCTGAATTTGTCATATAAGGCACTTACTCTACACTGTCAGTAGTCAGTTTCTGTGCTTTTGCCCCTTGTTAAAGGTTTCTGGAATCCTCAAACTAAGGAAATTCTTGCTGCCAAGTCTACTACCCACTTGGCTGAATCAGACATGAATCACAAATTGAGACAAAGATCTCAATAGATCGGAGGTGAAAGAGCAAGTCAACAAGAATGCTCCGAAAGCAAGCTCTGACAGGAGTATGTGAGCAAACACTCACACAAATCTTTATAACTAAGTTTCTGAATGCAACACCTGATTCAGCTCCCAAGATAGGGTGAGGCTCTTCCAGAAACTAACTTAGCTCCGTTACTACCACTTTTCATCTTCTCTTGTCATTGGGCAGTAAACAGGTTTCTGCTGCATGCAAACACTAGTCCACACAGTAGTGATCGCCGATTGCCAGACAAAAAGGTATTTAGTGACAGAACTGAAATGTTGCTGTATGATAACTTATATCAATGGACATCCCAGCCCAGACACTGGAGATTTAGCACCTGCTTTAAAAAGCCCAGACCTGACATGCAACACCATCATTCTTCAGACTGTCAGAGGTGCTATGACAACCAGCATCAACTGATAACTCCTCCAAATCACTGCAACTGGCCTTCTGCCAGAGTAGCACTGTTACTTCAAACGCTGTCAGCTGTCACTCAAGGAGTACAACCAGTAACTATGTCCCTGATCAAGGAAATTGCTAAGCAATCTCCACATGCCAGACGCCTTGGGGGCCTTGACCATCCTTGTATCTGCTTCAGTCCCCAAGGGAACTAACACTCAGTGCTTTGTCACACAGTTGATCTTCCTATGGTGCACAAGTGCCAGCTGGAGCTGTAAGACTAACGATCAACAGCAAGGAAGAACGCACGCTCCTAAAGAATGGCAGTTTCCATGCTACATGAGCAATTTCCTGAGCAGCACCTCTCATCAGGCTGCCAGGCAAAATGTGCCTACACGTTTATCTCTCCCTCCCTCCCTTTCTCCATCCAGCCTCCAAAGCCTTGAGAAGAAACAGCGCTCAGCCTGCACTGAGCCCTTGACGCTTCCGGTTCTGCACTCAACCACGGGTGAGGGCCACAGCTGCTCAACCCGCGTTTGGCAGGTGTATCCTCTGACTGCCGGGTTTTCATTTCCTGTTTGTCCCATGCTCAAGAGGGGTTGGGCTAAATCTTCAGAATCATGAGAAACGCTTAACGCAGTAAGCAGAAAAAACACTGCAAGACAGAAGTCTCAGTTACCTGTGTTTTCTCCTCTGTCATGCCTCACAATGCATACATCCTTCGGCTCACTACCCTTTAGGATACTTGGTACGCTTGCTGGATATTCACTACGTCTGGACTAAAGGAAGAAGTTAAGGAAAGAGAAACGGACAGTCAGTATCGGACTGAATTACTAGGAGCACAAAATCCCACATACCACTCCACAGTTGGATTCTACTTGTAATTCCAGGAGCAGTCCCTCACCAAATAAGAGGAAAATGAACTGCAAAGAAGTGAGAGTATTGCTTGCCTTTCTGCACGCAGCATCAAGAGACACAGTCTGCTGACTATTCTGCAGGAATCAACATTGGCATTTTCTTTCTAATAATCATCAAGTGAAATATCTGCAACCTCTATGCCATTCCCACGCCAAAAGCCAAAATAGTTAAGGAATTAGATGGCTTTAAACCTGCACTATCACAAGAGTTTCCTTCACTTTTCTCACAGAGATGTTGTAAAAGCCAATACTGTTGACTCTAAGACAGTTTTTATTTTAATAAGAATCACCATTTTCTGCTTTAAGGTATATTGAAATGTCCACCTTTGATAGCAGGCATTAAACATGGCCATAATCTCTACCTTCACAGCTTGTGCTCTGCTCTGGAAGACACTGGTTTTCTCATGCTGGAACTGTGCCACCTGTCCCTACTGGGCTCAGGAAAACTAAACCAAAGAGGTTCTGCCCCCACCAGGGTTCTAGAACAGTCTTGCTGGAAACGGAAATGTTATTAACCAAGAAGTAAATGGAAAGTTCCTCACTACAGGAAAGTCAACTTGCTTCCAGAGCACAGACGTTTGAGATTTATCCATCTTGTCCATCATCCAGAACAATTTTGTGGTAAATCAAGCATCACTTTAGCAGACGGTGTGGCAGAAGGAAAGAAACCTTTCTTAACCTCCAAAACAACTGCAGTTTAAGTCTTCAGAAACTTCCTATGCCACAGTTCAACAATTTGAGAATTCTCTGCCCATCCTCCATCTATCCTCTGCTTGTCATGGGTCACTGATTGACCCCATCACCAGTCATAAGAAATGGACGTCTAGAAAGATAACACTCTTTAGACAAAAAAAATGAGCCAAACATCCTATTAGGTAGAACATAGAATTATCAGTTCCAAACAGGATGAATATTTGGGAATAGTGAAAACCCAAACACATCCATACTTCTCTATACATAGACCAATAAATAGGTTCAGCCTAAAACATAAGCACAACTTGCTAAGGTACAGATGTGTTATTTGTGAACTGTGCATGACATCAAATCCAAATGTACTACCAGAAGCACCAATCCATTTAAATCAGGTGTGGTTTCTGCATAACATCAAGAAAGACTATGTTCTGGTAACAAGCCAGGAAATAACTTCAAGAAGCTAATCTCCCCTGAGTGAACTCCAGGCGCTGGGAAAGGAAGCTGCGCATGCGCTCCATCTTATTTGCCAAGGTGGTGCAGCCTGTTACCTAGATACACAGCCCTATTCTGCCTGCCCAGCAGTTCAGGGCTAGGCTCACCACCAGTTTAACACCCCAGTGACTCAGTAGCCACAAGAGAATCTCCAGTCTGAACAGATAAAGAGAAATGAAGGAAATTTTATCCTTTATTAAGGATCCACTTCCCCATTCACCACAAACCACTAACATCAGACAGAAATTGCAAAACTGTCTTCTAGTAACTGATCAAAGACTCCTCTCTTCCTATCCCCAGCAGCTTGGGTTAGTGAACACACACTGAGAGCTTACCGCACCTTTAACGTATTCTCAGGTGAGGGCCCCAGAAACCGTATCCCCTATAATTGAGATTCTGCCTGAAAGGAATGTTACACTGTAACAGAGGAAGAGTATTGTGCTATAATTTTTTTTTTTCTGGTAGGAAAGGATAGGAAACACAAGGATAGAATTAGTGTTGCTGTAAGAACCTCCTGGTTGGTTATCTGTGATGACTGTGCTCCATTTTGGTCACTACTCCATGACAAATTTGACAAGCTGGAGGAAAGTTCAGGGACGAATAACAAACATAGTATTGCTGAGGCTGAAAAATTGTGTTTTTTATCCTGAGAGGACCAAGCATGGCAACTGTCTTCTAATACACAACAAGTTTTCATAACTATAAGAGCAGTCAATTGTTCTCCTTGTCCACTGGGAAGGATAAGAACAAACGGTCTTAATTTGCAACAAAACCAAAACTTTCATGTGAGATATCAGAAAAGGACTTTCCAGTGATATCAGTGAGTTTTCAAACAGGTTTGACAAGTGCTTGTAAAATCACAGAGCTAGCTCAGTCAGGGGACACTTGCCACCATGACAGAACTGGGCTGATGCCAGGGTCAATGAGCTGCAATACTTTTAAAGGCGTTCTAGTCACAAGCACCAAAATGGTTCATCATAAATGGTCTATGAATGCTTATGTCCTGCAGGACAGGGAAGAAAATTACATGATCCCTTTCTGTGTTTTATTTCCTAGGAAGTACTAAAACACATTTTAAAAAAATAAGTCCTTCGCACCAACACTTGTCTGCAAATCAGGATTTCTAAAATTATTGTATGCATGCATGTACATATGTACATACGTATAAAGAGGTTACTGACAGTTGTTTGGTTGGGTTTTTTTAAATGTATTTGCATAACTTTTTTCTTTCCTACCATGACAATTCAGCTTCTAACATCCTAAAACGTCAGACGCTTATTTGCAAAAGATCTGAGCAAACTCCACTGCCTCAGTATGGGATCTAGGTCCAGACACGTGCCCTTTCTCTGCTCCAGTTCCCACAACTGCAGGCTGTAATAGCTCTGCTTCAGAACACTGTTGAACGATTTAAGTAGTTAATGATCGTAAACTAAATTAGAGGCATTCAAATAAGGCATTCAAATACTCAAATAAGCAGCAACATAGTGTTAAGTGAAAAGGATTATCAGAGTCTAAAAATATGTCATGTAAAAAACAGATCAGACACACGCTGGTAACAGTTTGCCATCTGCTCTTCTAATCTATCACAAGACAAAGTCCAGTACGTGTCTCTCCTCCTTTGTCTCCTCCAAACTCACACTTCCATTCTTCTCAAAAGAAGCATAAGCAGTTACTGCTTCCATCTGTCCCGTATGCCACTGTTCAAATCTGGCCCACCCTTTGCAATGGAATGCTAGTGTCAACACACGATAGGCACTGTTATTTCGTGGGGTGTGGTATTTACCTAGGGGAAAGCCACATCCTTCAGCAACCATTTTAATAACTCTGCACTTTAACATGGTAACTGTGAGATTATTCCGAACCACTGTGTTGAAAGGATTTAAAACAAACAAACAACCCCAACAATAACAAAAAAACCACAACAAAAAAACACCACACAAAAAAACAAACCCACAGCAAACACCCTCCTATTTGGGTTCACATCGGAACAGAAGGGAGGTCAGCGTCCCAGGAAGGACGGGAGCCCATAACTGGAACATGGCAATGATGGAGAAACCCAGAATTAAATGGAAATGGGGACACTTCACCATAGGAGTGAGAGGACCTTCTGGGTCACAAGGTAGCTGTTTGTTTTTGAAGCAAACCTGAGATTAGAGAAACTCTTCCTGCCCCAAGTCAGCACTAAGAACTATGTAAGGAATTTGAAGAAAATATGACTTCTCCCTCTAGCAAAACTACAGGATCAAAAGAGAACTTCTGTCAACAGAATGACACAAGAAAAGCAAGTTGAATTCCTTCTCCGTATCAGAAGTGGGTAGTTCCAGCAGACAAGGGATTATTTAAGATCGCAATTTCCATAATGTAACCTTAAGAAGGAGAGTAAAATTCATACTTTACATAAGCAGGAGTGACTCAATGAAAGACTGAAACTGAAACAAGGCCCTCCTGAAGAGTTGTGAGCTTTGAACAATAGCGAATGCGCTGTAAGGAGTATATTTCCTCTGCCCTGAAGGTAAACAAATGTGTTTACAATTGAGATCCTAGAGATTCCACCTTTTTAGGACAAACATCAATTGCCAATTCTTAAGATTTGAAGCCACCTAAAAATAAAATTAGTGTAGTTTATACACAAACGATTTATCTACCAAAACTTTTATCTCATAGTAAGAGACCAAAAAACCTCCATAAAATTTAAAAGAATTTCATACTGTTGGTTCCTAGCAAGAGAACTACAAGCCACACTCCCATACGTATCTTGCACAACCACCTACACCAGCCTACTCAAATGTGGAGCAAGCAGTAGCTTCTATGTCAGATTGGACATAGATAGCAGAACCCAAGAGTGACCACCATCAATACACCAGGGCTCAACAGCCAAAGAACAAACATTTGAAACGTCATTTTCAGGTGGTTTATAGCTTATGCTGCACACAGAGGAACAAGCCATGAAGAGAAGTTACCTCACAAGCTAAGACATTTTGCTGCCCTGTCTGCTCTTTTTCTTGAGGAACAAAATGTAAAATGAAAATTGGTGACTTGGCTACATTCACCCTATAGTGATCCTCTCTACCACACACGATTGCTGCCTGTACAATCAGAGGACTGTAAAGGCAGACTGGCATCAAGACACACAACTATGGCAACAGGAGAGGACATACTTCTAGGGATAATGCAGAAAATCCCAATGGATGACCAGGGATAGAAAAAACTATCATTAGTTTTCTGTCACTCCAATTTTAATAACAAAATGGGAAACCATGCTCAGGACATCAGACAGTCCTACTGCTGGAAACAGACTTGAAGACTGTTGGCAGAGCAATTAACAAGCACAGGGTTATTAGATAGTACAGGACTGACCTCCTCCCTCACATATTCTCTTTGGTCTTGCTATAAACTTTGGATAAACAAGTCATGAAACTGTTAGAGGGGCCTCATTAGTGCCCCAAGCCCATGCAGATTATTAGGTCAGAGAGAACTAACTCCAGAGACTCACTTCTTCCTGATATATTTAAAATATGGCTTCATTATTTTTTCTGCTGAATGCCTTTAGTAGCCACTGTGGCATCATGAGCAAGTGATAGGCAAAAGCACCTGGAAGTCAGGAATCTCCACTTTAAAATCCACTCACAGGATTTTGAACAGAATGGCAGGATCAGGATTTAGTTGCTTACTCCTTTGGGGTCAGTACAAAGAAGGCAAAAAAAGTTCCTGATCTAAATTCCACAGAGCAAGACAATACAAACTCTATCCAATTATCAGCCCAAAATTCTGACACTCAGCATTTTGCACTATGAAAAGTAAAAGCTGAAGCGTAGGAAGGTTTCCTAGTTTCTTCAGATCACATTCTCCTCTGAACAAAGCTGACCCTTTGTGGAACCAGCACCACTGTTCCTACAGAACGCGCATGGGTGGGAACGGCTGAGGAAGAAGCCCACAACAAGCATAACTTATCATGATTAGAACATTCAGGTCAAGTGCACTTAACCAACAACCCACTCAAACCCCACAAAAGATAACAAACAGCTGATCTGCACTCACGAACACTGTTCACACAGATTTTTATCCTTTCTATCACTGCATCACATAAGCATACAGCGACGGACAAAAATACAGAGGCCACCTTTTAAGACTTGCTCTGGCTCTGTTGCCTCTTTCAAAAGATCAGGGTCTCAAAACCCAGATTTCCTATACAGCCAATAAAGCACCAGTACACATGAAGTCTTCCTTTTTCTGTGCGTCTTGTTCTCCTGAGAATTGCTCTAAGTTACTCACCTCAAAGAAGAGCAAAACCTGTCTGCTTCAGACTGAAAAATTCCAACAAAACTTCAGCTGTTTCCAAGACTAGAAAAAGATACATATTGATCCCATTATAAAATTTCTGATTAATCCTCTGAAAAGCTTCTTAACCTTGAATTTTGAGGAAGGAGCCTGCAATTTGGCAAAGGAGAGTTTTCAAAGCAGGAACAGGCCATGAGAAGAGCAGAAGTCAACATGACGAAATCTAGCAAAGTGTAAGAACCTTGGGTTCATTTGCAGTTGGCTCTCGTTAGTCTTTAGAAGTTACCTTTTGTGGAGATTGCTGGGCACAGCACAATCAGGGATTGATGGAGCTCAGCTGTGAAGGGTATGATCAGCCACCCCACCCTTCAGCCACAGGCAAGCTGGGGGAGGCTCAGCTGTGTGCGACAGCTGTGGGCGAGGTTTGCCCGAGACAAGAGGGCCACCTCCCCCAGGGCCTGAAGAGCCTCTCCAACCACGCACATCACTCCTTTCAAAAGTTAGACATTTTCAGAATTGAAGTTTTCTGTGCAAACTTGTTCTCTTTATGGCAACACTTACCCTATTCTGCTGAGTCTATTATATAGTCTTTAATTATATAATAACATATTATAGTTCCTATTCATTCACTATAAACCAACAATTCCCAACTCTATAAAAAGCAGCTTTTTAAAACTCTGTCCTCACATCAAGGGAGGTGATTCTCCCCCTCTACTCTGCTCTCGTGAAACCCCACCTGGAGTACTGTGTTCAGATGTGGGGCCCCAACATAAAAAAGACATGGACCTGTTGGAGAGAGTCCAGAGGAGAACCACAAAATTAATCAGAGGGCTGGAGCACCTCCCCTATGAGGACAGGCTGAGAGAGTTGGGGTTGTTCAGCCTGGAGAAGAGAAGGCTCCGAGGGGACTTGATAGCAGCCTTCCAGTGCTGAAAGGGGGCTACAGGAGAGATGGGGAGGCACTCT
>WKFP01015522.1:2203813-2297625 GCA_011057875.1 Pterocles orientalis | reverse complement strand
TTTTCAGTACCTGTATCTGGCGTATTCTTTAAATGGAGAGTGTTGCAAAGGAGCATATTGCACAACGGCTTCCTCCAGTCAATCACAAACGTATCAGGGAAAAGAGTGATGTATCACCAGGAAGAACAGCAGAGTTAAAATACAGCCTGAGAAGAAGGTTTCCCCCCTCGCCGCTCGGGTGAGCGCTGTACCTCTCTGTGCCAGCCCCGCAGCGGGGGGCCCCAGCCCTCCTTGGGGCGAGGCAGCGGCGGCTGCGGCCGGAGGCGGGGCTGGGCGCCGCGCTCAGCACCTCGGACAGCGCACGGTGACCGCGGGGCCCTTCCGCCGCGCCGGGGACACCGCCTCTGCGACACCCACCCCTTCCCCTGTACAGGGGGGGAAAGACCCCAAAACTACCACTGTAAGTAATGCCTCCAAAAAGTGTCTGACAAGATCCTTAAACAGTCGCGCCCCCAGCATAAGAAGGACATGGACCTGTTGGAGTGAGTCCGGTGGTGGCCACGAAGATGGTCAGAGGGCGGAAGCACCTCCTGTAGGAGGACAGGCTGAGAGAGTTGGGGCTGTTCAGCCTGGAGAAGAGAAGGGTCCAGGGAGACCTCATTGCAGCCTTCCAGTGCTGAAAGGGGGCTACAGGAGAGATGGGGAGGGACTCTTGATCAGGGAGTGGGGTGAGAAGATGAGGGGTAAGAGTTTTAAACTGAAAGAGGGCAGTTTTAGATTAGATATTAGGAATAATTTTTTTTCCTGTGCGGGTTGTGAGGCAGTGGCCCAGGTTGCCCAGAGAAGCTGTGGATGCCCCATCCCTGGAGGGGTTCAAGGCCAGGCTGGATGAGGCTTTGAGCAACCTGGGCTAGTGGAGGGCGTCCCTGCCCATGGCAGGGGGGTTGGAACTCAGTGATCTCTAAGGTCCCTTCCAACCCAAACAATAACAACAACAACACTATAACAGCAATGGTGCTGCTAATGCAAGCATAACAACAGTTGATGCTGTGTAACCAATCACAATGGACAGCCTATAGCACTAAATACTGCAAGGGTAAACCAGTATAAAAAGCAGATAAAGTAACACGCAAAAGAAATGCTTAACGTCTGGTTCTTACAAGCTTTTTCTGTGGTGATGTGTATGAAGTTTTAGTCACCTTTTTTCGTATTATTCTGAAAGTAAAGCAGGAAGTAGGCTGAATGGAATATAATCTCTGATTTTTGCATTAAAGAAATATTAACTCTCAATTTGTGCTGAAGTAAATCAACAAAAGCTGCCACAAGAAGGTCTGCTTTCTCTCAGGCCACGGATCTGTCTTTTTTATTTGGTTGGTTGGTTGTTTTTTTTCAACTCAGAATATGAATTGCTCTGTCTTCTTCTTCAGCCTAGTGGATAAACTCTGAGATTTCCTATACCACTGTTCTGATGGGTTTCTTCAGTTCTGTACATAAACAAACTACCCAGGACCCTGCTGTAAAAGTTAATGCTGGCATATCCATGTGCTGAGATAATATCTGGCACTTGTCTTTGGGGTTTTCACCATTGCTAAGAGCACAAAGAGTTCTCTTCAGTAACTAAACTGGGATTGCAGATCATTAGATTGGTTTTCCATCTCTGTTTCTCTTTCCAAGACAGCAGATTGCTGGAGAAAGATATTGAAAGCAATACAGGATTAAATCATCCAATCTTCCTTGTAAGGAACTACATTACTCTATTTTAAGCCAGGGATGGTCAGTCTTTCAGCAAATTCTTCTGATACCTCAGACAGAATAGGTGGCTCAGCAATCGAGCATTCCTCCAACCTCCTGAACTCATGGTACCTTCCACTGTTTCATCTTTTCAATGGGACTACTTGCACAATTTGTCCTAATAAGCAGTGATAAACAAAATAGCCCTGCAAAAGTAGTAGGGGAAAAATACTCCATGCTTTTACTGGCATAAAAAAAACTATTAACATGACCTTTAGCATAATGGGAAAAGTACAGCAAAACAAAGAAAAAATGTCAAGGCTATATCACTCATGCATCCAATACATTATTGCCTTAGGTAAGTCCAATTTTGCAAGACTGCATGATGACCAGACAGGAAGCAAAGAAAACCACATCCTCTTTGACATTGCAGGGAGAAGACTTTTGCTTCCTTAGTGGAGTTGTTATCAACCTGAAGAAGCACTGGTATTGGCTTGGGGGGAGGGTTGTTTGGGTTTTTTAGGTTGTTTTTTTTTTCAAGTCGGCAAGGGTGACTTCTAATTAGTTATGATGTTTACTAACTAGAACCTAATATTTTTTGTGGTTTTTTTCTCTATATCAGTTGGAGAAATCAAGAATCCTATTTATCTTATAGTGTTATCAAGTACTCGCCAAAGAGTTTGAGAAGTTGCCTCATGAAGACATAAGCACCTTCAGAAACAGAACTATGGGGCTCAGATGATACTGATATGAAGGGTCTGCAGATTTGTTTGCTTGATTTCATTTTCATTTTAGGAACTGCCTTTCCCTCAGAGGCAGTTTTTGGTAATTTTCATGAAAATCTTTTCCCTTTGATGCACACGCATATGGATTCCCGGAAAAGAATGTTATTTGCAGATTTCATTGTGTAAATACATCAGCAGAATATTGGCTAAGATCGATAATAGAGGTATTGAGCTGCACTTTACATAACCATATACCACACCCTGTTTTTCATATTGTCACATGAAGATCAAACTCATAAAGAGATATTCAAAGAGGATGAATGGATAAATGTCTCCCCGAAACAATGACAGAGATTAATCAAAGCACACACACAAAAAATGCCTTTTCAAATGTAGGCAACTGAAAATTAACTGTCTTCCTAATTCATTTTTATATAACATCAAACCATGAAGTTCAGTTAGAGCTTAACAAGGTCACTGACAAATCAAGTCCATAATGCCGTATTTTCCTGCCCAGTTGCAGAACAAGGAAAAAAAACCCAACAAAACAAAACAAACAAACAAAAAAAATCCCCACAAAAAGCAAACCAAACAACCAAGCACAACCCAAAAAGAGACAGTAGGCTTTACTGTGGAAGAAGCTAAGAGCAGCACAGAAACAAGAAGCACAAGGTAATTTCCAGTGTCAGAAGCTGGACAGTCCTCACATCTTAGCAAGTTAGAGAGAAAGGCTTATGGCAAACTGATGAAGAAACTACCGGGATGAGAAAGCCGCTAGTGACCAAGCTGAAAGTGAATTCTTGTTCCAGGGAAGGAGGGAGATGCTCAGAGGGAGAGGGGGTGAGAAGCAGAGGGAGAGAAAGAACAGGCGTGAGAGTCTTGAGGTACAAGGCTTCAGGTCAAAAAAATAATTGAAACACCGCAGCCATCAAGCACCTCTCTTTGGGTAATCCTCTCTTGCCTAGCCCACACTGTACCACCAGATGGCCCCGTGTGAACTTGGATGAACAATTGGTTACTCGCTTCAACGATTTATAATTTCCAAGGGTGCTAGCTGCCAAAAGGAAAAAAAAAACAAAACCAAAACCAAAATACACAAAACCAAAAAAATCCCAAACGTCCAAAAGTCTGGCCATATGAGGCTCGAGAGTTTGAACATCTCCAGATTAGAATCCACATCTTGGGGATGTTTGGATGCAGTATCATTGTTCAGTTTTAAAAACAAAATGGGTGATGCACTAGTACAAGGCTGATATTGAATTCACAGTACAAATGGGAATATGTGCCGTACCTGAGCTCATGCTTTCAGTCTATGTGACGCTTGTAAAGTCACAGGATCGCACCCAGCTTTGGGCATAGTGCCTTGGGAGAGATGGAGACTACCTGGAACCAGAGAGAATTCAAAGGAGAGCAATGAAGATGAACAAAAGTTCTGCAAAACACAACTAGTGTGCAAAGCCTGGAAAAAAAAAAAAAAAGAGTCTTCCTAAGCTCTTTGGTGAAAAGCTTTCTTGGGCAGTTGCAGGCAGCACCTGATGCTGTGGGCAGGGCCCTGAGTTAAAATCAGGAAGATTAGCAGAGCGGGGCTAGGACTGTGGTTCCAGGAGCCAGCAAATGTGAGGTTAAACTTCCTGGAACAGGCAGTCTCTTGAGGATCCCTTCAGGTTCTTTTTGTAAGATGTCTAGGAGATTTCTTTGCAGGGGAATTAACAATTACACATTATCAGTAGAAAAGCACTGAATGCTTCTTTCAACACCTACAGGAATTCCACCAAAAACTTTTCTAGAAAAGTACAGTGTATCAGGAATTGCAATATACGGTCTTTACTAAGGCTGCAAGACTTAAATTCATATAAGGACTTTTTAGAACAGTTTACATACGAACTAAGTGGCCAAAACAGCTATTTCAGAGCTATTATGATGTATATTATTACCGTTTTAGAGAGACTACATGTTCTTATCAACTCCTAAACCTGCAGTTTGCAGAGTGTGGAGGCCAAATCTGTTTCAGATACAAACAAAACCCCAAAACCTCAGTAGAATGAAAAGCCTGGGGAAAGGCTGTAACAAAAGCCTAACACCAGGGTACTCCTGAGCGTCCCCCATTGTGTAAACCCCAGCAACAGGAGCTTAGGGAACAAATCCAAATTCCGTCACAGTATAGATTATTGGGTGTCTGGCTCTGCCCAGCAACAAAGAATATTACTACAAATAAAAGCATCGCTGTGACCCTTTGTTTAAAATTACAAACCTAAAGGGCTCTATCTGTAGCAATAGTTGCTGTACAGCAAGACCCCAAAAAAGCCAAACCCATAATTTCAACCTTCCAGCTAAGAAGCTGATAAACAAAGACGAAAAAATGTACAATTGAGTTACTGAATACCAAAAATCTTCATAGTAATAATTTGCTTATGTTAATTTGATTAATTTTTCCCCTGTTTTTTTCTTGCTTGTGCTGTCTTTCCGGAACAGGATGGGCCCAGAATCAATTGTTTTATGTTCAGATGTCACGTGGATTCTCTCCCAACTTAATCACTCTACTTCTCCATGCTTATGAAAGCCTAGAATTCTCAAGGGGCTTCTTTGCCATGTAGGTACCCCTAGCGACAAGTCTTAACAAATCTCTGGGGTTAAACAAAATTTCACCTTGCAGAGAATGATGGCCCCTCTTGAGAGAGGGTTTCCTGCCTCTGACACCTGATGTCAATAATCCCAAAATTAACTTTCTCCCTTACCCTCTACACCTATCTGAACAGAAAAAGAGTTTATTATTAAAGGGGAAAATGCCTTCAAAATGTCCTTTGTTTTGTATTCACATCTTACCTTGTAGTAATATCTCACTCGTGGAGCAGGTGCTCGAAGAACTTTCTCACACAAAAAGCCTTCTTACAATAGTTGCAATACATCCAGCAGCATGCACCTGGCAACGAGCTGTGCCTGAATAAGTCAGCATCTGCAGCACCTGCGTGGTGGCCCCTAACTGTGGGAACTCTGCAGGAGTCTATGCATGCAGCTCAGGTGGACACTGAAGAAGGGATCTGGGAAAAAATGGGGACAATACAATTGAGGGGGAAATCAGGATATCAGCCATAGATTTGCAGGTAAAAAGCTTTCCCCATACTTCTGTTAAGTCATAGAAATACAAACTGGAGTATGCCCACCTTGCTTTGGGTACATGTGCTAAGTGCTGCTCTGAGCTCCAGTAACAGCTGAACTGTTGAAAATTTGTGGGACACCACGAATGATGTATAACCTCATTAACAATGTCTCTATAGAGTGGAGTAAGGGGACTTTCTGAGAAAGCCCTTTCATCTTGCTAAGCTTTAGTACATCTCCAGGAGAAGCTACAAGAAGTATCCTGAAGGTATAAAGGTAGTGTTCTGGTGGTTGTGAGCAAAGGTGAGGTGTATAGGGGTAGTGCTGAAATGGTGCTGAGCCAGTTCCTTTTTGCAGACCTGGTCCCATGCTGTATCACTCATTTTTGATCTGCTGATTCACTGGAACTTTGGTCTCAGTGTACTGATAGAGATTTATGATCACTTGAGCTTTTGCTTTAAAAAGAGTTCTTACTGGAAACAGCATTGTAATTGCACACCTGTGTATATTTGATAGACAGTCAAAATTTCCAAGAGGACTTCCCGAAATTTCAGGCACTTCATCATGTAAATTCTCTGCCTGTTTTTATTTTATTTGGTTTACATTAATTTATGTACGTTACGCAATGTAATAACTTTTTTCTTTATACTAAAGCACGACCTAGCGTATAATTCCGTAAGGAAGGAAAACAAGAAGTGCTATGACAGGGAGCAATCATGCCAGGCCTACACCGCACCCACAGAGCATTCATGTATTATTCTCTTCCTGCTTCCTTTTTCCTTTTCTTGTTCTACCTCTATGACAGACAAGGCAAGAAAACCAGAAATCATACAGCTAAAAGCTTTTGACGTATTAACAGTCTAAATGCAGAAATAGAATCACCTTCCAGCTGTGAGCCACGAGGGCTGCAGCTTGTTCAGTGCGCAATGACTTGGACAGATGGTGTTTCCTCTTCTTCCCCAGGGTAGAAGACACTTCTGTGGAACAGTGAACACCTGAAGCTTCATTGCTTATGCCGTTTATTCTGTTCACAGCTGTCCTGCTTTGGGAAGTGCTCAAACTGTGTGAAAAATTATGTCTACTGACGGGCAGAATCATCATTTTTAGGTGGAGGAAACGTCTGCTTCAAGGAAGAACTGGTGACGTGGTCTCCGTTGCTGGCATTCACTGATCAACTGTCGATCACATCTGTTGGGCTTTCATGAAGAAAGTATGATGTCAGGTTTGTGGATATCTGTCCTGAAAGTATGTGTGTGTGGATATCCATGAGAATGCGAACATTCTCTCTTATTTCCTCACTGCTGATAGATAGATTTGTAGGAAATCTGCAAGTCTGACTTTTCAAGATTTTTTGTTTCTCTTCTTTTCACTGCTTAGCTTCATCTTTTCTCCATGCTGGAACACTCATTGGTATTTGCTAATTCTTTCAATTCTTTGAAAGTTCAGTGAGACAACTTTATATTAATGTACCAAAGAAGAGCTAAGTGGCTTTGTATTTATTGTTGTCTTAATAGCCTGTGGCTTATGTTACAGTTTGACAGAACAGCTCCAAACCTTTTGGGTTTATTTGAAACAAATGTTACTGAGAAGGATGAACACATAGATTAATGTATTAACTCACTACAGTTTATTACGGTAATTAGAAACGAAACAGCAACAATCATCTCACAGGTATATAATAATAAATCAGAAGATAAATTATGGCACCCCTTACACTTTCAAATCCACCCTGGGTCCTGAGCCACACCATGCTGCCTCCACCCCTGCTCCTAACTGCAAGCACCCACTTTCCTCCTGTGAAAACATCACCCGGACTCAGCACCCAAAGGAAAGAACCTTCACTGAGGGTTCTTCTCTAGGCAAAGGCAGGAGGGAGGCCAGCTCAGCTTAGAACCTTTGTTCTGGACAGTACACTTGTAGGGAAGATAGAACAGGGAATCTCTCTCCCAGGCCGTGAAGAGACAAGTCATCATTTTCATCATAAAGTTTACAAGTGTCTTGCAGTTCCTGTGGGCTGACTAGGACAAGATGCAGAGCCTTCATTAACTTCTATTACATTACAATATCAAGAATGGAATAACAGTAAGCCCTTCCATTGGTGAACTTACAGTGCTGGCCAGTGGAATGAGCCTTGGGGTTCACCTGGGGAATAAACAAGGTGGTACAGTCCCCACTCTGCTCTGGGCAATGGGCTGTCACTCACATATTAGAAGATATTATAGACCAGAGTCTTCCACAAGCATTGCCACTTGAGACCTGTTGCTGAAAAATAGAGCCAACTCAATGCAAGTACTAAAGACCTTGCAATTTTCTCCTACAGACTCATTTTCTGAACTCAGCCCAAACTTCCATGCCCTTCATTGCAAGCTGTGGAAGCTGGTTACAACACCTAGCAAGTCACCATTGTTTTCATTAGCTCTGAAACGTATTGCAGAGCTCTTATGTACTCCTGTGCCACTGCGCAGCAGCTCTTGGGTGGGAGGGGTGTTAGGAGGTATTCTCAAGCTCACAGAAATGGAAATGTGATAAGTTGGGTTGAGCATTAAAAGATGTCTGCAGGGGAACACTACAAGATCCTTTATAAGGTAACATCCTTTTTTCTGTTTTCCACCAGATATCAAACCATTATTCTCATTTTGTTAGAATTGGTAACACACAACTTACACTGTTCTTGTATGACACTGCTTCCTAAAACTGTTGTTATATATGCACACACCTCTCCTTTGCAAGTTCTTTTTTTGTTGAAACCCACACCAGCTGAACAGCATTACAGCAGACAGCGGTTTCAGGCATTGTGCTGCTTACCATTTCCTATAGGCAAATGTCAAATCTGGATGCCAGCTGTGAGTAGCTACAGAGATTTTTCGGCATCAATAAATAGCCTTCTATTACTGACTAGTGCTTATGATGAATGAATTAGCCATCCATTTTCTATCACCACTATAGGAAGAATATGTGATCCTATGTGAAAGAGGAAATAAGACTAGAAAGCCACTCACATCTAACAGCAAGAAACTGGAGGGAAGGGTTAACACTAGGGTGCTGATAACAAAGACACCTATCAAACTCTGTCAGGATCATTTCTTCCGAGTTTCCTAGGCTAGATGATGGTTCCAGAATATTAAAGTGTCTGCCAAAGCTTATAGCTCTGGAGGGATCTATCATGTAGAAGCAAGTTATGAAGCAAATCTTATTTCCTTCTTCCTCTACATGATCTGGCAAAGAAAGCAAGAGAAACATGTAGCTGGAGGTGGCTCTGATTCAGAGGAGAGAGAGAGAGAACAGATTCCTCTGCATAGCCTTAACTTTGATGGGAGTAATTTCCAGCTTCCTCTGCCTCAGCACAATGAAAAAGTAAAAAAAATTTCATGTGAACTACAGGGTTGCCAAGGTGACATGAGCAAACCCGTGCTGGAGGATAGTAGGACTGTGGGGACACCAAATATGGTAGCGGTGGGGGTAAGATGAAGAGCCATGAATCATTCCACATAAAATCACAAGCTATTTAAAAAAAAAAAAAAAGTTTTGCAGTTCTTGCTTGGTCTTCTCACTTTGGATCTCTGCCTGTGCCAAAGCCACCCCATTCATGGAATAGTCAGCCATGCAAGAGCTGCCAGATGTACTAAACGGCAGTCCTGGCTTTGTGTACCATCTGCCATCCAGGAAGAACAGAGAGCTTCTTCCTCTGCCTCCTTCTGTCACCACGGTCTCATCAGCGTCCCCAGATGATGTCCAATATATCATTGCATCTTCCCTCTGGGGTACACCACTCTTGCATCCAGCTCTTGCACTGGGAGCTCTCTTCATAACCCTCATGACTCAAATCCCATTGCATCCATTTTTCCCAGTCCCCTCTTCCGTCTCCCTTGGCTGTGCTGCTGGCAGCAATAGCTATACAGATTGGTGACTGCAGTTACTTTGTCCCTGTCCTTCTCTATGTAATGAGACACTGTGAGCCAGTTTTGGATCCAAGACCAGCCTGCCAGCCCTTGCATGTCTGCAGATACTTCCTATCTGCTGATAGGAAGTAAGGGCATTTGAGACATTTTCAAGTTAGCTCCTGAGAGACTGACATCCCCTAAGGGTGGTACTAACACTCACAATTAGTTTCTAAAACTTGCTACATTTAATATGGTCACAAACTAAATTTTCACTGTGACTAGGCAATAGATTTTTAAAAAAGAGGCAAGTCTCATACTTAATATTTAGTAGCAGTTATAGACCCCTCAGTGATCTAAAACCGGTCACCTAGGAATACAAGGGGATAACGGTTGAGTTGCTTCTCCCACATGCTTCGTTGCTTCCCTCACCATAATTCTACAATTTATTTGCATTCAACCTCCTGTGAGGTGAGAAAGCAACAGGAGGAGCAAACATATTACCTGAGGTTACCCAGCTCCACCTAAGTGCCATGCTCAGGTAAGTCCCAAGGGCTGCTGGGCTCCAGCAGGCACAAATGGGGAAAGCCCAGACATTGTCTCCCCTGTGCTAACTGGCCAGTCAGTTGACTGTGTGGTAAGTGCTATTGGAGAACAGATAAGAGTCACTTTTGCACTGAGATATTAGATCCTGCACCCCCCATTTGTACAGTTTAGAAGGTACCTCTAATTACTTGTCTAAAGAAAAAAAAAATTCATACCTTGTCTCTTAAGTCAGAGCATAATGCTCACAAAGGTGGTGAAAAGAGTTTGCAAAGTCACCATGAACACCAGACCTGCTCATCAGAAGATTTTGAAGAGATATAAGGGAAAATCTGGCTGGATTGCTTCAAGCCACACTGCTTGAGGGAGGAGGATGCTGGGCTGTGGTGAGAGCACTAATAGAGGGGGATACAATCAGGCATTAAGCTCTGTGTAATGCAGCTTCAAGCATCTGAAATTATACGCTCTTTTCTACAGTATTCATGATTGAGGCTCTTGCAGAATGGTTTGACTCTAAAGCACATTATTTATTGCTTTATATGTCTTTTTCTAATAAAAATTTAAATCATTTATATAAAAAATGGTGTTCTAAAAATATTAATTGTGAAAAACAACATTCTTCATCCTTCCCCTACCCCTTTCCAACAGACCAAAATCTATAAACAGTCTCCATGAAACAAACATATGTCATTAATGGTCAAAAGGAAGACAATAATTTCAAATAGGTAAAGTTCAGTAGAGTAGAACAGATCAAAGCAGGAATTTGTTATAAGAATGCTTAGGATGATAAACCATGCCTCTAAACACCAGTAAAATCTCAGCAGCAGTCAGTCACCAACACACCTATCAATCAAGCACCTGTGAGGACAAGTTCAGCCCATTTTGTACAAAGAAAACTTATTTGTTTAACCTACATTAGTCATTCAGGGAAAAATAATCCTCAAATTTCATAGTATAGTTGAACAAGAAAAAATCCATTTGATACAATTTTTTTATCTTCTCAATTTGTTCTGAGTTCAAATGTCTGAGATACTCCAAGGTGATATCACCATTAGTTCGTTTCTCTGAGCCATACCTCTTCAAGCTGGGGTACTGCAGGCTCTCTGGTGCTCCAATGACCTTCAGAACATGCTCAGAATCTAACCCAAGAGATTCATACTTGCCCAGAATATCATAGTGAATGTTGCAAGGATCACAGAGCAGATACATTGGTTTCCAGTGAATGTCAAGAGCGTTTGCTGGTTTTGCTAGAATGAAGTTGACAAACTCCTGGAAACTCACCTTTTCAGAAGAATTTTTGTTTTTCCTGAACATTTCCCTAATCTCATTAGCAAGAGTGGTACTGTAGTATGGCTCAGAATGCAGAAGTTTGTCTCTGTAAGCTGAAACCAGCCGTTCCAAGGGATGTCTGGTGAACATCACTTTTGTGTAATTGTTCAGAAATTCCTTTTGTGTGGCAGGAGGGTAAGCCACCAGCTTTTTGATCAGTGAGGTTT
Organism: Pterocles orientalis; assembly: GCA_011057875.1. Taxonomy (NCBI): domain Eukaryota; kingdom Metazoa; phylum Chordata; class Aves; order Pterocliformes; family Pteroclidae; genus Pterocles; species Pterocles orientalis. The sequence continues at coordinate 2,286,216 of WKFP01015522.1, read as the reverse complement.
GATGGATCTGGTCATGCTCAATTTCAGAAGCTTCTGCATTCAAGCCTTCTTGGAGAAGAAAAATAGTTCTCTTCCAGTTGGAGCAGCCTACTTTGGGCACCTCACAGTAGATAAATTTGTGTTTGTGCTCCACAAAGAGCTGCCTTGCAACACGAGAATCCAATTTGCTTCTTAAATTAAGAAGGTTGTTCTTCAGGCAGAGAGAAGCCAGTGTGCTTTTGCGATCATTTTGAATTGCCAGCCAATCTTCAGTGGGATCAAGAAAAGCAACTGCAACCAAGGAAGAAAATTAAATTGTCAGTGTGAAGTAGACTTACATAAGCCTCTTCCTTTGTGACAATGATAGCACTCACTTTATCTCCCTGCATACAAAAACTAATGAAGACATTAAAATCAATTTTTGTTTTACTGTCACCAGACTCCACTATGGCAAACATGTAATAAACTATCCTGCTTAGTGAAAAGTTTATTAAAATGAAATCTTTCAACATGTTAGTGATATTACTCTAAGCAAGATCAATGTTCTGATACTTCTAGTGTCAACTGCTTTTTGTAGTGCTCTTCCTCTCGTGTATTACTAAGACAGCTATCACAGTGACAGGGCCTTAGATATTTTCGTTACTTTCTAACACATTTGGGAAAGATGTCCCAAGTTCTAGAAAACATTAAGTCTTTCTGTTGGTAAATTCTTTACTCACCTGATAGGTTTTTTTGTCTCTTACAGAAAAACCCCAAAAGAAATACCCCAAAAATAAAATTTGGGAGAAGGAAAACTAACACCTTCTGGTTCATATTATTTTCACAGGAAGGAGGATGACGTGATCTCTGAAGTGTAAATCTGCCTTTCTGTCAACAGGGAAAGATAATACAAGTTAGGTTTTGTATCAGTGATATAACAAAGATAATTCTGTATTCTCAAACAGAATCTACAATAGCAGAAAGACCTTTCAAGCCCTATAAAAACAGGCTTTGTTAATAAGTAAAAATTCTCCTATGAAAATGACTCACCACAATTATTACCATTACACCAAACAGATAAATAATATCACCACTTCAAAGTATTACAAAATTCCCCTCTTTCTTAGGACAATGGACTGTGTACGAGCATATACTCCCCCCTTCTCCTTATTGAAAGCCGATGCTCCTGCCAAGCAAACTCTCTGTCACTTCACATGGTGTAACAATAACCTCATTTAGGATTACAGAGATGTAATTTTTTTAAGAATACCTTACTTGTTGGAGTCTGGGAGTACAAAGTATTCTATAATCTGCAACAGGCCCATCTGCAAGTCCATGATGCATTCAGGATGAGATTCTTCCTATCTCTTGCCCTGGTGCTTTCCACTTTGTACAAATAAACCAATATTCACTGCAGAAGAAACTCTTCCACATTGTAGCAGAGAATCTTAACTACTAACAACAGATTAATTCTCCCATTCTCTCTCTCCCAAAGACACTCCAGTGTACACATGTTTGCTGCCATTGCTGCTACAGCATAAGAGCCCCAGAATGGTTCACTATGGCAGGAACCATACAGAAACAGCAAAGGAAGCAACAGAAAAGGAGATGTTTAGTGTTCACAGATAAAAGAAGGCCAGTGCAGTCCAACACTCAGCATATTCCCTCTCCTGTGCTCACTCATTCTGTCCCCTCACACTTTTTGGAGAGAGATCTCTCCAGTCCCCTGTGCAATATTCTGGTGTTGTCTGCCTTAGAAAGCTCCTCATCAGCATGCTTTTCATCACTTTTTATTTGAAGCAGCAAAATTAACTGCAAAACCATAACTACTGGCAAACATAACATTCTATTTCTGTCCCATAAAGTCTATGCTATCAAAAAAGTCAAGCAATACTGTCTTCCTTTTTTGCTTCTCAGTTTTTCACCCTGAATGTGCTGGCAATAAAAACATCATTGCCTGGATTTCTTGAGAATGTAACTTCAACTTCTTTATATTTTGTTTTTACAAATATACAACAGGACCACTCTGGAAAGCTATTTGTGTTGCCCCCTGCCCCCCCACCCCAGTGTGGATATACATAAACCCCAGCTGCCATGATGGAGACTGGTTTCCTGTGTGTTCTGAGACAGCAGCAGAGGCAGCACTGGTTAAATCGCTGAAAATGTACTTGCACACAAGGCTTCTTCCTTTCAGGGTTGATGGGTGATTATTATATCATACATCTTTACCAGAATATCTTCAAACTCATACAAACAGCGTTACTAATTATTAAATCTCTCTTAGTGTAGACATGACCTGAGAAGTGGAGAAGGAAGACTGTTCATTATCTCTGTAACCTGTAAACATCATTATGAACAAATCTGCAGTCACATATATTAACAATTTACTTGTGTTTACATTAAACTGTTACAATACTTATTCAAATTAATGCAGTATTTTTATACATGATGGCATTTAGCCAATATTTTTGCATTTTCTTCTTGGCTCCGAAAGACCATCTGAAAGGCTACAAGAAAAATATGGGTTGACCTTTGGCCTTTAACCTTTTCTTCACTGCACTTCAATTCTCCCTTTGCTGTACAGTTTATTGACTTCTAATACATCAAAAGCTGTTTTCAAGGCCAGCTAAAGTCAGTCAGCTTGTTCATTGATCTCACAAGGTCCAAGACTGAGTGAGCCCTTTTTCCTCTTTTTCAGAAGTGGTTTAAAGACACAATTTCACGCTTTATAGCAATTAAAATAATTTGACACTAAATAATTCTGCACACAGACTCCTTGTTAGAGTATGCTTGGGAGAAAGAGGTTGGGCTTTATTTACCTTAAATGTGTCACCCCAGGGTAGTTATTGTTATCACACCTGTCTCAGGAATCAGAAAATGAACCAGATTAATCTACCCTATTGTCCTGGGTTCTGCTGGGATAGAGTTAATTTTCGCAGAAGCTGGGAGCTAGGCATAGCCAAGGGGATATTCGACACCATGCTGATGCAATGCCCAGGATATAGGGGGAAGCTAGCCGGAGGGGTGGGGGTTTCTGTGCGGCGTTTTTTTTGTGGTGAGGTGTTTCCATTGTGTGTTCCTTCTAATACTGTTTGTCGTTGGTATCTTCTCTTTTTCTGGTGTTGTATTATTAAAATCTGTTGTTACCTCAACTCACGAGGTTCCAACTTCTGGTTTTTTTTTTATTCTTTCCCCCATCTTAGCAGGAGGGAGAAGGTGGTGGGGAAGGGAGCAACCATGTGGTGCTCCACACACAGTTGCTGCTCAGTCCTTACCCACAACACCTATTTAGATACTTGTATCATATGTATTTGTTAATTAAATTACTCACACAATGTAAGGTCTTCCAGAAGACACATTTCATGTTGAAACATGTCAATGAGTCACCAGAGGGAAATGGAAGAGACTTGCCTACTTGAGGGAAAGTCAAACACAGGAGATAACTCCTAAGACACTTGTATATTTGTGGAAACAAAATAATCCTTATTCTAATCTGAGAGAACGGTCAGACAAGCTCCAAGGTGACAGGTGAAATCTGGACCCCTTACAAAACTTCGAAGTGCAGACCAGCTGTAAGAGCTAAAACTGTACATCAACAAGTGAGGTCAAGATGACAATTCAGAGAAGGTACCTGAAGGTGAAGTCTGAAGTCTTCCGAAGATGTTTTCTGATGGGGGACCCCAATACGGAGTTCTGTGTAAGGCAAGGTCTCCAATGACAAAAATCACGTGAGAGCAACCTGAGGAATGGGAGGAAAGAAAATTCTGAGGGCCATTTTGTCAGAAGAGGGACAAGTCACATGGAAATGAAAAAGGAGGGAAAAAATCCAAAACAAAAACCACCTTTGATACGTTCAGTGTCAGTAGATCAGATGATCTTTTTCTTCTATTTCTTCACTTTTTCCAGATGTTTGTAATTGTGTTGTCTATTTTAAATGTAATTAATTGTTACCTCTATTTGCATTTTACCTCATCCTACTTTGAATTAAGTGTGATTTAAGGTGACTGGTAACTACAAGGCATTCCTCAGTCAATTAACACAACAACTTCATAATAAATAATCTAGTTCTGCTGAAAACAAAGGGCAGCAGAATGGACTCCCACAGGCAAGGTGGCAAGACAGTACCATAGGACTCAAAAAAAGGGCAAAAATGTCTTACAGTGAAGACACAGCAAAGAGTCTGAGATCTAAATGTCTCTTGGACAATGTCTCCCCAGGAAAGGAGAAAATCATAGAATCATAGAATGGTTTGGGTTGGAAAGGACCTTAAAGATCACCGAGTTCCAACCCCCCTGCCATGGGCAGGGACACCTCCCACTAGCCCAGGTTGCTCAAAGCCTGGCCTTGAATACCTCCAGGGATGGGGCATACACAGCTTCCGTGGGCAACCTGGGCCACTGCCTCACCATCCTCACAGTGAAAAATTTCTTCTTAATGTCTAGTCTAAATCTACCCTCTTTCAGCTTAGAACCATTACCCCTTGTTCTCTCACTACACTCCCTGATAAAGAGTGCCTCCCCATCTCTCCCCTAGCCCCCTTTCAGCACTGGAAGGCTGCTATTGTCTCCTCAGAGCCTTCTCTTCTCCAGGCTGAACAACCCCAACTCTTTCAGCCTGTCCTCATAGGGGAGGTTCTCCAGCCCTCTGATTAATTTTGTGGCTCTCCTCTGGACTCTCTCCAACAGGTCCATGTCTTTTTTATGTTGGGGGTCCCACATCTGAACACAGCACTCCAGGTGGGGTCTCACGAGAGCAGAGTAGAGGGGGAGAATCACCTCCTTTGACCTGCTGCTAATGCTTCTTTTGATGCAGCCCAGGACACGGTTGGCTTTCTGGGCTGCAAGCACACACTGCCGGCTCATGTTCAGCATCTCATCCACCAATACCCCCAAGTCCTTCTCCTCAGAGCTGCTCTCTATCGATTCTCCGCCCAGCCTGTATTTGTGCTTGGGATTGCCTCCACCCACGTGCAGGACCTTGCACTTGGCCTTATTAAACTTCATTAGGTTTGCATGGGCCTGCCTCTCCAGCCTGTCCAGGTCCCTCTGGATGGCATCCCTTCCCTCCAGTGTGTCCACCACACCACACAGCTTGGTGTCATCAGCAAACTTGCTGAGGATGCACTTGATCACACTGTCCACGTCTCCAGCAAAGATGCTAAACAACCCTGGTCCAAGTACTGACCCCTGGGGAACACCACTTGTCACTGGTCTCCACTTGGACATTGAGCCATTGGCCACAACTCTTTGAGTGCGGCCGTCTAGCCAATTCCTTATCTAACGAGTCATCCTTCTGTCAAATCAATATCCCTCCAACTTAGAGACAAGGATGTCATGTGGGACTGTGTCAAAGGCTTTGCACAAGTCCAGGTAGATGATGACAGTTGCGCTTCCTTTATCCACCAGTGCTGTGGCCTTGTCGTAGAAAGCCACCAAATTTGTCATGCACAATTTTCCCTTGGTAAAGCTGTGTTGGTTGTCACCAATCACCTACTTGTTTTCCATGTGTCTTAGCATAGATTCCAGGAGGATTTGCTCCATGATCTTGCCAGGCACAGAGGTGAAACTGTCTGGCCTGGAGTCTCACGGGTTTTCCTTATTTCCTTTTTTAAAAATGAGGGTTATGTTTTCCCTTTTCCAGTCTGCGGGAACTTCATCAGAGTTCCACAACTTATCAAATACTAAAAACTAAATACAGAGCATTAATATGCTTTGTTCTTGTTACACATAGTTGTGCGGGTTTTGTGGATTTGTTTGGTTTTTATTTTTAATGAAGCATAAATTCTTCTAGAAAACAGCCTTACACTACACTGTTGCTTTTTGCTTCTTCATCAGGTCCCATTATTATAGACCAACCATACATAGCTATGCCTTAATATTTTCAACTCTGCACATCTTACTGGATTCTGCAGATTTAATAAGAAATCATTTTATGACTCTTTCTTGGACAGTACTAAACAGTAAACCAGGCAGTAAGAGGAATGATCCTCGTAGAGTCCTTTCTTGCAGAACGCTTTCAAAAGAATTTCTATCAGGTGATGAGATTTTCTGAGGCCTGTCAGTTAGCTGGTGTTTAATTCTTCCAATGCGTGTCCAGCTGATTTGACGGCTTTCTAGCTTCTTAGCCAAAACATGCTACAGTGTCAATGTTACTACCTTAATCAAACAAACCCAAACAAAACTAGTGAGTCAGTTTGGTGAGATCCATTTCCTATAACATAATCCAAAATTTTTATGTTGAGAGCAACCAGAGCAATTGCTCAAGTCAAGAGTGTTACCAAACAGGGAACAGGTTATTGGAGAAAGCAATGCCACTTGTCTCATGTGCATGCGAGATGGGCCTGAAGCCCTCAAAATGAGAAATATTTCTTGAATTCTAACCTTCTTTGCACTACTGGTAATTCTACCACTTCCCTCTACTAATCTGTTGTTAAGATTCTTTTATTCTTGATATACACATTCCTCATAGCAAAACCAAAACAAGTCATATCACATTGGTCGTATCTTTGTTCTGAAGTTTGCTGACCATACAATGTTCTTTCAATCCTGTTTCCTTCAAGAAACGTATGACAAGTTTCTGCTTTTAATTACTTTCAACATCCCCCCTTCTTTTCTATGTGCTACACTGGCTATGAAGAAGCAGCTGGCAACATACTTGCACATCCCTTGTATGTCAGGGTGCATGATTTGACACAGAAGAGCTCTCTGTCTCAATTATGAGATTGTACTCTCACAAAATTTTCGTACGCCTGAGTTAGACAATTTTTTTTCTGTTAAATTGCTTTCTCTTAGTTCATTTGTCTCATACTTGCTTTCCATTTTGTGATGCTAGACCTTCTGCAACCATCCCATGTGTCTGTTAGCAGTGTGGACTTTAACTGTTCATCGTTACACACAACCACTCACGCTTATCCAACCACCAGCTTTGGTTTTGTAATGAGCTCCTTTTCCCCTGACCAAGACAAGGTCTGATATACCATCTCTAGTACTCCTTCAATTAGGAAATATTTAGACAGTCCGAAGATGTTTTAATGATAAAGTCTGCCCAGAGAAGCTGTGGCTGCCCCATCCCTGGAGGGGTTCAAGGCCAGGCTGGATGAGGCTTTGGGCAACCTGGGCTAGTGGGAGGTGTCCCTGCCCATGGCAGAGGGATTGGAACTGGATGATGTCTAAGGTACCTTCCAACCCAAACCATTCTATGGTTCTGTGTGACATGCAGCTCACGACCTAGCACATCACACTCAGATTGAAGTTCTCCTTGCCATGCAGGTTTATTCCTAGCATAGACACCAAAGGAGTAGACTGTGCTGCCTTTAAGAGGTATCACTGGTACATCATTCTGTCCTTGAACTGCTAAAACAATGATTCATAATACATCATTCCCGAATCCTTCTTCTGGAACTGCTGAACCATTGAAATTGAAAAATCTGCAGTTTTTGAAGAAGCATTTAAAAAATCAGTCTGAAAAAAGTAATATTTTGATACCTTTATAAACAATTAGAACTCCTATAACTGGTAATATTGAATAACATTAAATCTTTATGTATGGTACCTATTACCCAAGTACAGAAATACATGTACAAACACTCGTGTGTGTGTATATATCTATTTCTGAACTATATGCATGTGCACATATATATACACGCACACACGTAGTTCAGAAACACATTAGTATCAGTTATGCTGGCATATTATTTGCTCCAAGTAATCTAGAGTAGGTTGATAAGGATTTAAAATCTCCTGGTGATAAACTTACAAGGGTGTGTCTCAAGCAAATTTTTTGCAAAGACAGACCTTGGTCACAGCTCAGCATATGGGGTGACCCTCTGCACCCTACTTGATGATAAGCAGGACTTTCTGGATTAAAAGAATGAAATTACAACAATACTTATTTGTGTTCCTGGTACATTTGAAGTCAGAGGTAAAAAGAGATACCACCAGGGCAGCTCAGTGGAAGGCAGGGAAAAATTTCTTGAAACAGATAACATTCTCAGTAGCTGAGCCCCATTCTATACTTAATCCCTGTTAATACCTTCAAAAAGACAACTGCAAATACATACATACCAATATGTACACAGGTACATAGAAGGTGAGGTGGCGATGATGTGTAGAAATCCCCCATGAACAGCCAGAACAAAAACCAAACAGGGAAAACAAGCTTTGCTGGATGCAGTTCTGAGTGTGCTGTTCTAACGGGGTGAATTGCACCTTTGGAAGCAAGACCCTTGCTCACCCAAATCTGCAGCCACCTTGTTCCCATACAATTCACTCTGGATGGTCAGGACGAAGACCCCAGAAACTGGAGTCTCAGCAGGAAGGGTGGCGTGCTCCATGAAGTGGAAAATCATTAGTGGATTAGGAATCTCCAGTCAGCTGCAGACGGCCAAGGGCTGGAAGAATATCTGGGTCATTTTGCCAACAAGAGCCAGGGTTTGACATGTCATTTGCAGCAGCAAGGGCTGAAAGGTGTTACGCAAGAACGGGTACAAGCTCAGTAGGGAGACAACATATGAGCTAGACTGGGGGCTACTGAAGAAGAGGCTCACAGGGGTGTCCTACAGAACAGCACATTTCACAGCAGTGAGGTGGGTACAAAATTTCTTTCTCAGCAATTGCAGTGCTACCTTCTTCACTGCCATCATTAAACTGCTTCATACTCTCATCACACACCACCCTCTTGTGCCTGTCTTTTAGCTTTTCCATCTGTGTTTCCTGTTTTGCCTTCCAAGGTTTTCTTTACCGGTCATTTCTCACACAGTATTAAAAGCTCAATTTTACATTCTGACCAGTCATATTTTTTGCCCCTTCTAACAAATAACTCTGCTTTCTCCTCTACTGCCCCCTTTTTGGAAAAAGTTTCTGAAGCACGTACAGAGCTACTATGTTTTTCATCTAAAATCCTCCTTTTCAGGGATGCCAACATCAGTTAGGCTGCCTGTGTGCTAAAACTGTTACCAAGCAGACCACAAAAGAGTAAGCAAAAGGAAGAGCAAATTTGGGGATGAAAAGAACTAAAGTGAGGAGTACATGGGAAAAGGTAGGATAGAGTCTGATGGAAAAACTCCCAGAGAGGCAGGGAGCAGCAACCTGAGAGAATGTAACAGAGCCGAGGCCATTGGAAATAGAAAGGCTGTGTAGCCTGTTCAGACAGTGTTGTGTGGGAGAATGGGTGTGGAAAAGACACAAAGTATAATTCAGTGAAGTAAAGATGGAGAAGAATGTACTCAAGGAAGTAAGCATAGAAAGGGATAGGCAAAACTATCCAATACATTATCATCGGTGCTTAAAGAGGAATGAGATAAAAGACATTGCAGTCATGCACTGGAACCCAGCCCTTACTACGTGATCAAACTTATCTCTGTTTTTCTTCCTGTAGTTGTAGCCAGAAAGGCCAAAGGCTTTTGATTTTATAAGTATGGCCACTTCCCATTGACATTGTCAAGGAGCAGTGAGGGACAGATCTTCACCCCTCAGGCTCCCAGCTCCTTATCCTGAAGGGAAGACCTGGAGATGACAGCCAGGTTCAGCCAAGAGACCAGATCACAAGGCAGAGCCACAGTGACATGGGTTTGTGGGTGGGCCCAGCTCAGCTGGACCATGGGGGGCTGGAGACCAGCCTGGCTGCAGCATCGCTGGGGCCCCCAGACAACCTCCTGTTCACCTCTTTTTACTCTTCTTGTATTCCTTCCACTAGTACCCCTCTGCCGTAACTGATGACAGCGATGATCTCTCTCTTTTTACACTCCAACGCATACAAAATGACGCTGCTTAAATCATTTTGCTTTTTGCTCCCACCTCCTCCAGCTTATTCTAACATTCTAGCCCAGCTTTTGACCCTCATTTTCAGGATCCAACACCGTTTTGTCCAAAAATCATACCTCTACTCTCATTCCCCCCAACTCTTTCTTTTTCATACTGCTTCAAAGACTCCCGTACAGGAATCACGTATGAGTCCTTACACTGGTGTTTTGGTGCCTGCTCTTTTACAGGGATAACCTCTTTGCCTGAAACATCCTAACACTTACTGACAGACTGTGTGTATGCATTCTTCTCTCTTCCTGCATTAATCTAGGCCTATTTTTCCCTTCCTTTCTCGTCTCCTCTGTATTGCAGGACAAGCTGTTCAGAAGAAATGTTACATTTGAAGTCTTTTTTTAAATGAAACATGGTTCTATATCATACTATGTTACATGTAGTATCAAATATTAAGAAGTTAGGAAATAGTAGGATTAAAGTGGTGCATAAACTAAATCATGGAGAGTTCAAGATTAACTTTCTGTTGGCTTTTGGCAACACAGCCTTGAAACTAAAGATCTGACATTTCAGAGTATTTAACGTTGCAGTATACTCTAAGTTCAAAATAGTCTTGCTTATTTAGTTACAGATATGAACGCTCTGATGATCTGCAAATCTGGATTCCAGAGCCTGCTCAAGTACCCACAAAACGGAGAATGGACAGTTAAGAAGAGTCTCCAAACAGGTGATTGCCCCACACCACATGGGATTATTGTGGCAAAGAACCCAAAATCTCATCCTAAAACCTTTTCTCTGATTCACTGCACACCTTCCCTCATCTGCTGTCGATAGTGGGGATCCTACTGCACAGCCCTAGGGCATCTCAAGAGCACGTTCATCCTGTGAACGGAGTGTGTCAAGTTGTGTGGAATATCTTGTTTCTTTAAAAACCAAGTGTTGAAAAACTACTGAAAAAATGTGTTAATGTGGCATCATAACAACATGCACAAAAATCATTGTTAGCGGTGAATCATTTAGCTCCCTTGATCGATCTTACGATACTCACTCTAATGGAATAACCAGTACAGGCAGCAGGTTGCTACCTTCTGAACAAACCCAGCATCAAGAATGACAAGACTCAAGCTCATCAGACTTACCTGCTGACAGCAACAAAATGGGAAGATTCAGGCATGCAGGATGCCATTCCTGGCACTGGAGGAGAACAGTCTCTAGCACACCTTGTCCCTTCTTTCTCTGCTCCCACCGTCAGCATGGCTTGCCCAGAGTCTTCCACTCCTGCTACCCCGAGTTCCACCTCCTTGCACCCCACTTCACAGTAGCTCTCCAAAACCGAGTTCCCCTCCTGCTGGACACATATTTGCAGGCGTACCAGTGCTTTTCCCTCACCCCACCCCAGAGATGACCTCTTCTTCCCCAGTCCCTGCTTCCACTTCTCAGGTAAAATTTTAACCCAGTCTCCAGAAAATCCTCACCTCACTTCCAGAAGCCATCCTCATATCATTTGCTCAGAAAATCCTGTTTTCCAGCTTCCCAAATGCCCATCAGGTTTCATCTCGATTCTATTCAGCCTTCCCCAATGCACAAGCAAACTCTTTGCTGGCTCCTGCTGCCAGACTCCTCCTTTAGTCTTCTCGGTCAGCCTTGCAGCCCCCCATACCAACCACACTTCTGAGCCCAGCTCATCAGATCTGTCTCTCCTTCATCTTCCAAGCCTCCCACACAACCCCACTGCTTCTCACTCTCAGCTCTGTACTCAGCTAGTCCCAAGCTCTGCACTTCATGTCCTCTAGCTATTTTAGTATCTCCCAAACTATACCGACACATTTTCCTTTCCCTCCTGCGTCAAGTTTTCACGCTGCTTGTCAAGGCACAGTTTATTCCTGATGATTGCATTCGTTGAATCTATTTTGCCAGTGATGCCCAACACATTCCCCTAAAAGGTCTTGCTCATGCTTGCCTTATTATTTAAAACAGGTGGTCTCCTCCCCTGTGCCACCTCAGTCCAGCAGAGGTTTCAATGAGAATGTACAAGAGGAATACCCTTAACCTCATTTTTTTAAATGCCTTTTTCAAAGACTGCAAAGAACCTGAACTTCTTAGAGGAAAGATCACTGGAACCATTTAAGATGAGAAAAAAGAGCACAGTTTCCAAAACACCCTGTATAAAAATCTCTAAACTATTTTTGCTCAAAGGTTTTTTAAAATTATCCTGAGGCAGACATCTAGCACGGAAAATTTCTGCTTAAACACCTGAAATTTGAAAAAATCCTATGCAGCTGCAAACTGTAATGAAATGAGAAAAGTCAAGACGTGTATTACCCTTAGCAAAGCCAGAAAGTGAATGAAAGCCTCTGTCTCTTCATTTCAGGCACTAGAATCTCTGTAGCATCAACTTTTAGCTGTATGTTAAATTCCCCTGTTATTAATTGAGAGCTATAGCAATAAAAAATATACTGCAAAAAAAATTCTCTGCAGATTCACTTCATAATGGTGTGATTTCAAAAGCTAAATAATGTCTTAGTTTATTTCTTGAGAGATTCGATGGCAATTTTGAAATACATAAATGAAAAAAGCCCCCACCTATGTGAAAAAGAAATCTCTCTGATTTGGCTACACTATGAAAATCACAGTAATGTGAAAAGCTATGAAGACTCCAATTTTACTCACCAGTCAGACAACCTCAGTGGAGATTTCCCATTCCTCTAAGTGATGGTAAATAGAAGATGAAGATTCAGACAAAGAAATTTCATTCCAAAGAGATACGTTATTTCAATTCTGCACCTAGGTCTGCAAAGGAAATAGGGGAGAGGTTTTCATCTTCTTACCTGGACTTCAAGGGTGGGCAAAGTGTTTCTGCATCCACACAGATGCTTTCCCAGGAGAGCATGTGAAAATAGTATTTGTCTTTGTTTTTATTAAATGCCCAGCTAAAAATGCAAGTGTTTCCCTGTGAATGTTTAGGTGAGCATTTCCAGTTGCACACCGCAAAGCAACGTGCTGTGTCTGTCTCTGAGTATAACGAGCAGCATTTAACCACTCCCTGTGTACGATCTACAGCAACTGTCAGAGTCTGCCAAGTGCTTCAACAGCAGCCTGCCAAGAGACTGCCTGCTAAGCAACCAAGGAGGAGGACGGTTGGGAATATGAGGGTAAAGGTAACTAGGGTGAGAGCAGCTGTGATGTGATAATGTATATTATTTTTAGGTGAGGAACAAGAGAGAAGATCAATTCAAACCAAATGGACTCTCTACAAGATGACTCAAATAAACCCTGGGAACTGGAAGGTAAGTTCTCATGGGAAACATGGGTAAAGCAGAAGGAATTCAGTAGAGTTGGCAGTTCCTTAAAGAAATCAGGTTTAGGGTACAAACACAAACAATCCCACACAGTAGGAGGATAGGAAGTATGGTCAGAGATCAACTTGGCTAAGCAACACGGTCTTCAATGACCTGAAACACAAGAAGGAAATGTACAGAAAGTGGAAACCAGGTCAAACTCCTACAGACAAGTATAAAAGAATAGCGCAAGATGCTGAGACAAAGTAAGAACGAATAAAACACAAATTTAACTGCAAAAAGCAGTGGACATAAGAAATAGCAAGAAAACAAATCTGTAAGGAAAAGAAAATCCTAGTGATAGCTCACTTGCAGAAGGCTGTAACACATATTCCATCACTCTTCATGAAAGGGTGATCTGTAATTACATAACTAATAACTAAACTCAGTAAGAAAGAATCCATCTAAAATAGGAAAAGAATAGGTCTGAGAATAATTTGGAAATGCTGCAGTTCACCTCATCCTCAAGTATGCCTCTACAGCAAGTCTCCAGAAGAGCTCTCTTGGTTGTTGGCTGGACTAAGTCTCCCCTGACTGCAATAGGAACCTACCCCCCTGCACAGATATAGATGGCTATTTTATAGGCAGCTAAATTTAGGTGACATGAGTCCTATCCACAGCGACAGCTGGGCCTGGGGAAGTACGCATGAAGATACCTTGAGAACAGAGCGATGCAAGCTCAGACCTGTAAGCTTCCTCTGAAAACTCTCAGAAGTTGTGTGAAAAATGCATGAAGAGGTGAACACAGTGCTCATCTTTAAAAAGCCAAGGAATGAAGAAGAGACCAATTCTGGAAAAATACTAGACTACATGAAAAAAGAAATTATTCATAAAAGGTTAGAGACTGTTAAAAAAGCTAATAGCCAACATGCCAAAAATATAAAGCAATATGTCTTACAAAGAGAGAAGCAGAAGGTCATGTAATATGTTTTAATAATGTTATTGACATTAACTCATAACAGTTTCAGAAGTAGATTAAAGTGAAACTACTTCAGGGAGAGTGCAAAACTACCGGGTGGGAAGTGGAAACAACAACAGACATTAAGATTAGTTTTTAATCATTCACTATCAAACTCAAAAAAATATAAACAGTTTCTAGCTGGGTCTGTTCTGGGCCAGGTAATGGCCCAAGTCACTTATGACTTGGATAAAGTAACAATTCTTCAACCTTGTAGATAACAATCACAGAATCATAGAATCATTAAGGTTGGAAAAGACCTCAAGGATCATCAAGTCCAATCCAACACCACCTAACTCACTAAACCATGTCCCTAAGCACCACTTCTACATGTTTCTTGAACACCCCCAGGGATGGTGACTCCACCACCTCCCTGGGCAGCCTGTTCCAATGCCTGATCAATCTTTCAGTGAAGAATTTTTTCCTAAAATCCAGCCTAAACCTTCCCTGGTGTAACTTGAGGCCATTTCCTCTTGTCCTATCACTTGTTACTTCAGAGATGAGGCCAGCACCCACCTCACTACACCCTCCTTTCAGGTAGTTGTAAGAGAGTGATAAGGTCTCCTCTCAGCCTCCTCTTCTCTAAACTAAACAACCCCAGCTCCCTCAGCCACTCCTCATAAGACCTGTGCTCCAGACCCTTCACCAGCTTTGTTGCCCTTCTCTGGACCCGCTCCAGCACCTCAATGTCCTTCTTGTGGTGAGGGGCCCAAAACTGAACACGGTATTCAAGGTGCAGTCTCACCAGTGCTGTACAGGGGCACAATCACTTCCCTGGTCCTGCTGGCCACACTATTACTGATACAGACCAGGATGCCATTGGCCTTCTTGGCCACCTGGGCACACTGCTGGCTCATGTTCAGCTGGCTGTCAACCAACATCCCTAGGTCCCTCTCTGCTGGGCAGCTTTCCAGCCACTCTGCCCCGAGCCTGTAGTGTTGCAGGGGATTGTTGTGACCAAAGTGCAGGACCCAGCACTTGGCTTTATTGAACTTCATACAATTGGCCTCAGCCCATCGGTCCAGCCTGTCCAGATCCCTCTGCAAAGCCTCCCTACCCTCACGGAGGTCAACACACCCGCTCAGTTTGGTGTCATCAGCAAACTGAGGGAGCACTCAATCCCCTCATCCAAGTCATCAATAAAGCTGTTAAACAGGACAGGCCCCAAAACCCATCCCTGGGGAACACCACTGGTGACCGGTCGCCAGCTGGACTTAACTCCATTCACCACGACTCTCTGGGCTCAGCCATCCAGACATTTTTTTATCCAGCAAAGAGTGTTCCTGTCTAAGCCGCGAGCCACTAGCTTTTCCAGGAGAATACCGTGGGACACGGTGTCGAAGGCCTTGCTAAAGTCCAAGTAGACAACGTCCACAGCCTTTCCCTCATCCACTATATGGGTCATGTGGTCGTAGAAGGCGACTGGGTTGGTCAAACATGACTTTCCTTTCACGAACCCATGCTGGCTGGGCTTGATCCCCTGGGTGTCCTGTACATGCCGTGTGAGCACACTCAAGATGAGCCGTTCCATAATCTTCCCCTGTACCGAGGTCAGGCTGACAGGCCTGTAGTTCCCTGGGTCCTCCTTACGGCCCTTCTTGTAGATGGGCGTCACATCGGCAAGCTTCCAGTCTTCTGGGACCTCCCCTGTTAGCCAGGACTGTTGATAAATGATGGAGAGGGGCTTGGCAAGCTCCCCTGCCAGCTCCCTCAGTACTCTCGGGTGGATCCCATCTGGCCCCATGGACTTGTGCGTACCCAGGTGGCATAACAGGTCATCAACTGCTTCCTCCTGGATTGTGGGAAGGCTGTCCTGGTCTTTGTCCCTGCCTGTCAGTTCAGAGAGTTGAATATCCTGAGGATAACTAGTCTGACTATTGAAGACTGAGGCAAAGAAGGCGCTAAGCACCTCTGCCTTTTCCTCATCCTTGGTGACAATGTTCCCTCCTGTGTCCAATAAGGGATGGAGATTCTCCAAGGTTCTCCTTTTGTTGTTAATGTATTTGTAAAAGCATTTTTTATTATCTTTTACCACTGCAGCCAGGTTGAGTTCTAGTTGGGCTTTTGCCTTCCTAATTTTAACTCTGCATGACCTGGCAAGATCACTGTACTCTTTTTGGGTTGCCTGACCCTTCTTCCAGAGATTGTATGCTCTCCTTTTTTCCTTGAGTTCCAGGAAAAGCTCTTTGTTTAGCCAGCCTGGTCATCTTCTCTGGCACTTTGTCTTTCTGCAGATGGGGACAGCCTGTTCCTGTGCTTTTAAAACCACCCTCCTGAGGAATGTCCAGCCTTCCTGGGCCCCCTTGCCCTTCAGGACAGTCTCCGAAGGGACTCTCTGAACCAGTGTCCTAAACAGCCTGAAATCTGCCCTTCGGAAGTCCATGTTAGTGGTTTTACTGGCACCTCTCCTTACTTCACCTAGGATCGAGAACTCTATGATTTCATGGTCACTAAGGCCAAGATGGCCTCCGACCAGCACGTCTCCCACCAGTCCTTCTCTGTTTGTGAACAGCAGGTCAAGCAAGGCTCCTCCCCTGGTAGGCTCGCTTACCAGCTGTGTCAGGAAGTTATCTTCCACACACTCCAATAATCTCCTAGACTGTTTCTTTTCTGCTGTGTTGTATTTCCAGCAGATGTCTGGCAAGTTGAAGTCTCCCACAAGAACCAGTGGGAGCAACTGCGAGACTTCTGCCAGCTGCTTATAGAATGCCTCATCTGCTTCCTCCTGCTGCAAGGGTGGCCTGTAACACATTCCCAGCAGGATATCAGCTTTGTTAGCCCTTCCCCTCATTCTTACCCATAAGCATTCAAATTTATCATTGTAATCCTCCATTTCTATACAATCAAAACACTCCTTAACATATAGAGCCACCCCACCTCCTCTCCTTCCTTGCCTATCCCTTCTGAAGAGCTTATAGCCGTCCATTGCAGCACTCCAGCTATGAGACTCGTCCCACCATGTTTCTGTGATGGCCACTAGGTCACAGCTGTTCTGCCGCACAATGGCCTCCAGCTCCTCTTGCTTGTTGCTCATACTGCGTGCATTAGTGTAGATGCACTTGAGCTGAACTGCCAAATCCGCTCCTACCCTCAGCGTGCCACCCCTAGGTCTATCTGTTATGAGCACAATAAACCCAGATGAACACCACACACATCGCATATTACTTCACATTCAGACTGCTCTTGTGTTTACAAGTGTGGGGTGAGGGGGAATAATATTTTGTAAAGGCACAGGATTGGCAATGACCAATTAGGCATCCATTCTGCCAAAAAGGGATAAGAAGGGTAGCAGTCAGTCCCAAGCTGTACATGAATAAGTAGTGTTATATGTGTAGAAGAATGCAAACTGCATATTAAGATGATAAACTGTTCTGCTGGTATGATACATTAGGGAATACCTCCTATTATATTTCTGGGTGGCACAGCAACCAGTGGCACTGTCCTAAGTAAAACTGTTCAGAGAAGATAAAGCAACTGGAGATAGTCCAGAGAAGAGCAGAGAAAATGCTCAGTTGTCTGGGGGAAAAAAAAACAGAAAAACAACAAAAAAAAAACCCCAAAAAAAAACACCCACCAAACACAAACCCAAGAAAGAAAGATTGAACAAACTGAGATTATTCAGTCTAGAGAAGGCCAACTGAACACATGAAAATTATCATCTACATAAATTACCTGTGAAGTAAGGGGGAATTACACTTTCTTAATCTGTGGTGGATATGAAGTGATGGGTTTAAACTATGACACTGAAGTTTATGTTATATATTAAGAAAATCTTATTAGCAATAAAGATAATTAAATATTTTTTAATTTCTGAGGTACAGTTGCTTCTCTCCTGAAGCTTCAGAGTGCACAAGATGAGGTCTTGAGGTCTTTTCCAGTCTCCTTTTCTGTAAGTCCGTTTCATCCTGTTGTATAATTTAGAAACCTCATCTTACCTCTGTAGAGAACCTACATTTATCAAAGTTTTCATGCTAAACTACAAGAAGCCAGATTGCTGTTTCAATATAGTGACTCGGAACCAGTGAAGCCACTACAGGGCTTACCACTGCCCAGATTGGCATGATGCCACTTTTTTTTTTCTACTGTATGTCCTTTTAGCTCTCATAAGAAATGTGTAGAGTTGTGGCAAAAGGGCTGCTACCTCCCAGAGACTCCTGTATCTGATATTTGACGGCTGTGCACTGCTTTTCCAAATGTCAGAAATGTGCCTGTGTCGTTCCTGGGGATTCCTAGTGGGGTCTGCTAGAGAAGTGCACTATTTGAACCAGGAAAAAAACATTTGATAATGCTTCCTGGCCTTCTGAATTTCTATTGAATACTGCATTTGTCTAAGATACACAAGATAATCTGTTTCTGTAGACATAATTTTAGAATTCAGAGTAATATACAACATAGCATGAAATGCATGCTCACCTAATATAGAAGACTACAGGAGTCATACAACAAATATTGTTTTCACAAATCCACTCTCCTGTGGTTTTTCTCTGGATACACTTTTCAGACTTTGCTGAAGAAAAGTTTTGGTGAGGGCTAGGTATTTCACCTCCAGCAATGCTGAGAAGAAAGTTGCTCAAAGGAGCAAATAAACTAGAAACACTAATTTATTCTATCAGAGCTTTAAAACTTTATAAAAACAGTGAATAGTCTTAAATCTAAAGGCAATGTCTCACCTTTCTGCCTGAGCATGTTCAACTGTAAGCACACCTATCTAAACCCACCATGTGATACCAGTGACTGAGCTCCAAAGTCAATGCCAATAATGGTGCTCCTGAGCCCATCTCCCATTGACATTAAGCGTAAGATGTAACAAAACGTCCAGTAAACTAAAAAAATGACAAGGTCCCAGTTCCAGTATATGAAGGAATAGCTTATGTAAAATAGCAATATCCCTCTTAAACAGCATGGTACTGTGTTGTGTAACCATACTATAGGTTGTATACATGTGACAAACCACAATTACACCCAGCTACAACTTGGGGCTCACTCATCATAACAGAATGAAGATGGTCTGTGTGAATGAGAGAGGAAGATGGCAGAAGCACATTGTACAGTCACAATTAAATGTCACTTTTAGAGGTATATCTTGCTTCATCCACAGAACACAGGGATGATTACATGTATAAAGCATACATGTGGTTTACATTTACATGCTTACTCAGAAAATCTGCCAATAGAGTTGATAAGAATTTCTGACTAGGGAAGCACTCCTAGTATATGTGAAACCTGAGGGGAAAAAACCCAAGGGGATCCTTCATTTCAATTTTCTCTGTTTGAAATTTATAACTATAAGTATCTTTCAAAAGGCTAAAATTTAAAAAAAGACTCAAGCAGAGTGTGAAATAGGAATAGAAGCTAGTAATTAATTTGTACTCTCAGTAATCCCTGGCAACCACCACTCAAATACTGCAAGAGCTGAAAAACGAAGGCACCCTGCTACTTGCAAAATAGTGTAGTAGAACTCATCTGACAGGTAAAAATGCTCAAAAGTTTAGAAGTTTAATTGTGGAAAGATTACCAAAGCAGCTTTAGGTTTTGACACATAAGAATGCAAAAGGAAAGAGTATTGTGGAAATAATCTCAATCATGAAATGACAGCAAAAGAAGAAACGTGGGTGCACTTTTGTATTATCTCTATGTTTTCCTGAATAAGAGTCCTTGCACTAGTACAAAAATAGGTTCACAACATCACATTGGTAGCAAAAAAAGTTACAGAGGTTTGAAAAGTCAACAATTCTTGTGCCTTAAGAGGATTTTCTAGGGATTTGCAGCTAAAAGTTTTAGATATTAAATAAGAAACTGAAGATGCTAAATAAGATTGTGTCCTGGCTTTTAACAAAATCAGACAGAGAAAAAAAAATACAGAAAACATCCCATGAAGTTTAAAATAGTCCATAAATAAGATCAATATTTCTTCTTCATACTACTACTTTAAATACATGTCTATAAAATATTTAGCATTTCATTGCATTCATGCATCTCCTTTACACTGATAATTACACACAATATTTCTCAGGTAACAGCAATTAGTCACCGGACATCTACCTAAAAAATTGTGTATTTATTATTTTCTTTTCACTGCAATTAAGGCAATGAAAAAACCCAAACAAACCATATCAAAGCATTAACAACTCCAAAATTATTTCTGCATCTGAAGAAATCGATTGAAAAGCCAACTGCCTTTGACATCATTAAACCTAAAGTCAGAACTTGGTATCTTTTAAAGCACAAATAGAGGATACAAATGCTTTGGTTTACTAGCAAAAGACCTAGAAGAGGAAAAAAAACCCCATACTAATATATCAGGAGGAATAGAAAAAAAGAAGAGAAAGTACCTGTACAACAATTTCTGCCTCTGGAGCTTCCCGTCTGGACACAGCTTTGCACAGCTCTGGCTCCAGTTTGCTTTCTGTTTACTTAATGCTTTAGCTCAAATAAAAAGAAGGTGTATCCTTGAATACCGTATGTACAGCATGACCCATTGTGGTCTTTCTTCAGCAAGAGTGTTTTATTTTTTTTCTTGGCAATATTAGACCCTAGGAAAAAATGGAAGAAAATATTCGAGCTGAGTGACCTTTACCTTCATTTTTAACATTTTCTTTGATTTTAAAGATTTTCCTTCATCCATGCTCTATCCCTGCAATATGCAACCTGTTGAATTTTACTTCAAAGAGAGTCTGATTCAAAGCTCACAGCAGCCTGCTAGAGATTTTTCAGACTCTGATGTCAAATACATTGATTTCTCCCTATTCTGGAGTGGTGTGCAATCACTCACTTCTAGCCTGTGTGGGTGCCAAGAGCTGTCTGGTGATCTAGGGAGGGACAGAAGTACATATTTGAAGTATTCAAAGGGGTGTGTATGAAAGCGTGTGCATTGGATTCAT
This sequence comes from Pterocles orientalis, assembly GCA_011057875.1. Taxonomy (NCBI): domain Eukaryota; kingdom Metazoa; phylum Chordata; class Aves; order Pterocliformes; family Pteroclidae; genus Pterocles; species Pterocles orientalis. The sequence goes on along the minus strand of WKFP01015522.1, from coordinate 2,265,329 downwards.
CCTTAGATTCATATTTCTAGATGGAGAAACGGATCTATGAAGGCAGAAAAATACTACGCATTTGGAAATCTTTTTCCAGTATCTGTCCTTAACTCTCTTGCAGCTCACTGATGAGATTATTAAAAAAGTTGTTAAATTCTAACAAACATGTAAAAAGAAAATGGGCCTGTCCTACACGTAGCACTGCGTGTACTTTGTCTGCACCCTGGTCATGAGCAGGAAGGGGATTGTACGAGGTAAACTGGACTTTCCGAGCCTGACTCGTTACCTGCTGACACTAACAGCAAGTTGAGCTCACAAAAGCTTTAGGTCTGATTCGGGCCATGGTAGCTCCCTGTAGTTCTGCATCAGCAGCTCTGCCTAGGCTTGTCTTTTAGCTCATTTCACACCCTCATTCGTACCTCAAAACTGAGACTCTGCAGTCTGCAATAGAGTTAGGTTTTTAGTTTGGAAGATGAAAATCAGATCACATGACTAGACCACACTGACAGCCTAAAGACTGTGGTACTCTCCTATGGAAAGAGAAGGGCGAGACCCTAAGAACCAAGTCCACAGCATGAGCCTGATGTGTTCAATTCCTGTAAAGCCTAAAAGTGGTACAGTTTCTATTAAAAAATGCAAAAGTGCAAGTGGTTTTCTTGATAAAGTTGCTGATTTGATGCTTTCTGCAGGAATAGTACTATGTTAACTACTGTCCATTTAAATAAAAAAGAAGAAAAGCCACAGAAGTTCACTGGAAGTTGCTCCCCAATGCATTTGTTTGTAATCTGTGACTTATTCATCCTCTGATGGATGAGGGACAGTTATTGACTGTTTTGGCCAATAGCAACTTAATAAGCTTTTAAGAACGAATAATTTCCAGATAATCTTTGTACTGTACCCTGTTAGGTAGAGCAACACCTTATCAGCTAAAACCACAAGTGCATTCCTTACATGTTGCCTATATAACCTTATAAGTTAAACTACCAACCAAAACAATCATAGAATCATAGAATGGTTTGGGTTGGAAAGGACCTTAAAGATCATCGAGTTCCAACCCCCCTGCCATGGGCAGGGACACCTCCCACTAGCCCAGGTTGCTCAAAGCCTCATCCAGCCTGGCCTTGAACACCTCCAAAACTACCACTCAAAACAACTGTGACAAAAATATGACCCACAGGGAACAGAAACGGTCACAACTGATGATTAAGACAGCAATACCTAGAGAAGAACCAGTATATTGTTGTTCTTATCTGTATGAATAACACAAACATAATCTCCACCCAGGAGGCCTGAATTACAAGCGAGTACTGCTGATAAAACAAACAGATCCAGATGGAGTGTGCTCGCTGTTAGGGAGCCTAAGCAGAAGCCTCCAATATATTAGTATAAGTGGCTTTGGTATCAGAGAAATAAGGGGGTTTTTCTTCCTTTATCTTACTCTCATGTTTTTATTAAATGCATGGGGGAATACATTTATGGTACAGAAAAGGCATAAACAGGTGACAAAAAGGTGTTTTCACATGCTTACCTTTGCAGATGTGAGCAAGATCAGCAAATGCTGATGTTATTACAGAATAAAATGGTGCAAACTGAAGAGAATATTTTTAACCTCAGTCTTTTGAAAAACTTAGCTGCTCTCTCTGGTAGAGCTTTTAAAAGTCATTTCCATTACCACCTGTGGTGGGAAAAGGAGAGGGTATAGCAAAGGAAAAAAGTGCCCATGTTTTCTGTTGTGGTCCCCCTGTATTACACCATTCCACAGCTCCTGCAAAGCTGGAAAGTCCTGCTTGCCATACATACAATTCTTGAAGACTTCAGTTGAAAATTTCCATTACTTAAAAAGACTTTACTTATTTAGAGAGATATAAATCACCAAAAGAGGGATGTATTTTCATGAAGTTCTATGGAACAATGCTCCTGGAACAACATTGATACCTTCCTCGTTCACATCACAGATGTATGAGAGCTTCTTAGTGAAATGACTGAGAGTTTTAGTATGGGAAAAACATCCCTAGATCTCATGGGGCAAGAGACTCTGATTATCTAGGCCAGTCTCTTCAGAACTCACATCTGAGTTAGTTACTGCTTGAAATAAATACATGGGTTTGGGCTAAAACACACTTTTCAAAAAAACAGCCAACCTTGATTAAAATGTTTTTAATGACAACAAATCCATCCGCAGCTCTTCTATCCTGACTCACCACCGCTTGTGTCTTTCCAAACAAAAATTTTCACCTTTTTCCCAGCCTGAATTTGCCTATACTCAGTCACCAGCCCCAGAATCTTGTTAAACGTTTCTCCACCCAGACAGGCTTCTGCCATCAAGCTTTGGTCTGCAAAGTGGGACAAAGGAACAAAAACAAGCCAGAAGCAGCCAGTGGCTTTGAGATGTACTCATCACAAACACATGTCAGGTATTTTGGTTGTTCTTGTGACTCTCCCCAATCTCCAATATTGTCCATAAATTACAAACAAAAGTACTGGAACTGGTGCCAGGAAAGAGCACATACCAGTAACACAGAGAAAATATTCCGCCTCATTAGACAGTGTTTGAAATGCAGTATTTTCCCAAAATGTAACACACAGGACCCTAAAGGGCTGGCTTCATGCTCTCTTGTCATATGATGGCTTGTAGCAGGCATTAGTTATTACTCTCTTTTATCCTTTATCTTCCAAAGCATTGACCTGCAACACAACACACTGATCTTGCTTTGGAAAGGTCAAAATCCTAGTTTTAATTGCAAAAAGTAAAAAGTAAAAATCAAACTTGCACATTTTCAATACAAGCAACTAAATTTCGGAAAGATTGCAAGTAACGAACTCTTACAATGGGAAAAAGTTGTACAACTTTAAATGTAGGAGTATTGGTCTATGGCACCCTTTAACCCTGTACATGAATAAACTTTACAGTAAAGTCATGTGGTTGTTCAGAAGCATAATAATATCAGCTACACGTAAACCGTTGTATTATGTGTCCAAAGCAAGCTAATAAAAATGTGTTATACATGTTAAAATCTCCTGGAGATAAATTTGTAAGTTCAGGTGTGTCTCAAACAAATATTTTGCAGGGAGAAATCTTGGTCACAGTCAAACAGAGTGATCTTCAGCACTTGATCTGGGGATAAGGTATTCCATGTAAAAAATAAAAGGACAATAATACCCGTATATGTTTCTGATATGTTTGAGTGCTGAGGCAAATAGTTGAAGTGACAGGGTGTGTCCTGGGTTAAGTAGACCAGCAAGACCTCTGGAAGCAGATAGCAGCATCAGTGATTGGGCTGCATTCTCTGCATAAACTCTGTTAATCTCTGGGTGGTTGATCTGCCACCCAGCTTTTCCGTAATTTGAAATTATTTAAATGTGTTTATTTAAATAACCAATGTAAAATAAATTTTGTTTGGGGTATTTTATAATGAAATTCCTTCAACAGTCTTAAAAACAAAACAAATCAAAACAAAACAGGTTTGGTGCTCTGGTCTGGGTTTGGAAGGGATACATCTCTCCTGACAAGGGAAAAGAGGGAGAGTAGCATACACTTGCTACACATGAAAAAGCAACATTCACTAAGGAACACTGAAAGGAAAAGAGAACATGCAGAGAAACCTCCACAGTCCCTTGGTTAACTCGTAGTTAGATTGTTGCCCTTCACACACCAGTTACTAGCACTGCTTCTTCTCAGGCCTTAATAAATGCAGTCTTACCCTGCTGTAACCACTAATTCAACAGTCTGTCATGCCCCATCCCCTCTCTACATCTCCTTTCCATCCTACATTCCGATCAAACCACACATTGATTGCTTGCCTTGCTCTGAAGATGCTGTATGTCTTTACTGTGTTCATCAGAAGTGCAGCTCTCTCAGCTGCAACATTTTCAAACTGATACTATATTAAAGGTTCTCCTGAAGTCCAGGCAAACTAAATCAACAGCGTTTCTCTTAACTAGGTAATTTCTTTTATCAAAGATACCCAATAAGTACAGCATGATCTGCTTTTGGAAAAAAAGTATGTTCCATTTTATTGTCCTGCCTTAATTATTTCTTTCCTTTAAAATCCTTTCTAAAGCTTTACACACTGGTGAGTCAGACTAATGGCCCTATTGTTGCTCAGATCAGTTTTATTGCCACTCCTGGTCCTTCTTGAATGTGGGTACAATATCTGCTAGAAGAGTAACTGATAGTCCTGTAAAATGCATGATCGGAAGCAGCCCAGAGCTGCAGTGGATTGAGCATGACCCATTCCCTACAAGCACTGAAAGAATTTGTATGCTAAGATCTGGGTATCCAACAATCATGCTCATAAGCAAGCTGCAGTTTTTCAAAGGCTTATTTGATCAAAGTGAGCAGTTTCCATTCATCAAGAAAAGTCAAATAATTCTCCAAAGCCTTGACAATACTACAGCTGTTCAAAGAAAATTCTCAATAACCTTATTTTCAATGTGGGCAAAATGCCTGCATTCCCCAGCCTTGCGCTCAAACACTTAACGTGGTTTGGCTGGCTTGAAAAGGAAATGTATTCTTTTTTCTCATTCGAACCATTTAGTATAATCATAGAAGCTTCCATTTCTGATTTTCTGCTTTATTGATCTTCAAAACAACTTGTTGTGCTTGTTAACTCAGTGATGAATTCTCTTAGGGGTAATATCCCTGTACCCAAAGTCCTGCCATTCCCTGCGTACACATACTAAAGGAATTGTCATATGCACTTAACCGATTTGGGATATTTCTCCCTACACAGAATTTGAATTTAGTCTTCTTTAATAGAGGATAAAATACATTAATATGTTACCAAAAAGGAAGAAAAGGCATTTTTTTTTCTTTACAGCCCCAAGAGAGAGGCAGAACAGGGTAGGTCTGAGGATCTTAGAGCACTAACAGATAAACAGCACCAAAGACTCTAGCCTTGGCAGGCATAGGTAAAACTCTCCTAACTAGTGTTTCCTTTCTCTGTAAGGATTAACCCTCTGGATATGGGGCAATTGCAACCTCTGTAGCCTGTTTGTTCCTTTGCTGTGTGCTGACAGACACCAAAACAGCATCAGCAATCAACAGGTAGAGCTGAACATTACAGATTTTCAAAAGAACATTTGTGAAATGTTCTGCTTGCCTATCTATACATAAACTGTATTTATGAATTGGCATGAGATGCATAAGCATCTTGTTCAAGGCTGGATACAGCAAACTTACTAAAATTATATCCTCAACAAACTTCTGCCGAATTTCAGAAATTCACATCTAAATTTTGTTTCTGCCTTTCTGGATTTTTATATCATGATCATACATGCAGCTATGACTCTGCTTTACTTGTGCTTCTTAATGTCTACTTTCCAACATCCATTTGATAAACTTTCTAGTTAAATAACAATCAATCATAGTTAAGGTCCCTCTAGGATATTCTTAACACCATTGTGTTAGAGGAATGTTTCTGGGTTTAAGAATGTATCCAAAACCTCATTCCTGAAATAAGTCATATATTGTCATGTAGCCAACAAACAGGTACAGCAAGAAACAGTGCCAAACATATAGCAGGTAGAATCAGATAAGGTTATGCTTATGCTAGAGTTTGTTTCAGAGAAAAGACCAAGAATGATAAGTTTCAAATTCTTAAATACTTAGAGGCTAAGCAAACTTTATCAAATCTGTGTTCTACTCATTTTTTCTATAAAAAGAACTGTAAGCCTCCACATGGGGTCATTCAAGAAAACCTTTGCTTTATATTATAATGCTGTTTTAAGGATTATTAAGTTTTCATGTTTACTTGCAATTAGGGAGAAAAAAAATTGTTCCTGCACCTTTTCTGTTAGTTTTTAACTATATACTCATATTTATGTGTAAATATGCGTACTCCAATTCTTTTTTGTACAATTCAGTTATACTTTGACATTTCTAAATGAAAAATTATACCTATTCTTTATTTGCTTACTCTTTCTCATGGGGACATGGCACAAGGAACATCCTACTGATTAAAGAAAGATTTTTTAAGCCATTTTTACTGTCTTTAGTCTACTGTCTAAATTCTGAGATTTAGTACTCAGTAATTTTAAGTTGAAAAAATAAACTAAATAAAACATAAGAAATCTAAGATACAAGTATCCTGGGGAACTAGCAAGACAATACAAAAATGTTTCTCTACAGGCTCTCAGTTCAAATAGCACTCTGGCAATTAACGAGCACCTGTATTATTTTCATAGGCAACAATCTTCTGACTGTTGACTCCTGATTTGGGTTGGAGCACACAGATTACTTATTAAATTCCACCAGCATCTACCAATGTACACAGAAACCCTTTAAAGTTTGTCAGAGAAGTCTTGCAATAATTTAATAATTTCCCTTTGTTCAAAATGTAATATTTTCAGTGGCTTAGTTGAAAAGTGAGACATTTTACATAAATGTATTTCACTCTGTGGATTCCTTTATCATGTTTCTCAAGATTATTAATTGAAGTGGTGAAAGAACACACAATGGTATTATTCTCATATGGGATTGGTCTTCTCTGGCACAAAGAGTTTCCTATGCTTTCCACAGATCTTTCTGGTGTACCTGAAAGACATTCAAATCTACATGGACCTCTACCCAGTTTCCCTTGATTACAAGGGCCAGACTACATGTCCAGGAGAAGTCACTGTTCTGCTGAACTGTCCATATTATTCAGTAATAATTGGACATTTCTACCAAAAGGCTGATAAAGCAATAAAGTTTTATTAAATTTCAGAGTTGGACAATCTAAGAAGCAGTTTTTTCCTCAATTATTTTTTTTTGAAGTTCACTCTGTGGGTCATCGTTCTGGAAATAATTTTAGAAAGCTTCTCTCAGTGCTCTACTAGCTGTGACAGAAATGTAGTAATAAAGAATATAGTTATCAGAAGTTAGTGTAATTTTTTATTCCCTTATTTTACTTATTTAGTATGAATATAGCATAGGTGAACAGTGCTTGGATTCCAGCTTTCAGACCATAATTCTTTATGCACCCACAAAATTAGTAATTTTTTTAAAAAACAAGCTTCCTCATTGCCTCAACTGTATCCACTTTTTTTTTTGTCTAAACAGAGCCCAAAGTTTCCTGATAGTTTGTATGCTTTACTTGGAATATTGCATTCTCTGTTCAAATGCTGCCATTGTGCTGATAGGTAGTAAGTCAAAGACTATAAGATCAAAAAAAGAAAATAAAAAAAAAAAAGAGTTGGTTAGAAGGGTCCTCTGGAAGTCACCTAGCCCAACCACCCCCTGAAGTGGGACAATCACCAATACCAAATCAGACCTCCCACAGCTTTGTCAAGTCTGAAAAACTGAAGCATAGTGAGTTAGGAGGTACCATAGGAGTGTACTACTACAACTCATACAGTGTTTCCATTCATTCACTGGGAACGTTTCACTGAGGTATATTAATGACCAGAAGACAAAAGACCTTGGACACTGTTCTGAACACACATATTTCTACTCTCTACTGTTTGTAATACAATGTGTGTATGAAGACAGCTGAGGAAAATAATCTTTGTTTATCTTTTGCAATACAGAATGACTGCATTATCTGTATGTTTATCATTGACAAATGTTAGAAAAAAAAAACGGATCATTCAACACAAATCAAATGTGAACAAGGTGTATTAAGATAAGCAAAATTAAACAACAGCTGTCTGTCTCCATTTCACAATAAAGTTTCCACCTAAACAGTTGTTCCAAGTTAAGAGTTAAAACCTCATGGAGGGTCATGGATGATGTTTCACTGCTAGTAGAAGTGTCAGCTGTGAAAATAGGATAGGGGGATTGGAAGTTAAATCAAAGATAGGGGTGTCATCTACAGGGTTTCAAAACTGCTAACAGGAAGTTTTCCTAACACTCAGAATAACTTAGCCCATTCAGAAGGGATCAGTGCATGCTCACTAGATTGAGGCAAGTTCAGGAAAGGATTGCGCCTAATGAATCATAGAATAGTAGAATAGTTTGGGTTGGAAGGAACCCTTAAAGTTCATCCAGTCCAACACCCCTGCAAGGAACAGGGACATCTTCAACTAGATCAGGCTGCTCAGAACCTGATCTTATGAAGTCTTTTTGATAACCCTAGTACATAAAGAAAGTAGTGCACCCATAGCATCTCTGCCCTGTCTAGGGAGTGCCCCTTGACTCATCGGCAGATGATGTTTGTTGTTAAGACAGCACTTCCTCATGAGTCTTTTAGGTGGAAATTTTTCACTCAGAAGGTGGTGAGGCACTGGAACAGGTTGCCCAGAGAAGTTGTGGATGTCCCATCCCTGGAGGTATTCAAGACCAGGCGGGTTGGGGCCCTGGGCAGCCTGCTCTAGAGGTTGGCAACCCTGCCCACAGCAGGGGGGTTTGGAACTCGATGATCTTTAAGGTCCTTTTCAACCCAGGCCATTCTACGATTCTATGATTTTTGCTTGCTCCTGGGAGGAGTGAGCCACTGTGCCACATCGTGCCCACCTAAGTAACCTACAGCCTAATGGAGAGATGGCTTTGGACTGCATGGTGCACCTCTAAGGACTGGATCACTCGGAATCTAATTAAGATGACCTACAGGGAGATTGGTTTTGCTACACACGCTGCCACATCCTCACTGGACATAGAGAGAGGAAACAAGAAAATCTAGAGCCAGGGACTCCTGGGTGGGAAGAGAGCAGGGACTTCTTGAAGCACTAGGCAAGATGTCCACAGCCAGTGCTCCTGATTGAAGCTGGCAATGGTGTGAGGAGTGAGCTTTCTGAGGAGAAGGGGAGAGGGCTGTAGGCAGGCTGATTTTGAGCGACCACCTCAGAGCTACCCTGGAAGCCAGCATGGGTGGAGGGACCACAAGAATCCCTTCAAAGAGGTGCAGAGAACATTTCTTCTTATCACCAAAAGTTTTACAAAAGTAGACTTTTTCTGCCATGCAGAAGACTTCAGCCTTTGCAGAAGTGTGGGGAAGGTGTGCAAGCACTGTGTAGTCTTTCAACTGTCTGAGAAACTGAGGAAGAAGTTTATGATTGTGTTTAAAGGTATCCTCTTACACCAATAAGTAAATATCTTGTAATAAAACAGTATAGGCTGGGCTCTTGCCCACAGCTTGGCAACTATGTATTTGAGGTCTTGAAACTTTGTCTAAATGGTCATTAAACCACAGAATTTATCTGTATATGATTGCTAGGGGCAATCCTTACTACTGCTTATCACTTCATCTTCATGTGTTTGAAAAGCATGAAGTAACTTTTTAAAAGTTGTCAAATAAAAGGGAAACTGGGGCCTACAGAAATATCAAATCACTCTAACATGTTTTTCTGTAACATACAGAACGGGGTTGGGGCAATGATCAAAGGAGTGGAAGTGTCCTGCACTACATAAGTTATATTAATCTACTAAAGTCAAACACATCACTGAATGCTGTGCATGAAAGTATTAACTGCTCTAATCTTTAATGTCACTTTTGTTACTCAGAACTGTTTGGGGAACATCCTAAGGAAGCGTCATTTGGGGAAAGTCTCAAAGAATAAAAACTGAATTAAGATGACCAAGGCATCATGCTAATCACTATACCTGATACTAAGCACAGTCTCTATACTATCCTAATTTGAAGCAATATAGCTAATAGCAACAAACTAATGTGGAGGATCTGAGCAATCATCAGATATTTAAGTGCCTAGATACTTGTGAAGTTCTGAGACAATAATTGTAAGTCAGGCTAAACATTGCTGATCTTAATCCCTGCCCTCTCCTTAAGACAGAAACCAGACACCTAGGAAGTTTCCCATCAGGAAAAAAAAAAAAAAAAAGATAGGAAGTCTGATTGAATTTCAGACTCTGATTGCAGGGATTTGTCTGAATATTGATTTGGAAAGGCAGATGAAAAATACAGAAAAAGTGATATGAGAAAGTCTGCCTTAAACATAGGTCCCAGCACCCTTGGAAAAATTCTGAAGTAGTAGAACACTGGAAGTACCTATGAAAATACGCTAGCTGTGAAAAGGAAAATTACCTGAGAGTCTTCCTGTACTCAGGAATGCAAGACTGATGTCTTTACTCACAGAACAAGGCAATCGTCATATCCATATCTTCTGCCAGTTTTTCTTCCTCCTAAATGACTCTTAACTCTGGCATCTGCTTGAAGCAAAAAAGGGAGAATTTCAGGCATCCTGTTCTCCTGAATTTGATGCACGTTCCAAAGCTGTAGTTTCTAGGTTTTTCCTGGTCCAGCTATTCCATAAAATCTGAAATTATCTGTAACAAAGAAAACTGATACATCATTTTAAAAAGTTTTGTACTGTAAATAAATCATTTGAACCAGTGGACAAAGATAGGTCAGAACTGACTAATGGGACGGTGACTACTGCAGAGTTCTGCACTATGTTTTTAGGAGAGTAAATTAGAGAAGCAGTTGTTTACACTCCCATGAGGCCTTCCTTCTGCTGATCACTAATATCAGACAGTCACTTCACCAACGTTTTATATAAATAACCTGAGCTGGATCTCCTGCTGTAAGACTGACCAAGGATGGTGATCTTTTGCCGAGTCTAAAGTGTTAAATTTAAAGCTTCCCTTATCAATCTAGGGGATATCGGATACTCTTTGGGGAAGAAAACAAGAAGTTTCTTGTTAAGAGGAACAGCAGAATTTCAGGTAAAGCAGTCTGTCTGCAGTGTCTTAGGAACCACCATCACCCATCACTTAAAAACGAAGCAGAAAAAACGCCTACATCTTTAAAATACAGTATACACACCAGTTTTACAAATCAAGGCTTTTAACCTAAGCTAGGCCAAAAGAGAGCTAAGGGGAGGGAGGGAGTTAAGCGACAGACAAGAAATCACCACAGGCTTGAGTATTTTCTCCACAGGCAGAACCGGCAGCCGGGGAGAGCTGTGGGGTTCAGGTACCACAAAACACCGCCACAAGGCAAAGGCTGGACCTGGCTTTCTTAGAAACAGGGAGTCACTAAATACACTTCTCACCTGCTGACTTGTTTGTCATAAAGATTGCACTAAAGATTAGACACTAAAACCATGACCCTTCCTCAGGGCGGCATTCCTGAAATGAGGACTGCGTGCACGGAGACACTCCCAGCTCCAGGCCAAGGAACAGCAGTGGCGGCTGCTCCTGCAGGGCCGTGTGCAAAGGGATCCCCCAGGGTGGCAGGGCCTGTCTCCCTCTCTGCAGCCGGACATGGCGTCTGGGTCCAACCAAGAGGGCCCAGGCTCACGGTGCTGGGGCAGAGCAAGCCAGAAAGCCCACCTGCAGGGCTGGGGTCAACTCCAGACAGAGCCATGGGGACAGGCCATGCTGGGACATCAGCCCACAGCAGAGGCCCAGAGCAAGGTGCTCCATAGGCAGAGCTAATTGGAGACCAGCACCTCACCAGGCCAGGCAGGGGCTGAGGGCCCTGGCCTGAGCTTAAATAGAGCCCATGGGTGTGGGGAGGCCCCAGCTGAGGCTGGTCTGGGCCATCAGGGCCCGGTGGTGCCCCCAGGGCCTGGCACTCCCAGTCTGAGGAGAACCCCAACCTGACGTGGGTGCTTACAGCAAGCTGTGGGACTGAGCTATCAGCCATCTGACGGCATTCTTGCAACTCAAAACATGTCAGTGGTAAGGTTCTTCTATTTCTCTTCCTGGCACCTCCAGGAGCCACAGCATCCTTATATCTATGGACCACTTTCTTCCTAAGTCCCCAGATGTGCGTTGGAGACGAACTACTCCTCCCATCTAACCCCTTGTCAATGCAAACTCTCTGGGGCTGCAATGATCTTCACAACGTGCTTGGCACAAGCTCTGCAGCTTCCTTGCAGTGCTGCCATGACTGTTGCGTTGATGAGGCTTACAGGGCTTTGGTTTCCCACGAAATGCCCACAAGTCCTTGTTCTCTTGTGCAAATGGGAGTTAATAATTTTTGAAAAGCAACATTCCCAACAAAATGTAATATCTGCTGTTGTAGCTGTAATCTCCTTTGCTGGAGAAAGTGAGATAAACTGTGAATGGAAATAATCATACTGCTGAGCCACAACTGCATAGTTTCTTTGCATTCAGCTTCTGATAGACTTTCAGTTAATCCTCTGAAATGTTCAGTTTGCAATTCAAGTTTTAAGTCTTTATTTTTGTTCCTTGCCTTGTTTGTTCAGTGCCTCACTCCCACTATTCTACTGGAAAACAGGAGAGTGTGAGTAACTAAGCCAGAAATAACACATGCACCAAGCTGCTGCAATCAATCCACTGGTTCACATACAATCTAACATAGTCTAATTTTAAACTCTGTTTTTCTTAATTTATTTTCTGTATAAATCATTGCACCCTCTAATCTATCATGCCAAAACCTCTGAACTCTGAATCAAAAACTTGTAAGAAAGGTGCAGTTTTAAGGTAGAGTTAAAAGACTGTAGGAGGGGAAAAAAGGAGCTTAGGACAGAAAGAGATACTGACAGAAACCCAGTATATCTTGCACTGCCTCATGTCAACAGCTGATCTGGGTCCATCATGCCAGTTTCAGAAAGGGACAGTTATCTTTACAACTCTGTCATCTAAAAGAAAAAAAGATTACACAAGGCATTTTCAAACATAATTTCATGGCTCTCCAAAACAGCTCCTATCATTTTCTCTCCACAATATTTGGCTCACTCCTGTCCCTTAAAGATGTCAAATTTAACACCCTGTCCTGTATTTTAACTTAGAAACTCCTATTTCTGTCTTTTTTTTCCCCTTCTCCTTTTTTGTGCAAGAATTCAAATGTTCACTATTCCTTTTATATACCTGATCATGTTCAATAATCATCTTGCAGGAACCCAATTAAAATTCAGAAAAGCCTTCAGTCTTTTCCACCTTGTTTGCCACTGTCTCAAGACTGCTTTTTTCTAGAACATTTTCAGTTTTATTTTTCCCTTGTGCAAGTAACAGATCACAATATTCACACTTTAAATACTGCCCATCATACTGTAAGGAAGCCCAGTTCTCAGTGTTTTATTAAAAACTTCCTAGTTTCAAATATTTTTAGCTGTGCCAATTAACAGTGGGGCTTAACTCTCTAGTCTTTTTAAATGTTTGTACTTTTTTCCATAGGAATATTGGACTGTGGATACTCCATGCTCAACAGAAAACGGGCGCAGTCATATTCTTTTGCAAAATATTTGAACATATAGTAATCAATGTTGGGTACTATTTATAAGCAGTTATCACATTTAGTATGGCATCACAAACATACCAGACACTGTGAAAAGTTCTTTTTTAAATTAGATTACATACTCAGTACTTGAACAGTACTGTTTCAGGGAATTGGGAAAATAATCCAAACTGGTACAGAATTTCTTTCAAGCACATGCAAGCAAATATAGGCCATTTTCAGCTGCAGATCTTAAGTATCTGCAGTGATCATTACAAACTTTTCTTGGACATTTCTGACTTTTTTTTTTTTACATTTCACATTCTTTGATGTTCTTCTACATCTACATTCCTTTGAGGCTAACAGTATACAATTTTAGCCTTTTTTAATATTGCTTTAGTCCCTGGAGCTAAAGCTAAACAAACTTTTACACCTTCATTTTCCATAATTACTACAGAATTAAGCCATTTAATAGGCTTTTCTTTGATGTTCTATTTATCAAAGTCCTCTCTAGATTTTTGCTGGAGCACTAAAGAAATATTTGTAGATTTATTTATTTATTTGGCAGCACAACTACATTTTAAATTACAGCAATTTCCTTCTCACACCTTTAAAATATTTTTAAATTGATCATCGTGTCTGTGAGTACATGTTTACCTAATGTACACATCCTCCTAAGAAGCTCTGGCACTTTTACAAGCATGGGATAAATATTTTCTTCTCTAAAACCATTGTAAGCAATTTACTTCCAAGATTTTATTTTATCTTTATATCTACATTACTTATGCCTGGGAAATTACTTCTGTGTAGTACATTCTGAATCATGTTTAACAAGAACACATTCTTCTCTTTTTTTTTTCCTTACTGCACATGAACTTAATACCTCACTGCCTGATAAATGCATATTAAGATTTCAGCCAATAAGTAGATGTTCCAGTCTCTTGACACAGCCCTCCCTTTAATTTCTTCAAAAAAATTCTTTTGTGTTGTACAAAATACGTTTACTTAGTTTCCTGGTAAGCATTTTCAGTCCTTGTCTTTGGGCTTTTGTGAAATAGTCTTGCTCCTGACAGGTGTATTGTCTCTTTACAAATACTGGGAGCTGTTTCAGCATCTGCCATTTCCTTCTGCAGCCCTACATACTGCTCCCCAATAGTGCAGGCAGACTGCCTTTTTCAGACCCTTGCATCTTTTAACTTCTATTCTCCTCTGCCCATTTTCATTGTTGTTTTTTCTGGTGTTTATCTAATATAATCCAGGATAACTTGGGCTTTTTCCCTTCCAACATTTGGAGCCTTGTTGGTTTTATTTTGCATCCTGGTGCAGTTTGATCGTTGTTTTCTAAGTTTAAATTGGGGAATTCCATCTATGTGTTCCTCAGGTTTGGGTGTTGATATCCTGTTGCAAGATGCCCTTAGGTCAGATACTCTCTACCCATCATCTTTTTACTCAACTTTTTTGTAAGGACATTAAATATATTTTTTTCTTTCTGTAAATTCAGGGTTTCCATACCTGATTGGCTCTTCTTACCTTGTATTTTTGACAGTATCTCACCTCTGATTCAACAACTTTAACAGCTGCTTTACTTCTCTTTCCCATGGCTCTCTGGGCACTCAGGGTGAGACACAACTTGCACCTGACAATCTCCAGTTTCCCTGCCATGTTCCTTCGGAGTTTCAGGCACTCGGGGTTTTTGGTTCCCTCTCCTCATAGACAAGCTCTTGTGCAGCTTCTTAACACACTCCTTTTCCTGCCCTGCTCTTGGCACCATTGCCTGTCCTTGTCTGCTTATGAAGGTGATGCTCTGGGTACCAGAAAGTGTTCCTCCATGGTAGCTAGAACAAAGTCAGGATTGGTGGCTTCAAACTAAGAGGACTCCTTGATTAAAAAAAATCAGCTCCCCCAAGAGGGCATGTACAGTTCTCTCTGCCTGTTTCCACCAGGTTTTCTCCCGGCAAGGCAGGCAGGAGGGCCTGGCAGGGGGCAACAGGCAGGGCAATGAAGCAACCACAGGAGCACAGTACGTGCTCCCTGAATAGACAAAGGACTTTCCTCCGCACAGCTGCAAGAAAGACACCGTTCACCAGCACGGTGTTTGCCCAGAGTAAACAGAGGTTAAACTATTGCAGATTATAACATTAATAAATCAGGTTGTCATAGCATTTTAATGACAGGATTTCTGCTTCTCCTGAGTGAAAGTAAAAACTTTTCATTCTTTCCGAATCAAATTATGCACTGGTTTAAATCTATTATCATGAGCCTGGACAACAGACTCTCTTGAATTCAAAAAGACAGATTTCTGTAGAAGACAGTCATAGTTTTAGTTATTCCTCAGTTTTCTGTGAAATTTACATTGTGTGTATCAGAAATATCCAGTCCTAACCCTAATGTACTTAATGTCTTCATTTTAGACCATGGTGTGAAGCTGAAAGCACATTCAGGCTTGGAGACAGTGAGAGAGACAGCAGGAGAGAAAGAGATGATGAAACAGCCAGTGTGGTATACCATTGTTTGACCACTTGAGAACTGTATGACCTTTGAGGTTGTTGAGAAATATTAATAAACATGAACATAATGAACCATTTCTTTTCTCTGAAAGCTTATTGTGTGGTTCGGGCTTGTGGAAGAGACTTTGTTAACATTTGTTTGTGTCAAAATAAAGGACAATTCCTCCTAGCTACCTTTACGTAGCACCAATGCACACATTGTGTAGTCTTTCCCGTAGAGCATGAAAAGAAACAACAACTCCAATGAGCATAAATATTTGAGAACAGAATAGAATTTTCTGTCCCTATCATACATTCTTAAAATAAACCTGTTTTGGTTTTCCAGGAGGCACAGTAATTCTGCTGAACAGCTATTCTAAAATGCTGGAACAGAAAGTTTGTGCATTATGATGTGGAGACAGTCACCAGCAGCCCTGTGAGGGACAGGGCTGACGAGCAAAAAGCACAGGATGATGTGAACAAAAGGGAACACAAACTCAACAAAACAGGGTTAAGCAAGGTCACCTTAATTGCTTACAAGCAATTGCATGTAAGCCAGGAAGGGGCTACAAGGCACCACTACAGGAAAACCCACCGGCATGCCAGCATGCCCCTCTGAAGTGCTTCTACACTCCTGCATGCAGCATGGGGAATAGACACGAGGAATTAAGAGAACTATGTGCAGTGGCAGGACTACGAACTTTTAGGGACCACAGAGACATGGTGGAATGGCCTGCACGGCTGCAGTGCTCCAGTGGAGGGATGCAGGCTCTTAGGAAGGACAGGCTGGGAAGAGGAGGAGGAGTTGCTCTCCATGTGACAGAACAGCTTGAGTGCACAGAGCTTTGCCTGGGGATGGATGAGGAGCCCACTGAGAGCCCATGGGTAAAGACTATAGAGCTGACCAGTACGGATGACACTGTAGTGAGTGGCACTTATAGCCACCTGACCAGGAAGAAAAAGTAGATGAGGCCTTCTGCAGCTAGAACTACCTTGACGTTCTCAGCTCCTTGGCCTCTTGGGGGACTTCAACCACTCTGATAAGTGCTGGAGGAACAACACAGCAGGGCATAAGCAATCCAGGAGGTTCCTGGAGAAATTTCTGACCAAAGTGACAGTGGAGCCAACAAAGGCAGGTGTTCTGCTAGACCTCATACTCACAAACAAGGAAGTACATCGGGGATGTAAACATCAAATGCAGACTTGGCTGCAGTGACTGTGACATTGTGGAACTCAGGATTCTGAGAGGAAGGAGTAGAACAAAAAGCAGGATCAAAACCCTGAACTTCAGGAGAGCAGACTTTGGCCTATTTAGGGATCTGCTTGAATGAGTCCCATGGAATAAGGCCTGGAGGGAGGAGGAGTCCAAGAAAGCTGTTTGGTATTCAAGGATCACCTCCTCTAAGATCAACTGAACCAGTTGGAAAGCAGCTTTCCAGAAAAGGATCTGGAGGTCCTGGTGGACACCAAGTCAAACATGAACCAGAAACTTGCCCCTGTGGCAAAAAAAATAAATTAAGGTAGTCCTGGACTGCCTTAGTAGGAGTGTTGCCAGCAGGTCGAGGGAGGTGATCCTTCCTCTCTACTCAGCACTGGTGAGGCCACACCTGGAGTACTGTGCCCAGTTCTGGGCTCCTCATTGCAAGAGAGATGGACATACTGGAGAGTGTCCAACAAAGGGCCACTAAGATGATTAAGGAACTGGAGCACCTCCTGTATGAGGAAAGGCTGAGAGCTGGGACTGTTTAGGCTGGAGAAGAGAAGGATCACAGGGAGGATCTCATCAATGTGTGTGAACGTGCATTGACCTCTGAAAGAAGAGTGTAAACTAGATGCAGCCAGGCTCTTTTCAGTGGTGTCCTATAACAGCACAAGAGGCAATGGGCACAAACTAAAACACAGGAGGGTCCCCCTAAACATCAGGAAATACGTGGGTTTTTTTACTGTAAGGATGACTCAGCACTGGAACAGGTTGTCCAGTGAGCTGGTGGAGTCTCCATCCCTGGAGATACTCAGAAGCCATCTGAACATGGTCTCAGGCAATCTGCTGTAGGTGTTACTGCTTGAGCAGGGGGATTTTGTAATTACACAAAAGGGACTCTAAAAGCTGACTTAATATGAGTATTGACTGGCTAATCCAAGGGGAGCATTGATGCAATAAAACAGTCAAAAAATAAGGAAGTTACAAATTCCACTGGTGTGAGTCCTTTCAAACTGCCATCCTATGAAGTCTGGAGATAAAGTGGACAATGAACTTCTTTTTTATCATGATAGGAGCAATCTCTGAGAAATAATAATAAAACCTAATGATGACTTTTTAAACTGTTTAATAATTCTAATGGAAATTATAAAGCACTACTGAAAAACAATGCCTGGAGTTTGAATGGATAGCACTGTCTTCTAAGGCCACAGAATGCCACAGTTAGGCTTAGTTACTGCATTGGACAATGTCCTCTGTCCACACAAAGGCGCCTATTCTGGATGCTGGAAGTAGGCACAAACATAAAAGGAAAAATACTTTAAGACAAAAGTTTTAATTCATGCCCTATGATTAACACAAGGAAGTACTGAAATAAATACTTGTGAGTAAGAGCAATCAGACAACTCATAGATTGGATTCACATAAAATACATTCGCATAAGACATCTACTATGTACATTCAGATCACAAATACACCAGTAAAAATTCTTGAGTGTTGAACAGAGTAAAGGGGTGAAGTCATTGTGCCTTTGCTGTGATACTGATCTGACACTTTTTACAAGAGTTTCTCTATGGGCTTGTTTGTGCTGGTAAGATGTAAGGTGGAAATATTTCTTTGGTCCAAACTGGATTGACACTAGCAGACGAGAGATTAGTATCTTTGAAATTAACCCGTACGTTCATTATCTATTTTGAGTGGTATTTGAAAAATGAACTTGCCTCATTTACACTACCAGTTTCTAAGTCAATCAGATCCTGAAATTATACATTTTAATTTTTTTCTCGCATCCCATTTAAAAACATCCTGAGATTTTGGGAAAAAAAAAAAAAGGAACATTTTAATCAGTTCATCTCTATACTTAGTTACTCGTAAGAGGAAAAGACTGAATGAAAAGAGAACGCGTGCTGCATATCATTTTAAAGTGGAAAAAGTATGTGATATAGAGAGAGGACAAGATTATTAAAAAGCTGTAGAAGAACCACAAAATTTTGATATTAATTTATCCTGTTTTTCATGGTAAAATTAAATTTTCAAACACCCTTACAAAAATCTCAGACAGGTTTCAATAAAGATTTTGTGGAAGGAGAAAATATGCGGAAGGCAATACAATTATTACCTTTATGGAAGGTGAGAAAATAAATATTCCGAATACCCAGTATATGGCTCTAAACTTTTCATCTGGAACATTTAAACAGCCTGTAGACTCATGGTTAATTTTCCTTTTCAAACTCATTAAAAGAATAGTTAAATTAAAGAATAACACTCATGAAAATTTTCTTAGTCTGCTGCATTTGCACAGAACTGAACTGCTTAAGGTACTCGATGTTGGGGAATAGCAATCCCTTATTCTCTCCTCTTAAACTCCGCACAGCCTGGCTGAGGCACGCTTGGCATCTTGTTCCAAATGCAGCAAACATTACAGTCATCACAGAACAGGGACATCAGATTCTAATGAACAGCCAAACAGTTAAGTTGTCAAATCTGTTTTTTTCAGCCTTCAGCCCTTTATGTATAGGGTGTGCCAGTGGCTCCACAGGTACTAAAGAATCAGGAAATACTGCTGGATTTTTAAAAAAATTTACTCTCTGCTTAACTTACCATTACTTGTCACAGAAGTTTTCTTCAGCCTGGAGAAGAGAAGGTTCTGAGGAGACTTAATAGCAGCCTTCCAGTACCTGAAGGGGGCTACAGGAGAGATGGGGAGGCACTCTTTATCAGGGAGTGGAGTGATAGGATAAGGAGTAATGGTTATAAGCTAAAAGAGGGTAAATTTAGACTAGACATTAGGAAGAAGTTTTTACAGTGAGGGTGGTGAGACACTGGAACAGGTTGCCCAGAGAAGTTGTGGATGCCCCATCCCTGGAGGTGTTCAAGGCCAGACTTTGAGCAACCTGGGCTAGTGGGAGGTGTCCCTGCCCATGGCAGGGGGGTTGGAACTCTATGATCTTTGAGGTCCTTTCCAACCCAAACCATTCTGTGGTTCTATGATTCTATGATCCTTTTTCCCCCCCTCTGTTTCTGTTCCTCAGGACAGGTTTATGCTTTATTTGCATTGTGTTACTTTCTCTTTCCCATTTGAGAAATGTTCACCTAGCAAATTGATCACTATTCTCTTCTTCTGACCTTATCTTAAAGCAGAAAAATCTTAAAGCAAAGAAAAGGAAAAGCTGCACAAGGTATTAACAAATTTAAGTGGCATCTAAGCAGTGATGCTCAACAACTAGCAGGATGCAGAACCAAATGTCATCAAATCTGTACCCCTGTCCCAGCCTAGAACATGTTTTCCCTTTTAACAGCCTGTTGGAAAATCTGTCAGTGATTTGCAGCCAAAAATAAAACTGTGGGAGCCGGTGCTAGCACTACAGGCAGTGCCACAGGCAGTTGCCACTTGAGGTGGGCTCAAGAGCATCATGGAAAAATCTCTGCTGCTTGCTCCCCTCTGTATGGCTGCCATCCCTGCCACCGAGGTGCACTGGACAGGGCAGAGCTGGGGGGTGAACAGGAGAGGAGAGGAACTGGGCTGGCGGTGGCGGGGTGGGGGACTGGGGCTCTGCAGAGGAAACAGAAGGATGATTCTGGGACCTTTGAAAGTGTTTGCCCAAAGCACCTCTGAAACCTGAGAAGCAGCATGGTAGAAAGCATGAAGGAGCTTGTCTGAAAGACATTTAAGTCAGCCATAGAGATTAGAGGCAGGAGTCAGCATCTCGTTAATGATGAAAGACAGCTAGTAGAGTGTGGATAAACAGCAGAGCACCTTGAAAGTGAAGGTATATAGACAATGTTTGATATAATTAGAAAAGTATACACCAGAATAGTGGTCAAAAGAAAGAGAGAGTGGATCATATGTTGTCTCCAACAGAGTTCTTTTGTAATGAAATTAAGAAAGATGGCAATCTCATGGGGACAGCATTTGACAGGCTTTACAATTTCTCCACAATTTTTTCTCAAGACAGCTCAGCTCAGTCAGCTGAACTCTGGCATCAGAAGAGATTGTGGCGTGACTACCTGCCAGAGGAATGTTGCTCATTTCCTCACAAAAGCAAAAACCCTGTACTGGTTCTGTTCACACTTCAGCAAGGAGCCCATGGCAGCAGCCAGCCAGCTTAGAGAGGTGATGGCTGGGCAGGCACTTTGCTCCTGCACTGCTCATGTTGCACTTTGCTCTCTTGTTCCAAATAAGAATAATAACAACAATAAGAAATGGAGGCTTTGAAAAGTATCACTGATGTCCGCTCACCACAAATGTACCTGTACTACCCAATCTGAAAAGTACTTTAACATCTGTTACCCTCCTCCCCCCCCCCTTCCATACCACTTTTTATCTTCGTTCCTCTTCAGTTACTCATTGCTTCGGCAAAGAAAAAAAAATTACACAAACATAAAAAAACCCCCAAACATCAAATCGAGATCTTTAGCACCAAATCAATTACTTTGCAGTCTCACCTACACAATTCCTCTGCAAATGTTGGACGCAATGAAGGCCGTCGTAGTTTCTCCTTAACCCCTGCTCCTCCTCCAACAGACTGTTACTAGTGAATCTCAGAGACCACTCCTCTCCATGTCTCTCAGCTTCTATTGCTTGGGAAAAATGCAGCAGCTTCTGCCACTTTGCTCTTCCCTTGGTTCCAAAATACACTGCAAACAAGCCCAAAGAGACTAGGTCTGCTGGTGGCTACGAAGTATAATAGTTTTGAAACAACTTCCGGCTCAGGTTGGCCCTGAACTGTGGTTGTTGAAAAGCTGGGAGAAGATATCAAGGTGAAAGAACACTTTGCTTGTGCTCTATCTCTTACACTTTTATCATAATCATCCCACACTGGCTGTTGTCCAAGACAAGATGATGGCCCAATGGGATATCTGGTTAGACTCAGCAGGGCAGCTCTGATGGCAGCCTTTCCCACCTACAAGAGGAATGCTGCTTCTCCCTCTAAAGAAGCAGTGGAATATTCCCTGGCAAAACTTCTGACAGTCCAACTACCTTCTTGTGGGAGCCCTTCCCTGCCCAGCATCTTTGTTATTCCACTTGACAGATTTGCAGGATTTATAAGTCCCTCCTGTTGGGAAGCTGCTAGAAAACATACTATATTTCTTCCTCACCACACAATTTTACTCTGAAACTTTCAATCTCTTGAAAGCAAAGGGGTAAACTAGTCTCTTACAGCCTGGTCAGATAAGTAAGAAAGTAAAGCTTATTATAGCTGTATGCCTGTCCCACACAGGAAATTACTTTTTCAGAGATCCTCACAAGCTTTCTACTGTTTTGAATGAATCCAAAATCAATTTAGAGACCAAAAGGAGACTATTCTGCAAAACTCCTGTCCCTCCAGCCTGATTACCAGTTTCAGAAGTCTGCGTTTAATTCATGGAAACTGAATGCAGTGTTGACATCTGATGCAAGTTAGCTCTGTCACCTCATGGTCTGCTATCGCCTAGAACAAGAAATTTCACCCTGAGTGTTCTACCATTACAAATAATCAGTCTTCCTCTTTCTTTCTGTGATAATGAAAGAAGTACCTATTTGAGTAAATTACAGTTTGTCTTAGCTTTGTTCATATCTGAACATAAAGTCTGGGATCAAGACACATGAGAAAAACAATAACATGTAAACCTTTTATCAGCTGTAAGCTGGAGCACTGTCTCGACCCCTTCAGCAAGCGGGTCAGTAGCTCCTTCCACAGCCAAGCAAGCAAACCGAACAATTTACTTGCATCTGAAGACTGCAGTCTTAGTCCTTCCACACCATGAGAAACTCTTCAAGAAATTTACCTTCTGCTATCCCTACTCAATGTTAAGAGTTAAAAAAAATCACCTGGAATTGTAACAATAGCCTGAGCGCTAATCCATTAAAGGGAGATTGATCAAACCATGTGGCTCAGTCCACTTTCAGAAAACTAGTTCTCCATAGATTTTGGTTTTGTGTGTGTCTGTTTCTCCTCACTAATAGCTACTCTAACAGACCCAGTAGCTTTGTCTCAAATTTTTTGAACAGTCTAATTTCAGCCACAGGACTTCTGAAACAGTCACCAGATTTTCTAAAAGCCAAGCCTTTAAATTGTCTTCTGTTTATAGAGACAAGTATCAGGTAAGGAATTTTTATCCATTTTAGATGAATTGCTGTATTGAAGAACCTAGAGTTTCCTGATGTGGCTGATTTCCTGGATGTTATGCATGCTGCAGCCATATTTTAATATATTTTTAAGAGAGATTAAAAAAAATAATCCTGTGTGCTCCTCAAGGTGATGTTTTTGAATGTGCTTGCCCAAGTGGATGGTTACCATAGCTCCCTGCCATGGCTGGATGGTGCTTTGCCTCCCTGAACTTGACAAATAGATTCTTTTTAATACTGAATGACTTTCTACAATACCACATCAGTCTTTTCACAGGATTAATTTTCAGCCACAGTAATAAGTTAAGAGTAGAAATATACATATATATATATATGCATATTGTTTTATAAAGAAACCAAAGGCAATAGTAAACTCCAAGCACACTTTTTCCAGAACCTAATCAAGTACAGTTGTGGTATAACAAACTTGCACCAGAAAGTCAGTGAAGGCAGTTGAAGGGTGCTTACAAGACGCCACTGAGCTGTGGGACGTGTTCAGCATGCTCAGTAACAACATTGCCTCCTTGCTCTCCTGAGCTCAGGGGCCTGGGAAAGCAAGTCAAGGGACCACCAGTGGAGCAGGTGAGGCCAGGCCCTGCTTCAGAAGAACAGTTCCCAGGTCTGTACAAGTCAGCCTTCGAGGTGCTGCCTTTCATTCTCCTTGCCTCCCAGGCACAGCAGCCCTAGAATCACTAGATCCTCTCACATCATCCCAGCACCCCAGACCTTGTTTTCTCTGAGCCCTGTGCTCCCCCACTGCAGAGGGGGAAGGATGCAGGACGAAGGCACAGTTAGAAAAGTTGTTCAAGGAACACTACTACTGTGCCTCCTCTTCCTGGTTTCTGTTGCTGTCACCTCGCCAAAGCACAGAGCTCAAGTGTAAAAGCACAGCAGAGCAGTAGGGCTTGGACCCCACACTTCGTCTTTGGTGTCTGAGAAAGCCCATACTCAGCCAAAGAGTTAGAAGTTAACAGGCTTGAGAGATGAGCCCACACACACCTCATGAAGTTCAACACAACCAGGCCCGTGCAAGGTCCTGAACGTGGGTGGAGGCAATCCCAAGCACAAACACAGGCTGGGAGGAGAATGGATTGAGAGCAGCGCTGAAGAAAGGGCCTGAGGATGTTGGCTGATGAGAAGCTTAACACAACCCAGCAACATGCGTTTGCAGCCCAGAAAGCCAACTGTGTCCTGGGCTGCATCAAAAGCAGCGTGACCAGCAGGTTAAGGGAGGCGATTCTCCCCCTCTGCTCTGCTCTCATGAGACGCCACCCGGAGTTCTGCATCCAGCTTTAGGGCCCCCAACATAAAAAATAACATGGACCTGTTGGAGCGGGTCTAGAGGAGGCCACAAAGATGGTCAGAGGGCTGGAGCACCTCCCTTGTGAGGACAGGCTGAGAGAGTTGGGATTGTTCAGCCTGGAGAAGAGAAGGCTCCAGGGAGACCTTAAAGCAGCCTTCCAGTACTTCAAGAGGGCTACAAGGGAAATGGGGAAGGACTCCTTATCAGGAAGTGTAGTGATAGGACAAGGGGTTACATCTTCTTTCTTTTTAGTTTTATGCTGGATATGATCTACTTTACTGGTCACACAGATCAGCTTTTTTCCCAAATCAAGAAGCCTACAATATTAAACCAACTGTTGAACATGTGTTTGTGTTAACTGCAGCCAGAAAAAACACTGCATTAGGGCCACTCTTGGGAGAAGATGTAATTTTTCACAGTAAACTTCTAAAGCATATTTGGGATACAAGCAACAATTTTGTTCTGATTGCCATACCATCAATCATTTTTAAAAGTCAGTTGTTGCTTGAATAAGATGAGAAATACCTGGTATAGGTAAGCAGCAGAGGGTGCTAGAACTGCCAGCTCAGAAAGCGTCCACGCGTTGGCCACTGGGTTGCTGGCGTTCAGACTGCATCCTCACATCAGCTTGTACTCCTCCACTACCACTTCCAGTAAAAGGCCTAAAACCTGACAGCCACACATCTGGTTTTAGGAGCTGACCTTTTACACAGCAATCTCACCTTGAAAAACAATGGAAGTGAGTTACCTGTTGGCAGATGTGTCACCAGGAACAATTACAGAGAAGGGGTGAAGTAACCACCATTTACGCTGTCGCACTCAAGGCAAACACTCCTGTGCCCCAGGTGGGGTATCTGGCAACTGCACGTTTGTCTGTAGTCATGAAGGAGAGCAAACAAATGATTCGAGAATGGACCTTTCATAAAGCACAAAGTCACAATCATCACAGATTTCTGATAAAATTTTATCTGTTTGATTTAGAGGCATGTTTTACGGCTCTTGAGTGAAAACCTTTTTAATTTCTTTCCTGAAGCACATGCAGTGAAACAAGGCATTCTGAACGGCATGAACGAGATCACAAAGGCAGATCACGCCCCACTGCTAGTCAGTGCTGCCCCTTCCTCCAACCCCCCAAGTCACAAATCCAAACTCCCCAAAGACTTGGTGTGTTTTGGTCATTGTACATATTTAAACTCATGCCAAAAACAACCTGTTTTCTTTGCTTCCATGTACGTTATTTAACACTAATCTGTATTTATGAATCTTGTCTGAAATGGGCGTTAACAACTTAACAAAGTTCCTCGTCTGCAGGGTAATTTATTACCCTATCCACCCTTCTATTTTCTGCAGAACAAGCTGACAGAGGTTTACTAACAAACCAAAAACCTGCCCCAGCAAGACAGAGGAAGTTTAACATTTTTACCTGAGGATTAACATGAGGACACTAACCTGAGGCCTCCAGCAAGTTTTTTTTCCAATGGCTTTCTTCCCTTTCTCCTTTGTTGCAATGCTGAGTTTCTGCACAGATGTACTGTAATTCCTCCAGAACAGTACTCAAAAACATAGCTCTCATCTAGCAAAATTTTAAACATTTACTAAAACCAAACTAGTGCAGGATCCATGATAATTTATGCACATGCAACTAAGTCAGGGATGTTGCTTGCAAGCATTTGTATGAGTAACAACTAATTTCCCAGTTAACCTATTTCAAAACTTTAAAATTCCTTAAAAATAATTTCAGAAAATTACTTACTACATGATGCTTTTTATCAACATGGGTGAAAATGATACAGTTCTCTCAAACCAGATGCCACATTTGGCACAGGTGGAAGGCTAACTATCAGACAGCAGCATATTATTATGTTGTTAAGTTTCCATAGCATTTGTCCTCATGGACCAGAGACTATGATCACACTTCCCCACCCTCCTTAGGGCTCAGTGTTTCTTCTGTTGTCAGGGAATTACAAATGTGTGCAAAGACAGAAGCTCAGGATGGCATATAAATAGTTTTAGTAGAGCAGAGAGTCTGCAGCTCGCTTTCAGGAATAAAAGAGGTCACCTATCGTCAGGATCAAAAAACATAAGGAAAGTCAATCAACTTCTTTTTTTAAGCTTGATCTGGAGAAAAGAAAAAAAAACACCAAAAAAATCCCTCCATAACTATTAGTGTTTAAGAAAGGAAATTACACTGACTTACTTCATGCTGCATAAGGGTATTAAATCTCTGAAAGCATTCAGCTCACTCACTTTTTCACACTAAGTGCCAGTACTTTTGAAGAGAAAACAGTCCTTTTCTGTTTCCAATAATTCCTAGCATGTTTCAATGCTGAAGACTGAGTGCAAAGGGTATAAAGAATACATTTTACCACAAATATGTTCTACTCAACCTAATCACACTCAAATTAATTATTTGTTCTACAGGAAATACTCTTTATCACCCAGAGACTATTGGAATGCAAGATGCTGGGAATTCAGGAAGAGCCAGTTGTTAAATTCCAGGATCTTCCCAACAAGGAGCTGCTGTCCCCCCACTGGGGGGGGGGGAGGAACTGCTCTTCACCTTTTCCATTCAGTTAAAAGATATAAATTAAGAAACTTATGCAAGGACTGTATATTTAGAGAAGCCAGACTGTAACTAAATCAATAGCCTATAATCCTCCTTTGCAAATAGCCACGTGCTGTGTTTCGCAACCTTGGTAACTCTTTATCAGTTGTCTTAAAAAAGCTTGACTATGAAGCAGACAAGCTACAGCAAAGTAAAGTCAGGTTTCACTTATAATTAACTGTAAATAGGATCATAGTATAATTTAGATTGAAAAGGACCTCAGGAGGTCCCTCAGATTAACCTCCTGCACCCAGCAGGGTCAGCTCCAAAGCCACATTGCTCAAGGCTTTACCCAGCTGAAAACCTCCCTGGGATAAGCTGCACAACCTCTCTGGGCAGCCTGTTCTACTGCTTCCCTGTCCTCACAGAGGGGTTTCACACCCTTAAGCCAAACCTCTAGTTTCAAATTATGCTGTCATCTCTCATCCTCCCATCACACCAAATTGTAAAAAGCAGACTACTTCCCTGACAGCTTCTCTGCATTTACTGAAAGGCTGCTATTAGCTCCTCCTGAAGCTCCCTCTTCTGTTACACTGAAGATCTTGTTTACTGGCAAAGAGAAAGCTTTCGTAGGAGTTATTTTCACCCTTCCGTTGCTCTCTGGGTCTCAAAGTCAATAGCTCCAGACTGCTGGAAAGGATAACATGAAGCTGTCAGCATCTGGAGTCCTTTGTTGGGAGGAATATGCTACTACTTTCTTCCTCTTCCCTCTAGGACCCACTTCAGGTTTTTATGTTTGATAATATGCTTTTACATCTTTCTCTTTCCTCATTGGTCTATAGCTCCTTGCTACATCCAAATCTATGATACATGGTGCCCTTCACATATGTTAGATATTTCTTTTTTTTTTTTGTCCTACAGGATTGAAAATCCGTGACCTTGCACAGCAGCTTAAAAGCATATGCATTTAAAAAAAGTTCCTAAGTGGAAAACTCAAACTGTATTTTATTGTTCAAAGTGCATCAAAGGAACTTCGCTAATCAAACCTGTTACATCTCCTCACTCTACAGTGTAAGAGGCTGTCTTCCAGCCTGGTCAGTGATAAATGGAGAAACAATTCTGTTTCACAGGCAACCCTAGCATGAACTCTACAGACGTACACACCCAGAGAATCTCACAAAGGATGTGTGTGCTGTGAATGCCACACTGCTCATGGTAAGCCACCACATCTGTAAGCCAAATTCTGTGTGCTGCATGTAGGAAAGGGGATGGGGGAGTATGCATGGGAAATAGACAAAACTGGAGAAAGCAATATGAAATTACTTATAGAATCATAGGATCATTCAGGTCAGAGGAAACCACAGAGGTCTCCAGACCACCCTTCTGCTCAAAGCTGGGAAAGCTACAATGTTACTCACAGTTTAATCCAGCCTCCTCTTGAAAACCTCCAAAATAGAGACAGAACAATCTCTCTGTGCAACCTAGTCCACTCTCTGACTGTCCTAAGGGTGAAAAAGTTTTTTGTTACCTCTAGGCAGAACTTGTCCTGGTTCAACTTATGCCTGTCGTGTCTCATTGTCCCACCAAAGCACACCCTGAGAACAGTCTCGTGTCATCTCATTCAGTAGCTTCTCTAAGTTCAGCTACATGCTTTAGCATCTTTGATTACAAAAGGAGCCTGGATTTCTACAAGATAAGCAAAGTCTGTCTTTTTAGTGAGAAAAAGGAGATGTGGAAGTGAACTGACCTTGCAACAGGCTCTATTTGAATCTAGTGATAAGGAGCAACTCCAACCATTAGAGAGGGATCCAGGAGTCAACAACTGCTTTTGCAAAAGAGGGGGCTTACTTTTCATTATTTTACAGTATTAGTATTTTAAAGAAAATCATCCAGACTGATAAATGAAGTGTCAGTTTCTGAAAAAACAAATTCCAGACAGAAAACCCTTAGCACCTCAGATCAAGGGATAAACAATCAACCTTATTAAACCAACAAACAAAGTTTATTTATAGAAGTCTGTACAATTGTGATGAACTATGCTAGGACACCAATGAAACAAACCAAACAAATTTCTCCCTCTCTAATGAGCGGGAGGTGTAGTCACTCACCTTTACATGCACTTAAAGGAAAAAAGATTACAGCTTTCATACACAGTTCTGTAACTACTCAAGAGTACTTTCTTGATGTATTATCTCAATACAAGAGGTTTGCATGGTAACTTACTGACTGTTGCCTCTCTTAAAAACAGTGTTTCAGCAGAATCCAGAGACTGGGAGAGGGTAAAGTGGGAGTTTCATAGTTGCAGATAACTAAGATAAAGTCCATCATTCAGATCTTCATTCTAAACTCATTGCATCTCCTCTGTTTCAGTTATCTCCACTAAAAGTTACTTGTAACACTGTACGGGTCTCATCGACATTTTGGCTGTAGTACAGACTATTCTTTTGTTACCAAATGTAGAAGTTACCTAAAATCAATACATCAAGGGCAGGCATACTAAAAATACTGAATTTGAGTTAACTTTACCTTTAGAGACCACTTGTCACTGCACCTCAGAGCTCTGAGACATTTCTGTGGAAAAACCAGTTCCTGAATCACTTGATTTTGTGATTATTTCTGCAAAGTACTAGAGTGTGATTATTTTGAAAACTGGCTATTGCAAAGTAAGTTTAGATTTTTTAATTACAAATCTGTAACATCATTGAAGCTGTTGAAAAAACCAAAATAATATCAAATGCATATCTACAAGGTGAATCACGATGTCTCCTATGAAGTTATCATGGTAGATTCCATAAATCCACTCTTAAAAAGTTAAAAGCACATACATGTGAAAGCCTACTACAACTCCAGAGAAGCTGCTAAAATAGGCCAGCAAACAAAGCAGTCTGATTACATATTTACAGAATAACCCACACATGACCCAGAACTATGGACTATTCGGTAAATAAGTATTGAAGGATTCCTAGTTATTTGTTTACATGGCAGATGACAGCTACTTCATAGGTTGATTGCCTTTTTATACACAGTTCATAGTATCAATCTGCACACAATTACATGGTGTTTCTTTAAAGCTACTATTAAAAAAGAATGTTAAATAAGAACTAGATTAAAGTTTAATTAAGAATCCAATGAGAAAGTATCAAACACAGGTTTAAATTTAACCAGTGTATGATTTCAGAAAAACAGTCATGCTCTGACACAAGAAGAGCATCAGCATTTTCCCTCTTCAGGGTCCCCCAGAAACTTTCCTATCCAGTTCAGTGCTTCAGTTATTATATACGTACTGACCTGAGCAGGAACAAACACGTGCTTGCACGCTTACCTGAACGAGGGCCTCTAACCTTTTAGACTTCTAATTCTCTTTTAATTTAGTTCTTAGCTCCATATATTCAGTTGTATTTTTTTTGGAAAAGTTCTTTGTTAAATGTCACTTATATTTACACTTTGATTTTTTAATTTATTTTTTTTTACACCTGAGTGATAATTTAGCTGTCACCTTGCGTCCAGTCAAATATTCCATAAAGCCATACAATTCTTGTGCTAGTGTTGCACTCCACTTGTACCAGTTTATATATGAAAAACGTGCATCAGCTACCTCTCGTACATTACCCACTGACCTTTCTACCATGTCCTTACTGTGTCCTCCCCCTTCCACACAAAGTGATTTATTTTTTTTTAATTTTTTGTTTGTTTATAGAAGCCCCATTTAAATGGTTCACAAAGCAAGAAACAAAGCGAGCTGGAGTCCAGTGAAGACATGACGACTTAACAAATATGTAATATTGGAGGATTTGAGAAAAAATTAAAGCCCAACCAACGAGCACCCCAGGGCCATCCCAGAAAAAGCTGTTCCACTCAGTTACAGCTGGAGACTCCAGATGTGCTAGAGATGACAAGTCCCACATGAAGAGCTGTGTGCCTCTCTCTCATCAGTTAAGTGTAAGTAAAAAAGGGAACATGAAGTTAAACAGCTATATCAACCAAGCCGTTTTAGTAAGAAGAATCACATTTAATGAGTTTCTTTCTTGCAATCTCAGATGCTCAAGTACAGCTGGTAGAAATTCAAAACAGCCGTAAAGAACTGTGACAGACGGATACAAATAGTACTGCAGCTTAAAAATGATAAAAAACACCTGAAAAAAAGTCACACAACCCTCCCAAAAAAATATACACTTTGAACCTAAGCCAGTTTTTGAAGATTCCCTTCTCCAAAGCTAGGATGAAGGAGGAAGAAGAGGAGGAAGAAAGTGCAGATGACCTTCCAGCCACAAAGGTCTTGCGCCAATGTTTATTCACTGTGCCTGTGGTGGTATGTAAGGGGAGATCACCAAGCGCTGATTCTGCAGCCACCATTTTTCCTATGGAAATCCAGACCTCAGGCTAATACTGAACACAGAGTGGACCAACGAGCTGCATCAACAAAATAAAAACAAAACTCAAACTAAAAGAAATGGGAAAACCCCAAATAGCACAGATCCACATTTGTGAGGGGAGCAGGAGGAAAGGGCAAGAAGGGAGGTCTATACAGTAAATAGTTGAACGGTTTATGTTACAGATGACTGGCAGTTTTAAAGAGTCTCTTCCCATCTCCATTGCTGCTCCAACCCAGAAGGGAGAAGTGAAAAGGGAGGAAGAAAAGGTAGGACATCATCATGGAGCATGCAGGATCAGAAGCAGCAGAGTGGGCACGCTCAAATAAGCCCCCGCCTCTTTTTGTAGTCCTCCAAGTTCAATGATCGCCGAGGGGCACCATCTTTTGCTGGTGGAGCCTTGGAGGTGATGGCCAGTGCCTTAGATTCTGTTTGGGATAAGAAAAGAGTGAGGACCAAAATATATGAAAACTACAGATTTTTACTTGTTGCTTTTTCTGACAACTTCACCACAAAATCACCTTTGTCTTCTCTAGTATAAATCAGGTTAGAACTTCAGTTAATAATACCAGCAGTTATCTGGTACCTTATCTCCATAGATATAGCATGTGCAATTGTGACTCTGTTAAGCCAGCTTTCTGCTGATAAGTATATTTTAATTTCTTAAGAAAACTACTCTGTAGCACACTGAAATCACAACACAAACAGAGCCTTCAGGCTCAGTTCTCGGCTCTTTCATAAATCATTATCCCATGAGAACAGTAAGCACAAATAAACACATAAGTGGACAGAAGTTAAACTTCCTAACCACGTCTACAATACACGTTTTAACCAATCCCCAGGTTCTTTTGTTAAGAAAGGAGACTGCACAAAGCAAGATGCCAAAATGGTGTTCTGTCCAAGAGAAAAAAAAAACAAAACCAAAAAACAACAAAACACCAAAACAGCCATACTTAAACCTCTACCTATATTGTGTGTCTCTCATTCTGCTCTCAGTCCCCTTCCTGGCTTTCAGTGTCCTTTAGTGCCTAACCCTCACCTGCTTGCTAATTCTCTGAAGTTCATAACTCTCACTATCTGCTTCAGGAAGACTCTTGCTTTTGGCATCCTACCTCATTCTATAGGCTTACGGCCAGAGTTCCAATCTTGATCTAGTTTGGAAAGACAACCTCTCCTACTTTCCCTTCTTGACAAGGTTTTAAGTCTTTGTGCATTCTTACAGTACTTCCTAAACTGTTGGCCTCCAAGAAACTCCAGCTCTAATCCTTCCAGTAATGCAAGTTGCACCAGGGGAGTTTTAGATTGGATATTATGAAAAATTTCTTCACCAAAAGGGTTGTCAAGCACTGGAACAGGCTGCCCAGGGAAGTGGATGAATCACAGCCCTGAAGGTATTTAAAAGACACGTGATGCTTAGGACCTGGTTTAGTGGTGGACTTGCTAGTGTTAGGTTAACGACTAAATGATCTCAAGGCTCTTTTCCAACCTAAATAATTCTGATTCTATGATGCTAAACTGTTCTTGCCACACGTTTCAGGCTCTCAAAGCCAAGATCACAAAAAGGAAGGGTCTGCAAGTTTGTGTCTATAAGCATACCTTCACTTTCTGCCCAGTGTTTTGGTTCCCCTAAAACTTTCCTTCAATACTATCTGCAATACCAAAGTCAGGGAACAGCAACTTGGTAAAGCAGAAGGTTCAAAATAAAGTGAAAATACTTTATCCACATAGCATGTGCACAGGTTATGGAACAGGACAATACAGACACCGAAAACTTACCTGTCCTAAAAAGTGATTAGACAAATTAACAAAGCAAGTATCAAGGTAGCTATCAAGGCTTATTAAATACAACACTCTTGTCTGTTCCCCAAAGATTATGCACATCACAGATACTGTGGACTGGAAGAGTACATCAGAAAACACTCATTACCTCCTTTTCTCCCTAGACATTTTGAGCAAGGATATGGGGATATATAGGCTTTCAGTCTAACACAATACTTTTTCTTCTCTCAATGGATGTTACTAGCACATATCCCCTTCTCTTCAGTTCAAGATACTTGCCAAGAAGACAAACATGGAGTCCTTGCTCCCATTTTCAAAAGCCCATCAATGATTTTGAAAGAACTATTCTGGAAGAAGTGAGATCTACCATAACAAGCTGGACAATTACATCCCCAGGCTCAGCTGGAACACCTACCTGAACTGGGAACCTGAAGATCAATCTTTACATCAAAGTCATGCACCTTGAAAAGATCTTCTGAGAGGTCACTGGCTGATTTAGAGTTCACATCTTTATCCTTCCCTTGACCCTGAAATAAAAACTACAGATAAGTCTCCATCCCTTATCTGTCCAGATAAACAGAGATAAAAATACTTTTTCCCCCACTTCTGTCACAAACATACTTAGTTTAGCTTTCATATTGCTGGAGAAACTTAATTTTCTTTCCCCAAGAAAGAAAAAACTGTTTCTTTTCTATGATAATGCTCTACTGGATCCCTATTTCTAGAACTGAAGCATGTACATCTACTATTAGTCACTAGCTTCTAGAGCAAAACGGTGACGGTGGGAGGAATGTAACAGAGACAGAAAATGGAAACTTGCCTTACTCATGTCCTTTGGAGCATCTGGTAACACACCAGATCCGTATTTTGCATTTAGCTGGGCAAGGATGGCAGCTTGGACAGCAGGATCTCTGGACTGGAAAGGCGAAAGAGAGGGGGGAAAAAAAGGAAAAAAAAAAATCACTGTATTTAAATTGGCAAAAACTATACTGCCATTTTGTTAAAACAAAATGAATCTAAAACTCATACCCAGGAATCTAAAACTAAAAGAGGCTGTAGATCAGTTAGCCCAATCTTCAGGATCTCAGAGACAATTGAAATCATCCTGATACTTGTGTAATGCATCTGACAGTAATGAACTAAAAGTTATCCTTCGGAAAGTCTTTCTTTGAGAAAATGAGATATGGTTTGCTCCCATGACTAGTCTTAAAACTATTGTTAGATGTATTTGCTCTCAGCTTACAGTTCTAGCTGAAACACTCTACTAGACAGAAGAACTCTTTAGAAAACTACTTTCTTTACATGAGTTGTCTACCATAATAAAACTACCCACATGATTATTTTCTAATAAAGA
The DNA here is from genome assembly GCA_011057875.1 of Pterocles orientalis. NCBI lineage: Eukaryota > Metazoa > Chordata > Aves > Pterocliformes > Pteroclidae > Pterocles > Pterocles orientalis. Next base: position 2,231,142 of record WKFP01015522.1, on the reverse strand, counting down.
ATTATTTCAGAAATAATTATTTAATTCAAGTGCTACAATATAATTCCTTTTATATTCCCTTGCCAGTTTATGGAGACTGATAAGAGCCAACCTGACCAGTTTTGTTTTGGTGGGGGTTTTTTTGGTTTGTTTTGGGTTTTTTTTTGTTTTTTGTTTTTGTTTTTTGTTTTTCAAGTATTGATACCAAAACTGTATGCTATTCCAAAACTGGCCTCAACAAAGCCCGACTGCTTAGCAGTAGGAGCTGACCACTTTGTTATCCATCATTTCTACAGGGGGGGTGCCGGAATAGCAGGTTTTGCCACAGTATCACGGGGGAAGTTTGTGTTAAACCACTTCATCCATCACAGGCCCAAAATGTCTGGTCTCCTCCCTCCTTTCACAGATCTTTTAGGAGTTTCAACTATTTAGAAGCAAAACTCACACCTAAAGCAAACTGTCCTCCCAGAGCTAACTAAATCTGAGTAATTTTACATACACTACAGAAGTTTAAACCACAGTTGCTTCTCCATGTACATACCCACAACGCTTATGTCCTTCACACTTTGCATTAAAAAAAAAAGAATACTGCTTTTTCCTTCTTTTGGGATAGTGAGAGTAGGATCTCACTCTTCTATATCTCACCCCAGCATCTGGAGCGTTAATAGCATATGTCAGAGTTTTTTTCCTTCCTACTCTCTGCACTACATTGGTTTCTGTTTCTCTGCAAATTGCCTCAATTGAACTTAAGCATTACACTCACATTAGACACTATCGTGGGCTTGCACTGCCGCCTAGTAAAGGGATCCATTTGTTGGTTTTTCATGCTGTGACTTTCAGCCTGAAGAAGAAAAAGTACATGGTTTCGCCAAATTAGCTATTTGTACCCTTGTAAATTTTCCCACAGCACCCCATCCATGGTAGCACTCATCAGCTACATACAGAGATCATAAGAAAACCAACACCACCAGTACACATTTGAAAGATTTTAACGCACCCACAGTCCTATGCTTCACAGGGCAAAACTGTCCCTATTGAATATAACACAGAAAACAGGTGCACAACTCTCAAAATAGTTAAGACTTAATCATTTGTTAACAAGCCTTTCTTTTCCTTATAGAAGTGTCACTGCAGAGAACTGAATATTTCCTTTACTGTTTTATTCTCTGAAGTCTCCTTTCTGATTTCCTTCCCATACAAACTATTACAAACAGTAATCTGCTGATAAGTGAGTTGATCAAAAGGATAAAGCAATCGGCTTTAAAATAAATGTCAGTTGCCTATATGGACAATTTTACAGATCTTTAAAAAAAAATGAATAACTTCATCATGCAATTATCCCCCTTTGCACCCCCCCTTTCCATCTTTACTTGTACAGAAGTATTAATTGAGCACTATTTACCACAAGAGCCTTCTCAGACTCAACGATATTCCACTCTCTATTTCTCTGGTTGATGTAACTGCAGGAAGAAAAAAAAGGAGGGTGGGAGAAAGAAAAACCAAGTGACTGCCATTTATCAGTTCCTACACAACAAAACACCTGACAGTGTTCTTACAGCTTCATTCTGATCACAAATTACTCTTACTGCAACACAACTACTACCTAGAGTATGTAGAACAGAGTACATTTTTGACAGTTTTGACTGAATTACAGACACAAGGAAGTGAAGATAGGCAAACACTAATAGAGCCATATGATACACATTTCATAAATATATTGTACATGAAAGAGAAAATCTTCCAGATAATTCACTACTGCATTAGTTTCTCTTCTCCGTATATTTTGATATATACTATTTAAGAAAGAAAATTCCCAGTATCTGCTTCTTACCTGATTGCAGAAATGTTTTTTGTTCGTTGACGATCCAGGGCCTCTGCTCTCTCTTCAAGTTCATTAAGCTGATCTTGAATCTGTTTGGCCTTATCTTGGTCCCCCAAGTCCTCAGCCATAGCCTTTAACCAAACAGTAATTCATCAGGCACCACTTTCTACCACAGAGAATAGCCAGAGAAAGGAGGGACAGACCTATCAATCGGCTTGCTAACCCTATTCCAGTTGCAAATGTTCTACCACGTATGGTAAGAATACAACAGAGCTAAACTCTCCTGAGCAGCTTAAGGCAAAACAGGACTTCTTACTCTGAAGAACTCTGAAAACCTTTGAAATCCCTTAAACTAAGGAAGACACAGGAACACGAGTCCCAGAATGAGGCAGGCAAGTCAGTTAGATGATTTAAGTTACAGGTTTGATTAAAATTTAATATCACTATTTACCAGCTCAGGAAAAGAATTACTATTTCTGCAAGTGTCAGTTGCCACTTATTTCGGAGTTGGAGAGTCACCTACCACACCACCAGGCCAACAACAGTAGCTTATTATGCCACCTGGTGACAACAAAAAGCAATTGCACTCTTCTGCAACAGAAAACTAACAATTTACATATTCATGCATATTAAATGATGACCAAACAATACAGTTAAGCCAAAGGATGCAGACCTAAAGATTAATACAAACTCTTGTTTTTACTGTATGTGAAGCACTAATGTCTTGACAAAGGATTGCACAAATAAAAACAAATAAAACATGTCTATCTTCAGAGATACTTAAGACTGCTTATTTACTTGACTTCTTGGCTTTGGCTTCTTGGCACTGTTAGGTCTATTCTTTCCAGGAGGTCTACAGTTCAGTGGCAAGTAAATCTTTCAGCAGCCTATTCTTTTAAATATAAATTACTGGCCATAAAGTGACAATTCAGTCACCCCTGAGCAAAAGACAATTTAAAATTACTTTTACTTTTCCTATTTTAAAAAGTATAGGAAATCAACTTTCAAATGTTATTATGGGGCACTCTGAAAAAAAAAAAGAAAAAAGAAAAATAGTTTCTAAAGCAGAACAGCTTCAGACTTTCTTGTTCAACGAACACAAAAAGAGACAGCTATAATTGTTGGCAATTTCTCTTAGAAAAAGAACGCAAAAGCTTTAACCTTGGTCTAAGTGTTCTGAACCCAGGAATGAACCTTGAGATCCACTTTCTAGCTGCACAGTTAAAGTCGAGCTTACTGCTGACTACATCCAGATGAGCTCCAGTTCTTCAAAATCAAAGACGGCATTAAGCTTGCACCCATCATAATCTCTCACCTTCTCCTTTAACAGCTGAGTTTTCTTCATAGCATAATTTGGAGGTGCTTTTCTGAACCTTTCCTTCTCTTTCACAATCTGTAAGACGCAGAGGAAACAGCAAGAATATGAAAATACGAAATGTCTATTTCAATACTTGGACACTAAAAGCAACAGATCAGTATCACCTAACAAATGTTCTTACTGTCACAAAAATTTACTCATGCTGTTTCTCTGCTGTATTTTTTTAATTTGTGAATTGGTAACAAGTTACAGCTCCATTCCCCTCACTTACAACCTAGAAAAATCTGATGCTAATCACATTTGGTCAGTATTAAGCAAGTATTAAACTGCAGAAGCTGTGATAAATGCTTCTATAATGATGCTGTCAGCTTTTCAGAACTTAAGAACTAAGTTGCTGTACTCAGGTTAGGAGTTCAGAGCTCTGCAACGCAAGTTCAAGAGGAGGTAACAGGGCACAAAGGATGAAGCAAAGCAGAAGTGAGCACCAAACAGCTGGATCACCAAGCTACTCTATCCAGTTATGCAAATTCATCTTGAGCCTTTTATTTTCTTCTTACGAAGCAAATACCATGAACACTTCGCTTTATAACAGCTAGCACTCTACTCCACAAGTTCCTGTTACCTTTAAGCACTGCCACAGCCTCACTACACCACACTGTTTACCTCCTCAATGTCCTGGTCATTAAACTTGTAGTTGAGGGCTTCTTTGATGGACACTTCCTTCTTGTTTATCTCATCTAGTGTGGGTAGCTGCATCCCAGCAGAGAACATCTAAACACAAGAGACAAAGAGGTTACTTTGCACTTAAAGTATCCTTCGCAGAAGGCTGCTAAGAAGAAACTGAAGTCAGGCAAACTTACCGCTTCCTTCCACTTCATAAACTCACTTTCAGTAAATTCCTGATTTGAGACAAACTCCAAACGAAACACACGTGAATCGCTGCCATGCCTGCAATGAGAAAGTGTAACAACATCCTTCTCTGACGGTAAAGAGCTGTGATCTCGGATCTATAAGTGTAAACTGATTCAAGCTGCCCCAAAGCAGACACTTAAGGCTAGTCTTGTGGCTTGTGTGCTATCTATTCCTAACTTCAGTGAGGTCAGCCACAGTTCAGGAGCCTACATCACCTACTAGTAGTAATACAGAGGAATACTAGATAGTGAGTCTGCAGGAAACAGACACTCAGTTGTGGTAGTAAAAGCCTCAGGAGGAAACGGAAACAGACCTCTCTCACACCTAAACCTTACATAGCCTATTTAGTGGTCCATGGCATAATCTTTGGGAACACCAAGCTCCCTCATGTTTGGACCAGAAGAAGTAACCTTTAAGGAGTACAAAGTTATACAATGCTGGAGCCAACCCCTATCTAATTTTCATTTGTTGGCCAGTCAAAAGCCAGAAATCCCTGAACGTTTTCTGCAGAGCGCTACCTTTGGCACTCCCAGCTAAACTACTATACTGCTAACAGCCAATACTAGAATTAGTTGTCATGGTGTACATTTCACTCAAAGCATGGAGCTCTCTCCTGAGGTAAACTAAGAAATTATTCAATCTCACAATGGATTTAGATAACATGAGTTTTTTTACTCCACACTTGCACCCACATGCATTCTCCACGTGCCTTCCTGTTTCTCCCAAATGGTTAGTGTCTTCTTGTCCTATCTCACCAGGATGTTTTGTACGGTAACTGTTAAACTTCACCTCATGATCCTTTTAAGGGCCGTAAGAACAACTGAGAAACCTGATGCTACATTCAGCCTCCTCCCTCTGAAGTACCATTTAATATTGTAACATATATGTCAGACTCAATCACGTATGCCTTTAAATTATATATAGTTTTAACACCTGATTATAACAACAGTGGAGAAAAGATATAAAAGAGCATTGCAAAGCTCAAGAGGCATATACAAACAATCATGGGTTACTAATGCAAATGAATTGCTCAGATGTCAACACAATCACAAGTCCTTGCATGAGATTTTTTTTATAATTTCCAGCATGACTAAGTGGAAAAAAACAAACAACTCAACCCCAACATTCTAGCAGTAAGCAGCATGACAAGGCCCAGTCTACTTTACATCTCTCACCTCCAAACCATACACAGAATCTTACTTGCTACAAAAATGACACCAGTTCGTAAACTCACGAGCATTACTTCGGTATCTTACCGCAACTGTAGTCCTTTGTTTGTCCGGGTACCACCAAGCTGGTAAACCTTTGCAGTCTCTACCACGCCCGTTATTTCAGCAACCTATATCACAGAGTAAAATACACAAGAGGAAAGATGCAAGAGGGGTTTTTTGTGTTCCTGGAACATACCTGGCATATTCAAGCCTATTCACTAGAGATCAAAAACCTTAATCTAACTAACAATTCATAGAATAATGAAATGGTTCGGGTTGGAAAGGACCTTAAAGATTGAGTTCCAACCCCCCTGCCATAGGCAGGGACACCTCCCACTAGCCCAGGTTGCTCAAAGCCTCATCCAGCCTGGCCTTGAACACCTCCAGGGATGGGGCATCCACAGCTTCTCTGGGCAACCTGTTCTAGTGTCTCAGCAGTCTCACAGTAAAAAATTTCCTCCTCATATCTGATCTAAATCTGACCTCTTTCAGCTTAAAACCATTTCCCCTTGTCCTATCACACAACCTCACAAACTTGCTAAGGGTGCACTCAATTCCACTGTCCATGTTGCCAAAGATGTTAAACAACTAGTCCCAATACTGACCCCTGAGGAACACCACTTGGACATCGAGCCATTGACCACAACTCTTCGAGTGCAACTGTCCAGCAAATACACTATCCACCAGGAGGTCCACCCATCAAATCCATGTCTCTCCAATTTAGAGACAAGGTGGGACAGTGTCAAATGTTTTGCACAAGTCCAGGTAGATGATGTCAGTTGCTCTTACTTATCCACCAATGCTGCAACCTCATTGTAGAAGGCCACCAAATTTCAGGCATGATTTACCCTTAGTGAAGTCATGCTGGCTTTCACCAATCACATGAGCCTTAGCATAGTTTCCAGGAGGATCTGTACCTGATCTTTTCTATCTCCTTTTCAATTAAGGCTGGTTTGGGTTAATGTATGTCCCAAATGAAATACACCAGTGCTGCTCACATATTAAACACAGCCCCCCTGGGGACCTTTTAAATGTAATTTTAGAGAATGTTATTGCATCCTATGACTGTGCAGTTACAGCAATGAAACAGAAAAGTGAAACTGTGTTCTCAATCACATTCTCTTCTGAGCCACACTGATGTATTAGAAACACTTTGTAATAAAAGAACCAAGACCACACAATAACTTGGGAACATTCCCAGAAATAAGGAGTGAATGTTACTTATCCTTACTTGGTCAAAGCAGAGTCCTGGACTCTAGCTTGCAATACAAACGATGAGACAACACAGCATGAAACAAAGCTAGAACAGGCTTTGTTAGTGCTCCCTCTCTGACTGAATACATCTCTTCACCTAGCTGGTCCCATAGATTTATCCATTTTTAAACCAGCCTTCTCCACTTCTTTTGCAGCAATTAGGTTTTTTGTTTATAAGCAATCTTTTTTATATTAATCACTCAAACAATCACATTGCTAAGCTGCGAATATTACAGCACTATAAAAAGAAATAAAACCCCTGGAAATAAACTCACCCGATAAACAGGTTTGCTGTTGTGATTTCCAATGCCAATACGGACAAAGCAGCCAGTGACTGTCTTGGCAAAGAAGGGCATATGACACCAGCGTTCCAGCTTGTGTCGTGACAACCGTACTCTGTTCAGTTCTTCAGGCAAGGACACTGGCTGGGACTTAGGAGGAATTTCTTCTTTCCTGATTTGGGAAAGGTGAGAAGAAACAAAGAGAAAAAGCAGAGACATAATGACCAAAAAAGGGATCCTGAGCAAGGTGCAGCATGAGTGCTAACTATTTAAATTACTAGTAAAAGGAATGATTCATCATGCACTAGTTGACTGTAAATATGCAAATTTAGCATTCATGAGAAAGGCTTAATGCGAAGTCCCAGACTCGTTACCCACTGCCCCACTACCACAGAGCAGAAAGATTCACACACCAAGGCAGTTTATAGGCCAACACTTTAAGATGAGCCAGCACATATCTCTGCCCTGCTAATATGCCAGGCTTCTGTGCCTGCTAAACAGCAGGAGTAAACAAATCTGTAAACAACCATGTAAATGGGCTAAAGGCAACAGCAGGGAACTGAAGTTGCCCACATAACATAATATAGAATCCAGAGACTTAAATCTGAGCAATGCAAGTGTGCCCAGAGGCAAAACCACTTTAGAGACACTGAACTGCCCCCAAACAATCCTCTAAACCACCATGTGCCTACATGAAGTGGATCTCTGTTTTTGAACACACGCTCACAAACAATCCAAGTCCAGAGTTTGCTACTTACTCTTCCTCTTCATCAGAGGAAGAGGATCTGGATGAGCGATCGCTTTTCTCACTAGACTTATCGTCCTCCTCCTCCTCTTCATCATCAGAGTATACTTCACTAGTTTTTAATGGCTGTTTTTTTGCAAGCAATTCAGCTGGGGAAAGGAGGAGAGAACAAGGAAAAACAAGCTGTTATTTTTTTATGAAAGCTTCCTTTTACAGCTGAAACCTTATTGTTTTACCAAAAAAGAGGCAGAGAGGTGCGAATTTTACACTGGATACAAGTGCCACATGTTCAAATCCACTAATAAGCTAAGCACTCCATTGTATATATTCAAAGAGAGACATCAAAGTATTTAAAGCATCTTAAATCTCAGTTGTACTTATCTTCAGTCTCCCAACTTGACTGCATGCAGCAATACAAGATGAGCATAACAACTGGACATACAAGATAAAACTATTATTATGAGACAACTCGTTGTTATTTTGCAAGAGAAAAAAAATCTCATGTTTGGAGAAGAACACAATAAAACACAGTAGAGTAACAAAAAGGGTTGCATCAAAAGTCTGGGGCAAGACAGACAAAATGATGTGCTAGTGAGGAAACAATCAAATGTAGACAAGGTAGCACAAGTACAATAAATGTGGTTTGGATGGTTCAGAGATTAAATAACAGAATCTCAGTGACCAATTCAAACACATGAACTAAACATTACTAAGTGCCATTTAATGGACTGCGATTAAAGTTTTCTTCGGTTTTCAGACCGTTCCAGGGAGGGGTAGGGGGAGGAATAGAGCATCAGTGGTATCAAACAATACTCTACATGGTCATGTTGGGCAGAAGACCAAGGAAAACGCAGACATGGAATTCAATCACTCCAAGGTGTAGGATTGTTGCATTAATCAGAAACAGGAAGCAGAACTCTTTGAAAGTTGTAATAATGCCTCAAAAATTGTAGCAGCAGCAACACGCTTTCATACCTGTTCTGTTCTTCCTTTTCTCTCTTTCTGCTTTTAGCTCCTCCATTGCCTGAGATTTCTTGTCTAGCTTCTCATCCCGCTTTGATCGCCGCTCTTTGTTATGTGACATGACCTAAAAGTGCACAGAAAGTCCCTCAACACCAAGTGCAATCCATAAATTGAAATGCATTAAAACAAAGATTGTTTGCACACCTTGAAAACTTGTCAAATAGAAACTACTAACAAACTCCTTTCTGAAATCAGTTTTTTTCACGTTCATTTTTACAGAGGCTAGGGAGAGGGAAATACAAAGTATATTTCTTTTTTCTACTTCGTATAAAAAATAATGAACATATTTACACTTCACCATTTCTGCCACCAAGTTTTAGTCCCAAAACTCCTCCTTAAGAAGCTAAAAAAAAGGACTAAAGAAATAAAATGGAAGCAAATCTGCAACTAACAAGTAATGAGGAAAAATTGGATTAATATTCTTCTCATTTGCTCCTTCTGCAAGGCCAAATCAAGGCACTTGTTTTCACTCAGTGGCCAAGAGAAAGGTTATGTTAAATAATACTCAAAGCAGAAATAAAGTTGTGTGCAAAGTCTGCAATATGGATTCAAATCTTAAATGTTTTAAGTCTTTAATATTTTGCACTTCTAACAGGTCTATCTGGAATACCAGGTAGCACATAAAGCAGCTTCTGTAATAAGCGTAAGAGCTGTAATAAGCATAAAAGATAGACATTTGAAGTAAGTCAAAGTAATTTCTAGAAGGCGCTGTAAAAGTACACCGCATAAGATCCTTTTATATATGCATATATGTATATGCATCTACACATTATGTTTTATATATTTGGACAATGTAAGTATATACACACACGTACATATATGGAGTTGAGAGAGGTAGGGAAATGAAATATACTCCACTTAACAGGAAAAACTCATCTCACCTAATTTGATTTAAGTGTTAATCATTCATTTCACTAGAAAATAACAGAGTGAATCACCAGCTGGAGACACCCTCCTCCATTGCACAAAGAGAGAGGTGACAACAAGTGCAAACAATCAACTAGTTTTCAGATAAAAATTTAGCTAAAGTTCAGCAAGATGAATCCCATCCCATTTTGGGAGCCTATCTGTCCAGGCTTTATAAATATTTAAGGGCAGGATCTTAACCATTTGAAACTACAGTCAATTCAGCTCTTTGAAACTACAGCTGACTTACAGAGGCCTTACCCCAAAAACTGGTATTACTCAGCTTCTAGTACAGGTGGAAAAACTATAAAATGACATCTATTCCTCCTAGCATTCAAGCTTTTCCTTGACATCCCTACCAGTACAAACTAAGGATTCTTTCCATTGCACGTGCATGCAAAATAATTAAGATAAGAGCTGAGCAGTTTCTGGCCTGCCCTCTCAAACCGTCACTTGCAAGGAAGACTGCATATGTAGTATTTCAGACTGACTGACAGAGATTCGGCTGAAGGATCTGCAAAAGGTTGCTTTCCTGCTCTCATATGGGAGGACTATCACAACCCTAGATATAGCTGCAACTCTGCATTTTTTCATTAAAAGGAGTTATCAGTGCACCCTTCAGCAGGCCAAAGTTGTCAATTTATTTAAATGAACTAAAAGGGCTAAAAATAGCTTAAGCACATAAACAAACTAAATTCTGACCTTCCTACCACACTGCTTGACATTAAGGGAAAACATCAGGGGCAGAGAGAGGCAGCATCCTATCCCCTATTGCCACGGGAAAAGGGTTTGTTGCTAAGGACAGTTTCATTTCCCACCTGGGATTCCTGGATCTGTGTGAGTTTCTTCTTCTCCTGCTCTTCCTCTTGCTTTTTCTTTTTCTCTTTCTTTTCTTTCTTTTTTGCCGTTTTTAGTTTCTTCTTGATTTCAAATCTAGTAGCAGATACAAAATAATGTGTGAAATAATGTTCTTTCTCCCCCTGAGTGAGCAAAGTACCACTCAGATGCTATTTCAGCTTAAATTGTTAGGAGGTTGTAAGAAACACCTCCACTGCTTGCCCCAGACGGATAACCCTTTAACACTATCCTGTACCCTATTTCCATACCCTCCCCTCCCCAAGAAAAAGAAGGTGAAGAAAAGCTGAGCATAGAGAAGTGCAGGCTTACAGACAGCTAACCTAAAAGGGCTGAGGAGACCACACAGTAACGGCTACTCTCCAAAACACCGTCCTTACTCCATCTTCATCTTAGCCAGTGTAGTGACCCTTGAACGCTGCCTCCAACTCTAAAAACAATTGACTATTTCACATAATTTGAACCTCAACAGCTAAAATCTTGGTTGTTTAAGGCCACTATCATACTAACTTTTTTCATGCTTAACGTCCACCTTTCTACTGGCACCGGTCCTCGTAAGAATGACTTCAAAGAAGTCACAGTGAGTCCTCCTTCACCAGCTACATTCCAGTCAGACTCAGACAGTTTCTGCAGTCCAGTTTAGGCACTTCCATTACTACCTTCACAAAATATGCCATCCTGAAATTTTATTTTCAGCCATTGAAAAGCAGTGATTGCACTGAACCTGTCCTGTGACAGATTCCACTGCACCATGGACTGATTATTGCTTTAGTGAAGTATGCATACTGACAAACACAAGGGAAAAAAAAAAGTTACTTAACTTACAATAACTGAAATTCAAAATGTGTTATCCCCATGCATATTAAATTCTTCTTAAATCCTGTACACCTGGATTATATAGACAAGAAACTGATGTGCCAGACGAGCTCGTTGCCCTTTATGCCTTTAACATGAAGTATAACACACAGGGCACAGGCATCATATCACACGAAATGCCTGCTGTAATCCCAATACAAAGAGCTAGACAGAATTTTAAAAGATTCAGTTCACCATAAAGTTAAATAACTACCCAATTCACCACCCCCTTTAGTTCTACCTGCCCACTCCTTTACATAGAACAGGACAAACTCGTTTAAAATTAAATCAATTACTCAAGAACAGACTGTTTAGCTTGTTTGTATCAAGTATTCTCCAGTGTTCATTCTAAAAGAAAGACATTCAGTTACCATGGAATAGTGAATGAAATTTGAAAAATATGGTGTCCTTCTACCTGAGCTAAATCCATCCTTCACTCATTCTGATCCCTTTGAGGAGAGCAGCAGACTAGAGAAGACATTGAAAGTAGTATTAAAACCACAGACAGGCAGGCAGTGCTCTAACTATGGCTTGGACAAATGGACAGTCTCACAATAGCTTGTACTGACATGATTTATTCAACAGATGTCAATCCTCTAGAGAAATGTCTCAGCAAGTGAGAAAAGAAAGAAGCCAGTGAAGAGGGAAAAAATGGAGAAAACTTGCCGCACCCATGCCAATCTCTTCTGTTAGACACGTGGGAAGAAAAATATCTTTACTATAAGGAAGCTGCCTGGCAGGACAGTTACAGTAACAAACAAACGAAATCACACCTAAGGTAGAAATACACAAACAGTCCCTTGAAAATGACACATCCAATACCACTCCTCATTATTTCAATATCTGTCTTCTATTAGGCCCCTAAGCACCTTCACGCCCATACAGCGGCAACCCTAACACTGCTCTGTGCTTCACCACTGTTTTCTGAAAAATTCCAGAAGTTCATATGCACCTTACTCTTTGTTTGCCTTTCTCCAAAGTATCAGCATGCGACAGCTAATACAGAGAAGACGGAAGAGAAAGCACTCCTTCTTATTGTCTGGCATCAACTGTGTGAAACAGTGACCTGGCTACAATGGTAGCTGACAGAACCACCTATATTCAACAGCTGAGAAACTTTCAAAAACTGACTTTTACAAGAACACACAGAATGCCTGCTGTGTGCTTCTCAACTAGCTACAAAGACAGTTTATGCAAAAAAATCTACAATGAAGCTTAATATACTTTATAGTGCTGAATGCTTGGACCTCAAACATGAGAGCAGTCAGCATACTCTCCATACAGCCTGTATGAATTTGCTACCAAATATTAACAGATATAAAATTCACCTTCTCTTTAGCACTTCTCTCTTCTCTATCCGGTTAAACAGCTCCTGCTCTCTCTCCTTTTCTGTCATTTGTTCCAGTCGAGCTCGGTCCTCTTCATCTCCCATCAGATCTTCTCCGTAGCCATCATGAAATTCCTCATCTTCAGATGAAGAATCTGAATCTGAGCTAGATGAGGAGCTGTTGCTTTCCGAGTCAGAGACTTCTCCTAAAACAAAAATGCAAGGTAGTGAGATTCAGCTGGAGCAAAGCCCAACCACTTCACTGTAGCAGGTTAGCAAAGGATATCAAGAATGAATTTTGCACTTCTCTTCCACTATACTAAAAGCATACATATAGTGAAAACTAAACCCAAGAGGAAATACTCTATTACCGTAAGATACGCATGCTAAAAAATGGTAAAATGAGTGGTACTACATGTGAACACAAACCATCTTATAAGTAAAAATTATTAGTAGAATAAGCAAATTTTAGGAGACCTTTTGGTTAGTGTGTTAGGGTCCTAAGGTTGGATTTCTATGTTCATATGCTTATGTCCCTGAGAAGTTTCTTGTACATCTGTAACTTTGTAAGTGTGTGCACCTCAAATGCCACTATTAACCACCACCAATACTCCTCACTATAGCAACCTGAAGAACCAAAATTAATTATCTGAAGACTGCAACACTATGAACTGCTACATCACCAGATAAAGTTGAAACACACTGCCCTCAGGACTGGCAAGGCCATGATGCTGGCTCCATTACTGTAACAAGGCCCCCCAGTTACACATGGGCTTAGGGAACAGCTGACTCCCCAGTAATACTGGGTAACACTTCCTTTAAACTTGATCCAAGTCCAAACGCCTTGATTATCTCACCTAATTGACTACATTACATAAAATCGCAAAAGCAGACATTAGGATTCTTTCTTTCACATTCATTCTGGTCTCAGTATTTCTGGAAACTTCCGGCTTTGCAAGCTTACACTGTGAAAAACTTCTGACTTGTAAGCACTGATATATACAGGTTCAGTCACTTCATGCTTTGGTCTGCCTCCACTGTGCTTAATATACTTAAAACTGTAGGCTCCTTCATATTCTTTCGTAACTTTCTTTTTTTAGTATCAACTGAAATTGCAACTAACCACCTACAAACCTTCATGGGCATGACGAAAACAGGAAAGAACACAGGAAGTTTGCCCAGCATTGGAACAGATTCAATATTCGTGAAAAATAATTCTGACAAAGTTATGTTAATGATTTTTCTTCTTCTATGTCAGTATAAACGTGCACTAATTTGAATTCAGAGAAAATGCATACAAGATAAGCTCCTGTTTGCATCATGCAACATGATATGCCTCTCCCTTTGCCATCACAAGTTTGCAAAGGGAAAATACGTCAATGGGAATAAAGGAAAATGCTACCCACACTACAGATGGGAGAGGCTAGAAGAAAGAAAATCATTTTCCAGGAGAAAGTCAAGTAATGGCGTATGTCATACACTCTTCAGTTGAAAACAGTATTTAGTGTTCAGTTTGTAATGGCATGCTTACAGCAATACTATATTTAATTACATGCACATCAAGTCATGGCAAGTACAAGAGTCATCCAGACTACCAGGAACACAAAGAAAACTCTTTCAAGGTAGTCTTTAACATCACCATTTAACATTACTCTTCAGGGCATACAAAGGGGTAACTTCACTTGGAATTACACTGTAAGTAGATGCACATGTGTTATCTTACCCTCTTCAGGTGCTGAGCTCTCAGCTGAGCTGTCTTTATCTGAGCTGCCTGAAGAGGCAGCTTTGTTCATCTGTTTCTTCATGGTTCCTTTCTTCTCTGCCTTACCCGCTTTTCCCTTTTTTTTGTTTTTAGACCCTCCAACAGTCCACTGCAAGGAAAGAACCAAGAAAGGGATCATGAGATGTGAACACCACTCTTTCCTCCCTCCTTGAAAACACTGGAGTAAAGACAACAGAGTAACAGTTCAATACCTGACAGCAACAGATCAATCATACAAGGGAGGGGAAGGAGAAAAAAAAAAAGCCAATAGGAAACTAATCAAATTAAAGCATTATACAAGGTTCTGGGGGTTTAGGGGGTGGGGTGTTGTGTGGCTGTTTTGTTTTTTTACTTTAAAAAAACCCCACAAAACCCCAAAAACCAGTTATCAGTGCAAGCCAACAGGTGGTACGACACTCCTTTTAAAAACAATGAAGACTCCAGAGTCTGCAATACCTGCCATCAGAAAAGAGGTACTGAAAACATTTTCCTAGGAAAATAATTTTAAACAAGTGTCCAACCGCATTTGTAAAGATTAGCTTCAGTTTACTACTCGTAAACAGAAACAACAAATGTGTTTCCAAAACCAGTTTATTCAAGAGCAGATTTTAGATTTCAAAAAAATGTCAGTTTTACCAAGAGAACACAGCATCTGTATTTTTAATGCAACAAACCAATAGCACACTCACTCACAGACTGTAGTGCCATCGCCTGCATCTATGTACACAAGTCAGAATCAAATCAGAATCACAGAAGTCAGGGAAAAAAAAAAGTCAAGTTTTAATCTTAATTTTCGTTTAATATCATACCTCAATTAACTTAGACTGCAGTTTCTGAGAACAAGACTCCACACACATGTGGGTAGCAACTTTAAATCCCAAAGTCCCAGGAGAAGAACTAGTATTTACCTTACAGTGCGATTTCTTATTAGAATTTTTGCATTGTCCCAACTGCCTGGGTAAAGTCAGAAAGGAACAGAACTAGTAAGGATTGCCTGACTATTCTTTTAAGGCTTTACAATATTTTGCATTTCACTACCCCTCCTAGAAATTCTCCAGGCACAAGACCTTCAGGGACAAGACAGTTTCTTTCTAAATATATACATACTTTTTTTTTTTAGACTGTTATCCTTTTCATACCTGTATATTACTGTCAACTTTAATGCACATTGCCATCTGTTCATGCAATCTACTAAAAAGATATATTCCTAATTCAAATGAGCAACTACTCTTTTGCATAACAGATCTTGCACTCAAAATTACTCTAACTGGAAAAAATAATCTTTAGATTTGACCTCAGGTGCACACAAACTTCAGGCTTCTCACCTATCTACCCCTTCCTTGAGGTTGAACCAAGTTGATCCCTGCAGGCAGGAATCATTCCATCAAATTTGATGACTTCTTCTGCCTGATTAGGCACCACCTTCAGAGAACCCTGGTGTTCAAATACTCTAAATGAAACTCAACCGAATAGTTAGAAACTACTACCTGATCTACTAATACCTTTAAAATTTCCTAGGTTTTGATTACTCTTACACACAGCTTTGTACCTTTCATATTACCACCTGTTTCATCATAATTTTTAAGCATCAGCTGGGTATTCAAAAGAATCTGTCAAAGGCCAGGCAGTTTTCTTTTTGGACGCAAAAGTACAGCTACCTAGTGGTGAGCCTCCAATTGCAATCCACACCCTATGCAGTTACCCCCACCTGTTACAGAGCATTTAGCAGGGAGGTGCAGAGTCCTCTGAACCAGGGATGCAGAGCTGCCTCCTTCCTAAAGCACTTCTTTTCAGTGTTCGAACACTGAATTATACCTTGTGTCAGAATGCTGTATTGCAAGAAAGAAACACAGAGAAAGCCATGGTATACCCCATAGTTACCTCTAGACCTTGAGAGGTCATGCTGAGATGAAAGAAGTTAAGATCAGATAAACCCAGCAGGATTTCACTGGTTAATAAAATGTTTAATAGCTATAGACACATGCATCACAGATCACTGTTCTCAGCCTTTGACTCACAAGCAGAATTGTGGAGAGAACCTGGGTCCAGGAACACGGGTCTGAAGAGAAAGCTGTGCCACCCCCTCTTGTACAAAAAAAGTAGTAAAAAAAAAATCTGCCCTAATCTAGGAAATTTTGCTTTGGTTTCTGCTTTACCCTGGAGATTACATTTCATCTCACTTTTGTTTATGCAAGTGACCTCTACATCTTTTGAGTCACAATAACTGGTTGTCACCTCCTATTTTCAGTGCTGCCACAAAGCACCTCACCCAACTCAGGTGCTTCAGGGGGGTTATTCAGCTACCCCAGTCTCTCATGAATGCCTGGTCATTCCTAGTACCACTACAGGACAAGGGTTCGAACAAGCCTTAAGGACAAATAAATCATCAAACCCAGGACACAGCCAGTGTATAAGGCTCTTTTAGGCTCACAGATTGCTCTGCAGGCTCAGGAACCATTAGTTGTCATTTGGAACGACCACTGTATTGTTCAGAGAGAGACTAGCCAACATCAGATTTCTTCTTACAGCAGAGGAAGACATAACAGAGACCAGCAGGCTTGAGGGGCAGGGGAGAAGAGAATACTGGAAAGCCATGAGCTGCACGGCAACCTGCAGTCCAAACCAGTCTTGAGCCCCCTCTTTACACTCTAGCACACCAGTGGAGATCAGAAAGGCAACAACATGTTTGCATGTAACTTCAAGTAAAAATGCACAGTTATAGTCAGAAGCATTTGTTTCCTGTTTCCCTTACCTACATGCATCTCAAACAGCAAATAACCACCATATTTTCCAAAATCTGTCCTCTACTGCAGCTTCTTCATGTTCACTCTTCCATGCTCCACTTGAGTAGAACAGTCAACACTCCTCACACACTTTCCATGACTATAACACTTCCACTAAACAGTCCCTCCTGTCACTGCTGCCTCTTCAGCCACCATCTGGAGCCCTCTGTGGGTCCAGACACAGCAAGTTAATAAACCCATGCAGAAGTATGCTGCAACATAGCTTTCTGCTTATTGTCTAGTATTATTAAACAACAGAGCTTTATGGTTCATTCACAGGAAGTAGCCAGAAGAGCATTTCAATTTTTCCTCTTGCTTCAAAAGTTCAGTGCTAATAGCTTACATATTTCTCCCAAGAAGTCCAAGTTAAGCCACAGTACGCAGAATGGACTGCCATTCCAATAACAAGTGAAAAAAACACATTAGAAAGCAGCCCGATTTAGAAGTCAACTTCTACAAAAGCAACTACGCATAATGACTGAAGAAAATCATTTATAGCTCAGCAAACCTGGAACATATTTCCACTAGGGAGATTAAATGAGATTGAAGAGGAAAAAAAGAAGAAAGAAAAAAAAAAAAAAGAAGCAAGATCTGAGAGTGCAGAATGCAGAAGAATTGCTTTACCCCCACTGCTCAGATAGTCACTATTTTCTTCCATTCACACAGTACCTAAATGCATGCTTGTCGTGGTTTAGAAAGGCCAGAGGGACAGTCCTTTGTTAAACACCTGGTGGGCTGAGGCAGGGACAGGAAGGGTTTCACTCACCACTCAGGGTCACGGGCAAGAAACGGACACAACTTGTGAAGAACAAAAAAAGCAATTAAATTTATTACCTATTTACAAGAAGAAGAAAGATACTGAGAGAGAAACTACATCTTAAAAAGGCACTTCTCCCCCAAGCCCAAAGGCTTTGTTCTCTACCTTCTCCCCCCTCCCCAGTGGCACAGGGGGGCAGGGAATGGGGGATGCAGTCAGTCTGCCGCTCCTTCCTCCTCAGGGGAGGGCTCCTCACAGTCTTTCCCAGCTGCAACGTGGGGTCCCTTCTCACAGGAGAGTCCTCAAAAACGGCTCCGGCATCAGTCCTTTTCCACGCGGGGCCACAGTCCCCCGACGACTGCCTGGCTCCAGTGTTGGCTTCTCCATAATTCCTATGTGGGGTCCTCCACGGCTGCATCTTCTCATGGGCTGCATCAAGGGACAAACCGTGCATCACCATGAATCTTCACCACACTGCAGGGGAAATCCTGGGGGCACTTCTCTCGTTGTTTCCCTTCTCTGACCAGAGTGTCATGTGGTCCTTCCTCTCAAAATCTCGCTTCTCTCTCTGCTGTAGGTCTTCATCAGCTCCCGAAGAAACTGACTCCCAGGCAAGCCATGGCAGAGGCTCGGGCTACGGCAGGTCGGTTCGCAGAAGCCAAGCAGGCAGCTGGGCACCCAGACTGGTCCGCCCAAGCTGGGCCAATCCCATTGTCCCATGCTCTCTCTTAAATATGTTATTCACAGAGGTGCCGATTGGCTCAGCCCTGGCCTGGGGTGGGTCCAGCCTGAAGCTGGCAAACTTCCAGCTTCCAGTCGTTTCTCACAGGGGCTAGATTGGTGGTACTCCTTCCCCCACTCTAAACCCTCAGAGCCGGGGAGGGGGGTTTGAACCCTTAGCAGTCACTTACTTACAGGAGCCACCACTGTAACCCCTCCCTTGCTGCCAGAGTACACTTGCAGCTAGGGGAACCCTTAGCAGTTACTTATAGGGGCCACCATTGCAGCCCCTCCCTTACTACCACCAGAGCTGGAGACCAGCTTTAGCAGCTACTTACAGAAGCTATTACGGTGGCCCCTCCCTACTACCAGACAAACCCACCACACAAAACCACAATTATCCACTGGGATTTTATTTTGCAAATAGGTATTCTTCTCTCCCCCCCCCCTTTTTTTTTTTCATCAAACCAAACAGAGATACACAACCGAGGTTACCAGCATGTCCTTGCCATATACTTCCCTCTTGAATATGGCTTCTATAAGCAAAAGGCAAACTACAAGCCATGATATCAAAGCAAAACAGGTCCCTTACCAATGTGTTCCCTTCCTAGGCCAGATAAACTTACACGCCATGACAACATGACAGCTTAAGAGAGCCAAGGGACATAACATTAGTCCAACTTACAAACTTTCATCCATTCTCCTCCATTCATACAGGGAAAATAAAAGGCAATCCTCCAGGTAAGCCATCAAACTGCAGTTTCAGCCTGTCTAAAGACAAGAGCAGGCAGCACAGATATAAAGATACAGCAACATTTACTGTCTTCAGGGTTTCTCAAAGCTGGGAGGGCTCTGGAGGCAGCACTCCAAGAGCTACCAGGAAGAAAATGCTCTCTACCACTACTGTTAAAACTAAATAGTAAATAAAAATGCCTTGCTGTTTTCTTGCTTTTGGAGGTCTGTACCTGTCGTTTGGACCCCTCAAACACTGTCATAATGACAGCAGCCCAGTAATTAGACAACTTAAAGGACCATTTTAGACACAAAGAGGAGACTCAAGGTGTCAACACCAAAGGAGATAAGCAAATAAAGGAAACATCTTCTGAAGCCACAGAAGAGGCTTTGCCAGGAACTGTCTGAAAGAAGGTTTCATGGGCCAAAATATCACCAGACACCTGATCCACCCTAATTGTCCGAGTACTGCTCAAAGGAGCTCACAGAAAGGTAACTACAGGTAACTAGAAAAAAAAAAGTCTATATAGTAGGTTCCACTATAGTAGGTTCAAAATCAGCTTAAGCTGCAAGCTAACATTTGCTCTAGAAGTATTTTGAGGGGTTCACGTGTTAAAAAATGGCAAGAACTGCCAAGTGGCATCAAGATGGCAGATACTAAATGCTAAAGAAGAAGCACTCTTCATAAGCAAAACAAACTTGGGATGCTACTGGCTGTGAAAACCTGCACTGTTTTATTTTGGAAGCCTGGGCCATCAGCTGGAGACAGCAACAGCCATAAAACACTTGGTCAATGAGTGCCTTGCATGCCTCTAGCATCACCAGCCAGGTAGCATCATCTGGACTAACCAAGGCTTAATGACTTCTCTAGATATTAGGCAGTGCCTTATGACTGGACTGTTCTCAACAAAAACTGCTCCTTGGGTATGAAGAAAAAGCTCACTCAATGAAAAACATTAAATAAGATCACATATTCAATTCCAATACCTCCATCAGTCTATTTCTAGAGTAACCTGCTCCACTTCAGAGCTCCTGCAGACTCTCATACCACACAAGTCAAGCCCCTAGAAGTTATCCCCAAGTTTGCAATTTAAAGAAGCTACTTGCAGACCAAATTTTATACCTATTTTGTCCACAGCTGGTTCGCATTACTTCTTTGGACATGCTCGCCTCCATGCAATTAGACTGCGCTATTCAGATTTGCACTTGCACTTTGTTTGGGATGTGGGAAGTAACAACACCTCTCTTCCTTAAGAGAGGTGCTTTACTATTGCACCCATTAACAGCTGAAGGAAACTGTCTCCAAGAAAAGTCAAAGTTACAAAGCACACAGCCTCTAAAGCTGTGTATAAGAAGACTAAAGCCCAGCCCGTTTCAAATTTCCTAAGCTTGAAAAAAAATGTACGGCAGAGGCCTCACGGGACTGGAGAACCCACTCATTCTTGATGGTCTAATTAAGCAGCATTATGACACAACAGCACTCAGGGAAGGAAGACATGTAACACTTTAATATCTACAAACCCACAAAAGACACCCCCAAAACAAAAGGAGCACATACAGTTTTCTGCTAATCTGTGATTTACTAGAGTGCTCGAACTTGAATTGCAATATGTAGATAAAGACTTTCAAGTTCTTTCCTCATAATAGGAGCATAAAGCCACCTAGGCCAACTGTTACTCAAGACTGATTTCTTCGTTGGCTGCATGACCACTACTCACCTCCTCTTCTGTCCCATAGCCCTTCACAAGATCGCCAGCTGTGCCCTTTCCTACTGAATCTGCACATTTGCAAGGAAATGCATAAACAGATATTCTGCACTGAACTCCAGACCAAGTATTACTAAGTAGTACCAACCATTCATGATATAACTTCTCTTGTCCTGGAGGTATTGTCTGCTATCACCCTAGAGCTGTTAAAAGGCAACACCAAACCCCTCACAACTTTAGAATGAGCATAAAAGGACGCACAGACTTACACCACCACTGCTAACAACAAACCTCTCAAGACAAAGAAACAGGAGCTCCTACAGCATTGTGGCTTTCCGTCTAACCTACACTGACATTGGTGAAGTTGTGGCAGAAGTCATCCAGACTTCACCATGCAACAGAAAGAATTCTCTTACTGTAAGCAATAATGACAGGATAAAAAGAAGAGCAAGAACGCAGAATTAATGTACTGCAACTGAGGAGCACCATCCACACAATGTCTTCAATAAGCAAGGAGAGTACCTTGTGGACACATATACCACTAGCCCAGTAGCTGCAACAGTAACTTGGCTAACACCAAACTGGCTACATGCAGCAGGCTAACAGCAGTTTGGGACAGTGAGTTCTTGAGTAGTCATGGCCACACATTGCTCCACAGATAAAGGAACTGTCTGCGTCTGGCCTAGTACATCTCTTTGCAAAGTACACCTTCTTATTGCAAAGCCCTGCAGTAATTGCTCTTTATCAGTTGTCTGAATTGATCAGTTCAGTCAGTTTGGTCATGCACATTCAACAGACTCACCAGAAGATGGTTCAGAGCATCCCTCCTATTCCATTGCCTGCCATTCACCTTCAGTCCCCTGGCTAGGTAATTTGATTCAGACCTCATCGGTCCTTCAGCTGTTACAGAATCCAACATCTGCACCATGAACACCTGACGTGGCTAAGAGCTTTCCCAGAAGCGTGTTCTCACTGAGACACACAAAATGTAACATTAAAGATCTACTGAAATCCTTTGGGCACCATTGTGTAGACGTGGCATGATTGGTACACGCTGTTATCCTATAATCCCAAAATGCACTTTCTTTCCCCTATGTCCCACAGACTTTCCTCCCCTTAAAAAACACAGAATGCAGCATTAGCCTCTGAAGCAGAGATTTAGGCTCCTTTCCTGTACATGTAATATAGTGACAATTATGGAATGTCTCCTGCTTGTCAAGAGCCACAATGGATGTGCATACTACAAAACCTGCGTGGAAGCAAATGGGTATGATTAAGCACATTTGCTCAGGGCAACAATTTCCACTCTTTTGCCTCAAGGTCCTCATCTTGCAGGAAGTCCAGTAAGACAATTTCAAATTTTAGACCCCCTCTCCTAACCTCCAAGGTTGAGTAAACTTCAAAACAACCACAAGAAAACTGATTAAAACCAAAGCTCTTCAGCAGGAGTACTGTAGTCGAGCCTAGGGATGCACACAACCAAATGACTGGCAGAAGCAGAACTGTCATAACCCAGCCTGTCTCTCTCTGCTGTGACAAGCAGTGGTTCAGAACACGTATTTCAGGCACAGGAATAGAAGCAAGTGTCCTAATTGCCTCTTCCCTAAATCTTTTCCTCTTGCTGCATGGAGGTCAGAAAGAACAGAGTATCAATTAGAAACGATACACAGATTTTCGAAAGAGTGCAACAGAGATGCTACTGCATCTGCAAGGTCTGTGCAAATTCACGAAGAGATACATTGTCATATTCTACATAGAATGGAAAGGTACACTTTATCTGCACTTACACGAGCTAAAAAAAATTGAATAATATTATTTATTCTGTCAGTTTTCAGAGATAAACACAGAACAGAAGACTTTGTCATCACCACGCTCTCCACACCTGTCGTGGTTTAACCCATCAGTCTGCTAAACACCACACAACCATTCGCTCACTTCCCCAGTGGGATGAGGGAGACAACCAGAAAAATGGTAAAAACTGTGGGCTGAGATAAAGACAGTTTAATAGGACAATAAAGGAAGGGAAATAATAATAAAAGAATATGCAAAACAAGTGATGCCCAATGCAATTGCTCACCACCTGCTGACTGATGCCCATCCAGCAGCACCCCCTGGCCAACTCCCCCCAGATTTATCGTTCAGCATGTTCAGCATAATGTCATACGGTACGAAATATGCCTTTGGCTAGTTTGGGTCAGCTGTCTTGGCTGTGTCGCCTCCCAGCTTCTCTTGCACCCACAGCCTCCTCGTTGGCAGGGCAGTATGACAAGCTGACAAGTCCTTGACTTAGCGTAAGCACTGCTCAGCAACAACTAAAACATCAGCGCGTTATCAACATCATTCTCATCCTAAATCCAAAACACAGCACTATACCAGCTACTAGGAAGAAAATTAATTCTACCCCATCCAAAACCAGGATAATACCTAAGTCTACTTTTCCAGACAAGCTGGTCTCCAAACAGCTTAGAATAAATAAGCTGTGTGCCAGCAGATTTGAACACACAGTGACAGACTGAGTGGTCACCCAACAACAAACCAAATATCTAGTCCATTCATAATTTTCTCTCTTATGTCTTCAGCATATATTAGATACAAAAGTCTGCCCTCCCCCCTTTTTTTTTTGGAAGTTCCAAGCATATTTATTTAAAAAATGCCTCTGAAAGAAAACTAAACCTCATGTTCTTTACACTTACTGGAAGAACTCTGCTACACTACCAAAAGCTAAGAGTTAATAGTTTACCACTGGCCTACACTATTGGTCTTCAAGTTGTCACAATGAATAATCCTTCTTGTAGTTTCAGAAAAAAACATATCCACCCCAAACAGTTCCATGTTATAATTTTCAAGAATGGATGGAATAAATTACCTCACTACATTATGCGAAAAGCTCACAAAAGACATTTGCAAGCCTTCAGTAAAGTATTTTTATTCAAACAACTGTATGACCTGTTTGTCAGTTCCTATGTTTTAATGTCTGTTTCAATTTTCATACATAGATGAAAGTACAGACTTTTAACCAGCTCTAGAATGTAGTACCAAGAACAAATAATAAAAATAGATCCAGCAGATAAGCACTGCTATACAAGGAATTGACAAAACCCTAGAACAAAGTAATTCTAAACTCTTCCTTGTCTCACTTTCTTCAAAAATACCAAAGAAACCCATGTTCCATTGCATGTTCAGATGACCAGGCAAGCTAGGTCACAGTAGAGTTCTTGCAGAACCAAAGTAGCTTAATACGACAGTTTTACCACCTGTAAAACAGTACCACCTGCCTTGACCCTTTCTGAGGAAGGAAGCTCTCTTTTAAAGCTGAAAACCTCTCCCTTGAATTCAGAGTCCAGCTTTAGCAGCTTCACTGCTACTTTAGCCACAAGCATTACACAGGAAAAACACTAATTTTAAGCAGGCAGCTCACCAGACCATTCAGACCATGTGAACATGGGATTAAACAGGCAGTCATCTTTTCTACAGACATCCAGACTGTTTTGTATACAGTTACAATTCAAAGCACATTACAAGAAAAGTATTTCTGAGTACACATCCTCTGGGTTTAATGGGTGTCCACTGACGGCCAGTCCCACTTTATGAAGTCATCAGGCTAAATATACTGTATGAGAAATACCCTTTCACTGCTTAGGTACAATCAAATAGCCCATACTAAGTTCACTGACAACATGACAAGCTCACCTCATCGTCACTGTCTGACGTCTCGGAGTCTGAAGATGCTGTAGGTTTGCTCACAGGTGGCTCCTTTTCTTCAGAGTCACTGCGTTTCCGTTTGGCCAACGACAAGAGCTCCTGGTGTGAAAAACCACACGTTTATTTTACAAATGTTGTAATTAGTTTTACCAATCCAGGTCAGTGCACATGCATCTTCTCTGTGACATCTGAGCACATGCCAGTAAAATTATTATTCTCACTGACTAACAAAGTCTACTTACGTTTCATAAATAT
This sequence comes from Pterocles orientalis, assembly GCA_011057875.1. Lineage (NCBI taxonomy): Eukaryota > Metazoa > Chordata > Aves > Pterocliformes > Pteroclidae > Pterocles > Pterocles orientalis. The sequence continues at coordinate 2,206,237 of WKFP01015522.1, read as the reverse complement.
ATATATATACACACACACACAATTTTAATACAAGTGAATGCTACAAAAGGATTTTGTAGATAACAAGCTATAAGAAGTAAATACCGTTACTATGACTTTCTCAGTATAAATGACCAAAGACAAATTACTTTCAGAGTCATGTCTAGGTCCGTTATATCTGGATTGGGTAATAACTCAAAAACACCGTAACTACACTGTGCAGCATTAACCCAAAAAGCCAAATGCCACTAGAGAGCAGCTCCTTCTTCCAAACAACAGAGATGGCTGCAATTATACACTTTGAAATGGAAATACTTTAGGTATCACCACAATGTCATGGCTGATAACATTTAGTCAGCTGTCCAATTCCTTTTCACTTTCACCGTCCCTACATACCACTTAAAGCTTCGGATAGACACACAGCAGGCATCAAGCTCAAAGTTGAGCTGTTCTCCAAAGGAATTACTTTCAAAGGCAACACACACTAGCACAAAGAACTAAATGGCTCTCAAATAATCTCATCATCCACTGTTCACAGCTTTATCAGATGACAGAAGCAGTAGTATAAAACAAACATTTCCAAAGCTGCATTACTGTCTTTGTAGTCCACAACGTAATTAATTCTTAAAAATATTGCTCTGGGGCTGATGAACCTTATCTGTGAGTAGGAATACAGTCACACCAACTTGGGCAGTCTTGCAAAGTCACTACTAGATTGGTTTGCACTAGTTTCACAACTGAAAGATTATCTCCACAGCAAATGGATTACAATTTAGTACTTCAAATAAGAACATGAACACTGCAAAAAACTGATGGCCTAGGCTACTTCCCAACAGAGAAACCTTCCATTAGTAATGGCATTTTACAAACCTCTCTCTAAAAGAAGGCACGGAACATCAACAAGGCACATTTATACAATTAACAGTTCTCTTCAGGAAGCTCCTGATGTCTTCTACAATCTTTTCCAGAATTCCTCTCTCACAACTGTCTCTAAGTAGTCCTTCAACCCAAATTACCTCCCTGGAAATCCTAACATTTACCACTGCTTTCATTCCAAGCAATTTTCCTTCTTTCTTTATACCCTTGTTCTGTTTTCCAAGATACTATATTAGAAAGGCTTCTACTCCATTGAGTCACCAAGCCTAGATTGCCAAGGAAAGCTGTCAAACAACGTACAGAGGGGCCTCACTCAGTATACGCTCATCGTTAATTCACACCACAAAAATATTGCTTTCCTCCTACCTAATCTTCATCTTTGCACATATGCATCCCTGCTGTTACAGCTGCTACAAACAGCTCAGTGGAGGAGGAAGCACCTACTACTCATGTACAGCTGCAGATGCATGCTTCCAGTGAATGATGGGACAGTTGCAGAACCATGCTGTTATTCCTGCCACCATCACTCTGACTGCCTGATCTATGCTAGAGCTAGTCCAACTCCTTTTATTTCCAAGCTCTGAAGAAACTCCCAAGCTAACATACTAGTGGTGAGATGCTGTCAGCTCTAAAGACTGTAGAGGTATACAAGATCAACAACATCAGGGCATACTCTGCTCCAGTGTATTTGTCTAACAGAGCCTCCGATTTAATTTTTCTGAAGCTCCAAGCTGCAAAACTATTTTTGAGTGTTTGGGAAGGCTTTTTATTGCAACATAGCAACAGCTTCTATGTTAAAAACCCTGAAGATCCAGGACACAAATTACATCACACATGGAGACTTCAGCATATTTAACCAGCCAAACTTCTCCATAGAACAAGCGTTGCTGTACAAGCTGTAACACATTTCACCTATAATATCTTTATTTACCATTTATATCACATCATCAACACCACAAGATAAGTCGTTGAAAGCAGCTCCTTCCAAAGAGGAAGACACCCCGTTTGCAGCCCTGACATGATTAAACCCATGCCAGGCATTGCACTTCCAACCCCAGGAGATGCTCCGATGACAAATAAATACTTCCCTTCGTTACACCTACAAGCTCCTCACTCCAAGCAGTTTCCCATCAAATGAGTTCCCCCAGCTCGGTCCTTAAGACTGAGGAGCGACCGTTAAACACCCCTTAACAACCGCCCGGGAGGCTCCCCGGGAGGCCGGGACCCTCACACGCCGCTTTCCCTCACAGCTCTCCCGGCGTGCGAAAGCGCCACAGCGAAGTTACCCAACGCTTGGGGCCTCTTCCCCCACTCCCTGAGGGGGGTGACGACCGTTGGCCGCCGTTCCCCCCTCCTCAGGGCCAAACCCCACCGGAGCATCGTCCCTCCGTCCCGCCGCCCTCCTGCAAGCACCGGGCCCGCTGCAGGGAACCCCGAAACCCGCCAAAGCGGGCCCCCTACTAGGGTCGGGCCGGGGACCGGCCAGAGGGGAGCGGGTTCTCTCCACAGAGGCCGCGGGGGCCGCCATGGGGCTGAGGAGAGCGACGGCGGCGCGCACCCCCCCCCCCC